>CM022701.1:14365105-14884228 GCA_012295165.1 Asparagus setaceus
ATGTCCTTATTGGGGAAGATACAGAAGAATCTCATCACTTTGTGCTGAATAGCACTAGCAGATTTAATACTTGGGACCATGGTGGCAATTTTGGGCTCTTCATGGGGTATCAAAACTTTGCTTCAGGTGGTAAATATGGACCTGGTTGCAAGTGGAATGAGTGGGAGATTGAACGGGCATTGCCACCAGGTGTACATGTAGGAGATCTCCAATCACCATTTTTTGAGACTTATCGAGGATCAGAGATCTCTGTAGGACTAATGGCAGCACAGGCTGTTGCATCACTGCAAATTGCAGAAGATTCTCAGGAGAATGCATTCTCTAGCCGAGAAGATGCAACAGTTGTCATTGAAAGGATGCTGCGAGATGGTAACATGGGTGATGAGGTCAATTTCTATAAAAAGTATCAAACACACTTCACATAGACTTGTGTATAACCATCTCATCACCCATATTAACTTGAACAACCGTGATCTTCTGTAGAGGCTTCTCTTTGTTCAAACCTATTCATCCGAACATTCTCGATGGAAAGTCCAAGGGTCTTCCCATTCGTAAATAATCATCTTCTTCGCATCGTAAGGGACTTATTGTGGTCATATTGACATTAGCCCCTTGAACACTTCACCAAGACTAAAACCAATCCCAAGCCAAGAATTCGACGAGTCACATGATCATCAATTTGCAACAAAGATTCGCCGAGGATGAAGAAACATAGCCTGCACTTTTATATTCATAATAACGACGGCTTTCCTTCTGAACATGAGAGGGTCGAGGCGATCCAACACCGCCCGCCAAGACCGTGCCCGTAGCGGTTATATCCCCATTTCTTCATGTAATGGTGCGCTGCAGAGCTATATTTGGAAAAATGTTTGCACGGATCGCCGCTATCTTCTTGATTCCTCACAATAATCTTTGTGGAGATTTTCTTCCTTTTCCAAAGATTGTTTGTTTTGCATCTTCAAAGGAAGGAGGAATGTTGATCCCGTCAACTTTGAAGGCATTTTTCACCGTTCAATGAAGAGCGTACATGCACATCATGATCCCTGCATAATACCGTGACATAAGATCAACACTATGTACATACTCTAAATCGCCATTTATTATATGTTCATCTAAGCCGCTGCCATAACTTTCTCCCCGACGATTCTACCATTAAGATCGACATAAGAGGTTCATGTCATTAAATACAAAGTTTATCAGAATCGAGGCCCGCCTCTGACGCTTCATTACCGCCGTCCGCATTCTCGGCCGATGGTTCAAGATTCGATTCAAGACCATACAAAAGAGAGTCGAAAATAATTTTCTAACCCCTTAAATGGTTGCTTATCCATGACTGTCGTTTGACTACATTATCGCGTTTACATACTTCAAGCATCGATGTAATGTGGATGGGACTATAAGGCTACCGCGGATCCAAGGTCAACCCAATAGTAGATTATATGGTCTCATCGACGATTACATAACATGTAACCAGATTTGAGATCTCCAAGTCGGCACTTTATCCCGATTTTACCCAAAGGTCCGACCGCCGGTATTAAATCCATAAATCACCGTGTCAGAGAAGCCAACTTGCTAGCCGGAATTCCAAGATGATACATCAACCGAGTGGCATAATGTCGACCGCAGATCCGTGATCAACTTGAATCCCGCGACGTTAATCGGAGCCAATGTACCCGGAAGTATAATGGCCTGTCATGCTTCGATTTTTCACCGCATATCCTCTCGAAAAGGTTATGCAAGGAAATTGTGTTACGCTGCTGCGTTGTTCGCCTTCTCCTAACCCGCTTGACTTGAGTGATAAAGCTTCAATCGCCTAACGCTCGAAGGCTTCTAGTCTCTTTAGAAAGACGTAGTAACTCATAAAGAGTTATCCTCACGAATGTTGGCTAACCGGGTCATAACGCCAAACGATATGATGAGCCGAACTTTGGGCTTGTCCCTCCTAATCGGATGATTAACCGGATCATTTCGACTTGCACCTCTTGAGGCTGCTTATCTTTTCCTTGGTTGTATCCTCTTTGGCTACTCGCTGTTGCCGACTTTCGTGTTGTACAGGAGTCATTGCCACCCCTAGTTCCGCTAGAGTTTTGGCATTCGAATCGGAATTTTCGGTATTGATAACTCAATTTATGCCCACTCGTAGCATAAGCCGGGTTACCTTCTCACACGAACTTCATGTTCATTTTCGATGACCTAAAGAATTGAGCTTTTTCATACCCTTCCTAATTGCCAAATATGAGCACGTAACTTGCCTTTACGCTTGATCTCCGTTGAAGAAGACTCCGCCCATTGCTCATCTTGAATAAGATCTCGATGAATCCAAAGTACTTCGCCATTAGAGCCGTGGTATGATACTAACCCTTCGACGCTGCCCATGGATCATTGACCGCTTTGACTTTAACCTCGTGGACAATCTTCTCAGAATATGGCATGGGTAGTAGAGATCCAAAGTTGATGGCCACCATATTTGAACCAACTTTTTCTCCTTCTTCGCCGCTATGATTCCCGCGATCGATTAGAGCTTGAATTTTGTCTTTAAGAACAAAACAACTCTTGGTCTGGATGATGGACCCTTCGGTACGACAAGATTTGGGATCCGAGGTCTTGTTAGCCTCTTCTTGATTTGTGATTGGAGGCAATTTGATCTTGTTGTTATCCAAGAGGTATTTGAAGATAACTCGACTTCTTCCTCTTTGAAAGTATAGCCTTTTGGAACCTAGCATCCTGAGTTTCGCAATTCTTGAGGTTTTGTTGAAACCTCAATTGCGGTTGCGGCCAGAAGTTTGTTGTTGCCGTTGAATGCCCGATTTGTTTCAACAAAGATTAGCTTGTGCCTTTCCTTTGCCACGGCACAAAATTCTTTGAGGGAACCGCTGTGGGTTCACCTTCTCTATTCTTTCTCCCCGATGAACCGCTTCGCTTCTTCACCATTGAGTTTCAATTTCTTCCAAGTGGTTGGTGGTGTAACCCCATGACTTCCAACAATTCTATAGAAAGATTGTTGTGGCAAGTCTTCAATATGAACTCTTCGCACTGATCTCCGCATTCATAGCTTTATTATGTAAACGCTTTGACGGGTGTCAATTGTCTCCCACCTTTTGTTTCTCATCTAGAGAGTTCCAATGGAAACTTCGTCATCATCAAAGAAATTATGAGAAAAGAGCTTCCATGTCGCTCCAACAGCTAATGCTCCCAAATTTTGAGTCTTCGATACCAATCAAGGCAGCCCCGGGGTACCGATTTAATGACCTAATCATCAAAGGCTCATTTCCCAGATCACCCTCAAGTGAGATTTGAAATAGATCAAGTGTCGTAGGCTAACCTCCCACAAAAGGTGTGAAATTAATCAAACTAATTTCTATGGTAAGGGATTGAATCCCACTCTCTGATATGGACACGAATTCGGCCTTCTTAACCTCCCGAGCACCATTAAAGCATTAATTTTGCCTTCAAGCTCCTTCATCTTTTCATTTTCATCCTCTTGTTTTGGATGATTCCTAGTAAGAGGAATTGGAATATCGCTTTGGGTAGCTAACACCTTTTTCTTAGGAGGTTTATCGGATAAATGTGTTCATCTATCTCCTAATCACTGCTCTTCGACATATGGGTATCAAGATTGATAGCTCCACCTTGTTGACTAGATCCAGCCGCTGACTAGATCCGTGTCAGCTGACTAGACCGTGCCGCTGACTAAACCCGTTGTGCAACCTGCATGGGTTTGCAATTCCTCATCTGCTGCATAGCTAGCTCCATCTCGTTCTCATTTCAGCTTTAAGCTCTTTGCTTGGCTAAGGCTTCGTAACATTTGAGCCGTGACATCTGAGTAATGGTAAAGCCTCCTATGGTGACGACTCATACTTGAAACAAGATCGCCAAGCTATTGCCGAAAGCAGCGCCGGAATTTCATCTTCTGGATGAATCTCCTTCATGCATTCTTCTATAGTCAATGCGCCACAGCTCGGAATTGCACCGGACATTCTCGAAATCAGACCCGACCTTTCCTCCGTGGGAAAAGTCGATCTTCATCAATCGCCGTGCTTTCCCTTTGTTTACCATGTTAATAGTAACTTCGTGAAGTTCGCCGGTTCTGATGGTAGATTTTCTTTCTTCGGGTCGCCTTGACTTGCTTCAGTCTTCCGTTATCGGTGGAAAGCTCAAATATCAAGCTCTTTGTGGTTGAGCATTTGATTCGAACAGCACATCCCGACAAGAACGCTTTGATTAATTGTGCATCTAACAAGAACAATTTATTTCATCAATCGTTTCTTTCTTGTGTTGCTACCCGCCACCGATGGCATAGTTGATATGGTTTGTCACCCTTAAGTATAACGCTGTTCTTTAACCGGAGGACACGCTTTTGGGGACGCTGCCATTTGACCTCGGGAGACAACTTCCGCCGCTGGCTTCATCATCAAGTTGCTTCGCATGAATTACCGTGGTTTGATCATTTTTGTGACTTTGCGAAGTCACTTTGTTTCTCCAGCAGCCTGGACCCCTTGTGGATGCTCAAACGAGATGATAAGAACTCTTGAGGCTTGCGAAGTCCCGCTTGCTCGTGACATTGTTGTGTGTGTGTTGAATGACTCAAACGCCCCGGACCAAGACGACAACACCGGGTTGAAGGATTCGGCTGCCGTATATTGCCGTAAGAAGTGGATCTAAGAGGAGGAAAAGTGCATTTTCCGCTAAGGCATGAAGCACCGCCATGGACGAGGCGCTCACACCGCCTGCCGGGCGCTGAGATTACACCGCCGCTGGTAGGCAGCCTTAGGTCGCTCACGGGCGCCGAGACGCCTCAATCGCCTCTACCGAAGACTAGCTATGCAGGCAACCTCCGGCCGTTTTGACGCCGACTTTGGAACCCAAATTTTGTGATTTTGGGTCGACTGTTGATTTTGACTCTGTGCCTTTGCAACAATCCGCGACGGCGCCAGCAATGCGCACGACGCTGGGCCAGCCTTTGTCAATCGTCCTTTTGACGAACCCATTCTTCCTTGGGAGGAGTGTTGAGGGGCTGAAGTTGAGGCATCATAGATTGCCGACGCCTCGATCACGCGGAGTTCAGATTGTAATGAACTCCGCCTGCTGATTCCATGGCCTCGCAAGTTGTCGCCATCTTTGACGCTGCCTTTGACGGAGCCCTTCGCCAAAGCGTTGAGATCTTGTTGAATGACTCTTCTTCGAAAAGAGTCAACTTGAGTGAGCTCCCGCTTTGAGATCCGCCGGTGTTGTTGTCGGGAAATCCTCGCTTTGAGATTCATTACTCCCAAACGTAATCTAACCTTCTTTGGAGATGAAATCATGCTGCGCAGGAGGACTTTGATGAAGAAGAGGAGAGATATTCCTCTAACTTGGCTTGATCGAAGAAATAATTCAAACCATCGACCATGAGGTCGGCTTGATCGCCGAAGGTCGCAATAATAACGATCTTCGGCTCGAGACCGCTATTTCACGTGGAAATGCATCGGTTTGAGTCGAATAAAGTTTATTACAGTTCCTTACTTAGAATTATATTTTGATTTTCGCTTACAAAGAATTTAGATAACTTTCATAAACGAACAAAGACTACAAGTGTAGATCTTTTGTGACTCTTTCCGTCGGACGCCGTAACCGTGGGACCACCGTATCGGCAGCCGATCGCCGAATCGACGGTGTTGCTTTGCCTTTAATTTTTGGGAAGAGTAGATATCTTACTTTGCTAAGATATTTACTGGAAGTTCTTGTTTCCTTGAAGCATCAACTAAACCCCGCCGATTCGACGATCACGCACTGGTCCACGGATTACGCTGCCCCCACGTGAAAAGTCCCACAAAAACAGAGATCTACACTTGTAGTATCTTTGTTCGAAGTTTGTAAGAAAGTTATCTAAATTCTTTGTAACTCAAAATCAAAGTATAATTTTCTTAAGTTTTGTAATGGAAACCACAAAGAAATCAACTGACTCAAACAGCCAACCGCACAATGATCTATGGGTTTAACACCGGTCTCTACGGTAAAATCCGGATAAAGTGCCAAATGGGGATTTAAAGTCCCAAGTCACCGCTATGTGATTGACGCAGACTTCCTATAACTTATTGTTGGGTCGACTTTGGATCCACTGTAACGCTATAGTCCCATCTACTCTTCATCGTCTCAAATATGTAGACACTAATAATGAGGTCAAGACGGTGGTCGCGACAAACACCGCTTAAGGTAGAGAATTATTTTACGATTCTCCTCTACTAATGAGTCCTAAATCAATCATCTACCAAGGCACCCATACGTGAAGAAGCCGATACCGGCCGGCTTGATTATAGTGGTGGTTTTGTTTTGAATGACATTGTACCCCTTGTAATCAATCTTGACGATGAAGAATCGCCGATGAACATTGTAATTGGCAAATTGCCGATGAATCAATAAATGACGATTTAGAGTACCCTTTGTCTTTGAATGATGTAATGACAGTTTATACAACGACCTCAATTGCACTTACCAACTCGGCCATCTTGCTTTACACAAAAGCAGCCCGAGATTCCTTGGGGACAACGCCGCCATCCCACCTAAGATCAAGTAGTGAAAAGACTTGGTTTACTGAAAAGGAGATGCGGTTCCAACGTAATCATTTCTTAGAAGAAGATGAAGATAACGGGCCTATCCTCCACACATTCGTATATAGTACGTAAACACCGGGTATCATGAAGAAGTGGGGACGACTTGACACAAGGAGAAGGTCTATGTTTCGGCGAGGTCCTCGAGTCCCTCCTAAAGCCGCATATGTCCCAAAAGGGAAGCCGGATAACTACTATGCATTCAGACGGGATTGGATACTAATCATCCTCGAAGATGAATGCTCATGGTCGATTGATAATAATCCACCGATGGAGACGGACATTCATCCGATTCTTCTGGGATTCCGACACACCACCTGAGAAGCTTTCAAGGCCTTGATGTCTAATATGGCTAACGATCGATCCTCGCTACTATTGAGGGTGATGAAGATATGCCAACATGGGAAGACCCATGGATCCATAAACTCGCAGAGCGCTTGGGGATAGATTCAACAAAGAGACCCCTACTAAGGACGAGGTAACCCAGCTAATATGGGTGATGAGGAGCATCCTAAGCTCATAAACATCGCAATACTCTTCCCCGAAGAAAAGGAAGAGTTGATCGCCCTAATCGGAATATATCGATGTATTTGCCCGAGCTACGGGATATGCCAGACTCTCACTAATGTGGCAACACATCGCCTCAACATCAACGTGGATGTCAAACCCGCCAAGCAATCGAAAGACGCTTTCGCCCACAAATCTTACAAAGCGCATTGTAGACTAAGTAAAGAAACTCATAGAATCTGGATTCATCGAGGAAATTCAACACCCGGATTGGGTGGCTAATATAGTCCCTGGCCATGAAGAAGAATGGTTCGATTAGGATCCGGTCGACCATGAGACCTAAACGCCGCTGCCCAAAGGATGATTTCTCCGCCAATCACCGACGCCATAGTTGATAATACGGTGGATTCGAGGATGTCCTTTATGGATGGTTTCTCGTTACAATCAAATCAAGATGCACCCCGATGACGCCAAACACACAGCCGCTCGTAACTTCATCGGTATATTTTGCTACACTGGCCATGCCGCTCGGTTTAAAGAACGCCACAAGAACATACCCCGGAGCAATGACTAAAATTTTCCAGATCATCTCCGAAAACGGTTAATGCTACGCCGATGACTTGTCGTGAAAAGCGCGGACAAAGGAGATCATATCAAAGATCTTAGAACGGTATTCAAGCTCATGCGACTCATCGCCTAAAGATGAACCTCGCCAAATCCTTCCTCGATGTCCAAAGGTAAGTTCCTCGCTTCATTGCCACCGACAAAGGAATCCACGCCGATCCCGATAAAGTGAAGGCTATTCAAGAGTTGCAACCTCCGAAATCTGAGAGAACTCGTAGGTTACAAGGACATGCGACATCCGACGGCTCATATCGAACCTATCCGGGAAGTGCCAACCATTCTCTAAATTGAACAAGAAGGGCGGTCGCTTATTTGGGACGACGATGTCGAAAGCCGCTTGAAGAGATCAAATCGATTCCGCTAAACCTCGCTCGCTGCACCGCTACGAAAACCGCTCCTCGATCTATGTCAAGGCAACGGATCATTCGTTGCCTTACTCGCTACAGACGACGCATACCGGGTCAATGAACAAAGGTATTACCCGAGCCGAACATTGGTCGGCTACGAAGTCTCGATACCCAATGGTCGAAGCAAGGTTTTGCATTAGTGTTCGCGATTCAAGATGCGACACTATTTAGCTCCGGGCGACGATTTATGTTATCTCTAACGAACCGTCCGATATTTATGATCCAAACCGCTTCAATGATGATGCTGGCTTAAATGGGCCTTGCTTTTGTCCCAATACGACTGCACTTCAAACAACGTAAGTCACCAAAGGGCAAGCGATTATGCGATCTCTTGGTCGCCAACCCGACAACGGATGCGTTGAGCTATATGATGATCTTCCTGATGAAGTCCGTGAAGTCAACACTACGCGACCAACAAATATGGCGATTGTACTTTGACGGAGCTTCGGCCACTAATGTAGCAAGTACCCCGACGCTTCTAAAATCTCTCACGGAGTCGGAGTTGTTTGATTTCCGGAATCATGTCATGCCCCTGCTTATTCACTCACCAACCCTGCTCCAATAACGAGTCAATACAACGCTACTTATCGGACTTAGCTTCACTAAAGAGCCGGGGTCAATATCTCAAGCGTGATGGAGATTCACAACCGATAGTTAAGGTGTCCGTGGTGACTACGGCGAGGAACTCGATCCGTCCCCTATCATCGTAGCCGCTGAAATGGTCGACTCATTCAAGAATTCTTCATCGAATATATCCCACACCTCCAAACGCCACGCAGATGACCGGGCGGCGTAGCCGTGTCGTTAGCACAACCTTCCGAGACCGAGCAATTAGTTACGGCCGTCACTCTTCTCGCATCAATATATGATGGGGTACAAGAAGACAAAGGGGTAGTTACCAAAGAGGTACATGCAACCCAAACCAAGTTAGAGCCCCGAGATTGGCGCTTCCTATCGCCGACACGCTTACACGATTCTCGCCGAAGACGGAAGGAGAGAGAGTCAATCCGCTAAGAGCTCCTGCATTCTTTTACTTACACTGAAACCCGTGATGCTATATCACGGGTACGATGGTCTTTACCCGATGCCTTTCAAACAAGGAGGCGTAAGAGGTCCGGGAAGCAATAAGGTGAATGTGAAGCGCACTACCGTCCTGCTCTACGAAATAATCAGAGAATGGGCTACTTTTGGCCCACGATGATTAATGACGCAATGAGCACGCCGAAATGCCGCGATTCTTCACGCAATTATATGCATCGCCTCCAGAAAGCCAGATCCTTCGCCACGCCCCGCCATTCGAGACATGGGGAATGGACGCTGTAGGTCCCATTTTTCCTCCGGCAGCTAAAGGAGATCGCTTTATTCTAGCGACACGACTACTTCCAAGTGGGTCGGGCAATCCCACTAAAGGAGGTCAAGGCTAGTACCATCGATTCATCAAACACCATGTCATCTATCGACATGGTGTCCCAAGACGGATCGTGCATGACAACGGTCCCCAATTTATCAGCAATTCCTTCATCAGGTTTTGCGAAAAATTCAAGATACAAGATGTCTCGTCGACAGCCTATAATCCAGCAGCGAATGGGTTAGCTGAGGCGTTCAACAAGACGATCATCAAGATTTTGTCGAAGCTTGTGAAGAATAACAAGCGAGACTGGGACGATAAACTCGGAGAAGCACTCTGGGCATATCGCACAACGGTACGTACGCCGACAGGAGCTACCCCGTACTCTCTGGTCTACGGGTGTGAAGCAATTCTCCCGTTGGAAATCCAGATTCCGTCACTTCGCGTCGCCCTTGCAACAGAGATGACGACCGAAGAACAACATCAAAAACGTCTCGAAGAACTTGAGATGTTAGATGAGAAGCGCCTGGAGGCTCAACAATGCATTGAGTTCTATCAAGCTAGAATGTCGAGGGCTTTCAACAAGAAAGTTCGACAGAGAACCTTTAGGGAGGGAGATCTCGTCCTCGCCGATCTAATCGATAATTTCAACTCCAAAAAGAAAGGTAAATTCAACCAATGGGAAGGACCGCTTATAATAGACACGGCCTATCAAACGGTGCATATGCCTTTATCACATGTATCGGCGCACTCCAATTAATGCCGATAAATGGAAGTTTCAAAAGTATTATCCTAATACATCTCAGATAACCCGCTTGATGGGAAGTTCCTCGAGAATATCTCACTCATTTTCATGAGGATAACCCTAAGTTATTGTGTTTTCCTCCAAAATTCTCTCACCGATCAAATTCATTGATTTCCGGGCCCACTAAAATCTCCCCGTCCAACCACCCAAGAAATTCTCTCGATTCCCTCCACGAACGAGAGGTCCACTTTCAAACTCGTTAGCAATCCCACAAAAGCCAAAGCTATCCGCATTCCTTCCAAGATTCTCTGAGTGGAGATCCCACTCTTAGTTTCTCATCGGGAAATAGAGTACATTCTTCCTTTCCCACATTTTACCCGAGATAGAATACATTCTTCCCTCCGTAAGCAAGAGATAGAATACATTCTTCCTCTCTTGTCTTAGATTCTGAGTGGAGATCCCACTCTTAGTCTCATCTTTCAAGATTCTCAAAATGGAGATCCCATTTTTAGTCTCCCACGGAAACAGACAAAAATCCTTCCTTTCCAATATCCTGAGATAGGAGATAAGATCCTCCTTCCTCTCCACCTTCGGGAAATAGAATACATTCTTCCTTTCCCACCTCAATCAATCTTATTCGGTTCAACTTTCTCCCACAAAGAAGGCGCCAAGATTCATCTGGGGTGTTTCATCCCAAGCCTAAGAAGGATGAAGTCGACGCCTAACACGCGCACGGGCTTAGTCTTTCTCCGATTGAAGAAGACACCGTGAGTTCGATTCGGGTATTTCATCCCGAAACCTAAGAAGGATGAAGTCGACGCCAACGCTGCCGGGCTTAGTCTTTTCTCCATTGAAGAAGACACCGTGAGTTCGACTGGGGTATTTCATCCCGAAACCTAAGAAGGATTAAGCCAACTTCACACACGCTGTTTCCGCATCTCGCCCGTAAAAGAGTAGCGAGCCTACGATTCAACATCGTAGCATTAAGTCTAAGAGAGTTTCATTCTTTTAGCAACGCTGTGTGTAGAACGGATTCGATAATCTACATGCTAGCCCAACTCAAACGGTAGTGGTAAAGGCTAATCAAATCTGAGGGTGGGGTCCGCCAATAACCCTAAAGTCGACGCCACACGCTGCCGGGTTTAGTCTTTCTCCGATTGAAGAAGACACCGAGTCCGATTCTGGGTATTTCATCCCAAGCCTAAGAAGGATTAAGCCAACGCCACACGCTGCTGTCGCATCTCTCGCCCGTAAAAGAGTAGCGAGCCTATGTATTCAATATCATAGCAACAAGTCTAGAAGAGTTTCATTCTTCCAAAGACAACGCCACGGCGGAACGGATCCGTGATAATCCGCGACGCTAGCCCAACTCAAACGTAGTTGGTAAAGGCTAATCAAACCGCTGAGGGTCGGGTCGCTAATAACCCTAAAGTCGACGCTTCACACGCTGCCGGCTTAGTCTTTCTCCCATTGAAGAAGACACCGAGTCCGACTGGGGTATTTCATCCCGGCCTAAGAAGGGATTAAGCCAACGCCTCACACGCTGCAAGGCATCTCGCCCGTAAAAGAGTAGCGAGCCTATGTATTCAATATCATAGCAACAAGTCTAGAAGAGTTTCATTCTTCCAAAGACAACGCCACGCGAACGGATCCGGATAATCCGCGACGCTAGCCCAACTCAAACGGTAGTTGGTAAAGGCTAATCAAACCGCTGAGGCTGGGGGTCGGCCACTCCCAAAGTCGACGCTTCACACGCGTTGCCGGCTTAGTCTTTTCTCCGATTGAAGAAGACACCGTGAGTCCTGATTCTCGGGTATTTCATCCCGGTAAGAAGGGATTAAGCCAACGCCACACGCTGTCGTCAGCGATCTCTCTCGCCCGAGTAGAGAACAGCCTATGTATTCAATATCATAGCAACAAGTCTAGAAGAGTTTCATTCTTCCAAAGACAACGCCACGCGGAACGGATCCGATAATCCGCGACGCTAGCCCTCAAACGGTAGTTGGTAAAGGCTAACCAACCGCTGACGGCCGAGGGTTTGCCAAAATCCTATAAGTATTATGGTTAATTATTTCAATTTAAATAAAAGAATCATAATAGAGCACAAAAGAGGACAAATATGTTTTGCTTTAACTCAAATACTTTATTGAGGAAAGCTTGTTGAAGTTCCTCCCAAGCTCGCCCCGAAAGTCTCCTCACGCCATTAAGGCCTCCGCAGCCTCTTCTTATGTCAACCAGCCTTTCCGCCGAGAGTTCAAATTCTGCACGACCGAGTCTTTTCTTTATTGGCCCTCACAATTTCAAGACGATCGCTCTCCTCGCCTTGAAGCCCTGCTCGAGCTCTACTATCCTCGCTTCCAGCCAAAGGACACAAGACCAAAATGTCCTACTGAAGATGAAGCTTCAAAGAACAACAAAGATCCAAATGATGCACCCGCCTCGCCAGATTTGAACTTCGAGTCCGCATAACGCTAGCATCCGCCAAGCCAAGCGAAGCCTATATGAGGCGAGCCCTACACCTCAAAATCTTGTAGACTTTGGAGCTTAACTCTAAATGGTCGAATCATCACAAAGGTGGCTCAAGTGCATCTAATCTTCCGATATTCTCCCATGCCCTACTCCAATAGATTACGAGTATAAATAATTCCCTCGTTCTTAACGAAGTTTCGGAGAATATTACCATATTCTTAAGGATAACTCGATAACCCTCAATTTCCTTCAACAGGGACCTCAAGGAGGATAAAATTGACGAGGTTTATATCGACGACAACGCTTACCGAAGGACTCTCCCATCAGACGTTTATTCATGCATCACCGAGGCCTACCAATCAACAATTGGGAAGAATACCTACCGTGGATGAACACCGCTAACGAAGTACGCAAAGAGCGACGCCAACCAACGCGGGCTGCCGACGCAGGATTCACCGATCAACGGTCGGATTCCAAAGAATTCCCCGATCAACGGAGGAATCTCGAGGGTCAATTGACGATAATCCACCACACGAGTCAACAAAGAATGAACTCATTAGCTACGCTTGAAATTCGACAACGGCCAAGCAATAAATGCAAAGATCGCAACACCCCGTATCCTACAGCACCGAGAACCCGAGAATTAGAGGAATCAACATCAAGCCAACCTCAAAAGAAATTCATCTATCGACTTCTCGTCGAGATTTCACAACGTCGACAAAAAATGCAAGACCGTAATATCTTCAAATAATCCTACAAAGCACCGGAAAGACAAGGGAATGGAGAGATCAAACGCCGGTCATTCACAAGTCCTATCACGCCATTAAAGAGTGAAGGGTTTCATTATGTTCAAAGCATCCCGCACTATCAAGAATCGACCGACGCTTTGAGGGGTATCAGAGGCGTTAAAATTGCTTATCAATACCCAAACAAGACTCAGAACGTGGGTTGACAACCGACGATCCATCCGACGGCTACCCGTAACTGCCGACGCGGATTACGCCGCGAAAAGCGATGCCGACGAACCCATGAAGTGAGTCGGCGAGGCGCACGAAGCAAATAAACGACACGCCGCGGAGAAAACCCACGACTAAGCTCAACGAGGCGAAGTTGGCTAAACTCAAACGCCGACGACTAATCAACCGCATTCTTAGTCCGCCGATGCAAACGAGCCGCTTGAACTCGAAGTTGATCTGACACGACTCAAACCCAACGGCGACATCACCGAGCAAAACTAAGCCCGGAAGACCGGAAGAGTCGATTTGAATCGACGGCGAATCGACCGGAGAAACGCTAAACGGCTTGAAAAGCGACGCTGAGTGGCGACACTCCTACCAAATACGGGCGGTGGAGCCGAACATTTTATTGTTTCACCTCGCTATCTTGTCGAGCCACCGCCAACTTGGCCGAGGTACTCCGCCAAGTGGTCGGAGGTTTCGCCACTTTCCGAGCCACCCCGCCATGGTCGAGGTGCCCTGCCTGGGTGGCCGAGGTGGCTCGGCCACCATGGTTTAGGCCACCTGGCCATCTCCGGGTTGTAGGGTCTACCAAGTGGCCGAGCCATTTGGTTACATATATACTTTTTGTATAAATAGGGGGTCTTGCTCAGTCGGGCGGAGATTTTGGAGACTTAGAGGTCGGATTTTGGGATTTTGGCTTGGATTTTGGCGACTCAAGAGCCCTCGCGAGATCTACGACGACGGTTCCGGAGCACCCGAAGCTCAAGTCCAACGACGCCGATCTATAGGCTAAAGGTAAACAAACTCGGTCGAACTACAGATACCCTCTAGGTTAAGCTTCTTAACCTCGTGGATAGCGCGGATTTCTCCTTGTAGATCTCACCCTCCCGCCATTCTCTCTCCTTCGTGAGTGTGATCCTCAGCGCATCCTCTCCTTCGTGAGTGTGATCCCCAGCGCTTCGCTTCCTTCGCGGAACGAGCCCTCTACGCCTCAGTAGTTCCGAACCCGGGTTTACACCAGATTGAATTTGCTGGTGGTCCACACAATAAGTCCCCTAAGACGTGCAAAGAACCCACGCAAGCGGTGATCCGATATAGATCCTCGTGTTTGTTCACTAAGGATAAAGTTGTAATTTTTTGATTTTCATTGTACTTTAAAATAAAAGGCATTTCTTTTGAATTTCGTTGTAGGCCAAAGAAGTCGTAGCAAATTCAAATCAATGACAATCATCCCGACTTTTACCGCGAACAAGGAGCAGTTTAACCTCTTATACTCATCGGAGGATGTAAGAAGAAGGAGCAGTTTGACCTCTTATACTCATGGAGGATGTAAGAAGAAGGAGCAGCTTAACCTCTTATACTCATGAGGATGTAAGAAGAAGGAGCAGCTTAACCTCTTATACTCATCTGAGGATGTAAGAAGAAGGAGCAGCTTAACCTCTTATACTCATCGGAGGAACTTCTCATTCGGCTTATTTTAAGTAAGACGCCGGCCACCAAAGCTTGGATGATGGCCTTGAGAGCTAAGCAATCCTTAGTAGGATGGAGGATCCTCCTGTGGTACGCACAGTATTTAGGGTCTGAAGTCTTGTCAGCCTCCTCCTGATTTGTAATAGGTGGCAACTTGATTTTTTGTTATCAAGGAGGTGTTTGAAGATGATCGGAACTTCTTCGCCTCGAAAGAGTATGTCCCGTGGAATTCTCGATGAAGTTTTTGTGCGGTCGTTGTTATGACGCTTGACTAACAGCAATACAGATGTCTTTCCTCTATTACGAGGAAAATTTACTCGAGGGTCACCACCTTTTCGCTTCTTTCTTCCTTTTGAGGAACCGTCGGCTTGTTCTCCTCGTATTTTCAGATCTTTCCATGTAGTTGGTGGACGACCCCATGACTTCCAACAATTCTATAGAAAGATTATTGTGGCAAGTCTTCAATATGAACTCTTCAAGAATGGATCTCTCGCATTCATAGCTTTATTATGGGTTAGCCAACAAACAATCAATCGCCTCTCCACTCTTCTCGCTTCATCCAAGAGGGTTCCAATCGAGGCTTTGTCGCCATCGAAAAAGTTGTTGAGGAACAAGCTTTCTATATCATTCCAACAGCTTGATGCTACGGCCTTGAGTCTTCGATACCAATCGAAGGCAGCCCCGCGAAGGGTACCGGGAATGACCAACCATCAAAGGCTCGTTTCGAGATCACCCCCAAATGAGACTTGAAATAAATCAAGCGCCGTAGGCGAACCCTCCCCGCCAAAAGGTGTGAAATTAATCAAACTGAATTTCTACGGTAAGGGATTGAATCCCACTCTCTGATATGGACACGGATACCGCCCTTTGACTTCGTAGGACATCAAAGAATTGATTTTATCTTCAAGCTCTTTCATCTTTTCGCCATCATCCTCCCTTTGTTTTGGATTACTTCCAATAGGAAGAATTGGACCATTTCCACCTTGAACACCACGATTCTTTGGAGGTTGATCAACAGAATGTGTTCATCTATCTCCGAATCACCGTCTTCGATATTATGGGCATTATGGTGGGTAACTCCACCTTGTTGATCGGATTCAGCCGCTGACTCGACCCAGTCAGCGACAGTATGGGTTTGCAACTCCCTCATCTCTGCATGGCTAGCTCCATCTCTCGCTCTCATTTCGCCTTAAGCTCTTCTCTTTGCTTCTTTGCAACTCCTCATTGCATGGCTAGCTCCATCTCTGTTTCATTTCGCCTAAGCTCTTCTCTTTGCTTGGCTAAGGCTTCTTGTAACATTTGAGCTAGGGTTTCGTGGAGTAATTGCAAAGCTTCGAGGATGGCAACCAACACTTGACATTGTGTCATGGAAGCTATCGCCAATTGATGTCGGAAGCTTCGCCATCGATGACTCTCCTCATGCATCCTTCTATAGTCGGCGCGCTTGGTAGCTCGCAATTGTAACCGACATTCTCGAGAAATCGAGACCCAACCTTTCCTCCGAGGAAATCGATCTCGTGATCCGTCGCGGTCCTTTCCCTTTGTTCACCATGTTGATAGTCACTTCGAAACTCATCAAATGGATGGATGATCTCTTTCTTCTTCGATGTCGTCTTGACCGTGGTCAGATCTTCGCTGTCGACAGGAAAACCGCTCAATATCGAAGCTCTTTGTGGTGAGCCGCTCGACTCGTAACGTGCACATCCCCGATAACAACGTCTTAATCAATTTTGCACATGAGCAAGAACAATCTATTTAAATCGATCGTCCTCTTTAGGTGTGTTGCCACCCCGACTGATGATGTGGTTGGTGTGGGTTATTGCAAATAACATTTCCACCCCGGATGTAACTTGGTTCTTGGTGGAGGACAAGTCTTCTTTGGGGGCATCGACTATTGGAAGTTGCTACATGAATAATAAGCGTTTGATCGTCTTTAGTGACTTTGCGAATCACTGCGCTTCGTTTTGTCTTTATCGGCGTGACTCTGGACCCTTAGGGATACTCAAGCGAGCCTTGGGAACTCTTTTAGTTTGGTATCGTCGGATGGCTCGAACATTTCCGAATATCACTTGGAATTTGGAGTGACCCAACCTATCGTTGTTTATGAATCGGGTGACCCAAATGTTCCATTCTTGTGTTTTGGCTTTAGTTCGATGGTGGACCAAAGCGACTAAACACGAAGTTAAAGGCTTCTCAGTTGATGGATTTCCGGACTTAACGGTTGATACCTCAGTAGGAGAAGTGGAGAAAGGGCGGAAAAGTCAATTTTTAATAAGGCATGAAGGGCTGCCTATTGGCGAAGCAGCTGAACTGTCTGGCCTTGGCGATTTACTATCTCGGCCGAAGGTTGTTGGCGGCGGAGACTCTTGAGCGATTTTGATGTCGACTTCGGGACCCAAATCTTGCAATTTTGAGTCGATTCCACGGTTGATTTCGACTCCTGGCCTTCGCGAATAATAGCGCATATCTGAGCAGCGTGCCACGGCGCTTTGGGTAGCGCTTCCTTGTGTCGGTCGGGTCCTTTTGGCGAGAACCCATTCTTCCTTGGGAAGATGGTTAGCGGATTGAGGTTGGCGTTGTAACTGGCGGCGCCTCGATCCGCGAGTTCGTGTTGTAATGAACTCCGTCTGTTGATTCCATGGCCTTGCAAGTTGTCGGGCCATCTTTTGGCGTTGTCTCGGCGAGCCCTCTTCGTCCGAGCGGTTGAATCTTGTTGAATGACTCCTTCTTCGAAGGAGTCAACTTGAGCTCCCGCTTTGAGATCCAGGGTGTTGTTGAGAGGAAATGCTGAGCGAACCTCCCTCTTAGGGGATGATATCCTCCGATGTTTGCGGGTGAGGAGGACTTCGATGAGGAAGAGGAGGTATTCTTGAACTTGGCTTGATCGAAGAAGTAATCCATCCATCGACCATGAGGTGGCTTGATCGGCTGCAAAGCTGCGACACAACGATCTCGGGCTCGAGACCGTTAGCTCATTGTGGTCGCCATCGTGTTTGGGTCGAAAGTTGTTTCCATTGTAAAACAGAAAATTACACTTTTGATTCGATTACAAAGAAATTTAAATAACTCTCTCACTTCGAACAAAAGACACTACAAGTGTAGATCTCTTGTTTTAGTGGGACTTTGCTGTCTTGGGGGCAGCGTAATCCGTGGACCACCGGCGTGATCGTCAATCGGCGGGGTTTAGTTGATGCCGCAAAGGAAACAAGAACTTAAGCAAATATCTTAGCAAAGTAAGATATCTACTCTTCTCAAGAATAAGTCAAAGCTTAAACTTCGAGGAATCTCCGTGTGGATCGTGTTCTTAAACTCCGAAGCTTGGATCTCGATTGCCCCTTCGATAGCCGACCCTGCCCAAGTGGGCGTAGGAGGGTATTTATAGCCTTTGGAGCGTGCCGAAGAAACACCCGGTGTCATAAGTGCTCCACATTTGCGGTTAAGCGGCGACGGCTCGAGCGCCTCGCGTAGGCGCCTCGCTCACTGGCGAGACAATATGGGCCACCATGTGGCGGTTTGAGGCTTTACCTGTTGGCGGCGGTAGTGTCCCTCCGGATGTTGTAGCGGTTTTGCGCTTTTTAGGCGATTAAATGCCCTAAAATCACGCCTAGTGGTATTTTGGCGATGTAACCGCCATTAAAGTAGAGCGTCTCTGCGTTGATAAAGTCAAGTGGACCCCATCGACATCTTCAAGAGCTCATTTCCAATTCAGGTGTCTGTTTGGCGGGACACAAGTAATATCTCGCTATAGCGAGACACATCAAGGTGTCTCGCCGTGGCGAGGCACAAACAATTGTCTCGGTGGCGAGGGCACAACCAAGTGTCTCGCTTGTAGCGAGGCACCAACAAATGTCGGCTCGTGGCGAGGCACAAACAAGTGTCTCTGCCGTAGCGAGACACAATCTTCCCATATGTTGACTTTTTGAGACTTGAGCGGCGTTGTCCTTGATCTTCTCATAATTTAGTCATATTTGAGGTTCTTCGATTTTTGATGCCTACGGTATAGGGTAGCTTTCATCCAGAACATGTTAACTTTCATTATTATAGGTTAACTTTCATCCGAACATGTTAACTTTTAGTGAAAGTTAACATATTCTAGTAAAAGTTAACGTCAAATAGTGATAGTTAACGTCTTCCTTTGAGTTAACATGAAAACCAAAAGTTAATATTTTTAGGTGAAAGTTAACAATAAGGAGATAGTTAACATGAAAATGAATAGCCAATATCGATAAACATGTAAGGAATATCAGGTTGTAAGAATGTAAGAAAGTTTTGTTATCTACGTTTAGGATTTTATGTTAACTTTTAGGATTTTATGCTAACTTTTAGGGTTTTATGCTAATTTTTTGGTTTGATTAGAAGAAGGGTGGGTTTAGTAATGAAGGGATCGACATAAAACCCTAAAAGTTAGGATAAAATCCTAAAATTAGCATGAAATCTAAAAGTTAGCATAAAATCCTAAAAGTTAACATAAAACCCTAAGCGTTAATATAAAACCCTAAAAGTTAGCATAAAGTGTGATATCACGCTTTATGTTAAATATCACAGCTTTATGCTAAATTTTAGGATTTCATGTTAACTTTTAGGATTTTATGTTAACTTTTAAGATTTTATGCTAACTTTTAGGGTTTCATGTTAACTTTTAGGTTTTATGTTAACTTTTAGAGTTTTATGTTAACTTTTAAGTGAACACGTTAATTTATGAAAGCTGTTAATATAAAATATCGAGAAGATAATATTATAGTTGACTTTAAAATCATTTGGTTTATTAATTTGGGTAGTGATATTAGTCATACGCCTTTAGAAAATACTTTTACTTGAGAGGATCCCAAATGATTGCCGTCTAGTGAGAGTGTAATGAGATCGGATGATATTCTCAACAACACTCCCATCATTGAGATGAAATTGAGCTATTCATGCTTACCGTTAACTATTTAAGTCTCTTTTAACTTCTAGTCGACTCGCTTGATTCTTCCGCCCTCGCCTTTTATTAGACGCCAACTTTCAAATGAACATGTCAACTTTTGATGTTACTCGTTAACTTCTGAACATGTTAACTTTTAACGCTTGTTGTTAACTTTCATCCGAACGCTTAATTTGGCCTTTCTTGTTAACGTTCAGCCGAACATGTTAACTTTTAATGTTTGATGTTAACTTTTGGCTAAACGTGTTAACTTTTAATATTTCTTATTAACTTTCCATTGAACATGTTAACTTTCATGGTAAGTATAGTTCTTCATCCACATCTATTATTAATACAACTAAAATCAGTAACACAATATAAACATGCATACAAGTTTTTACAATCGAGAGAGCGATGGTGGGCGATGCATTCGTGAAGGAGGCGGGTCATCGTGCTGACGTCGGTGAGGGATTGGAGACTTGATCGACTAGGGAGGCCGTGAAGGAGAGGAAGGAGAGGAGGAGGAATGAATCAGAGCGGGGGAGGGAGAGGAGAGGGAGGAGGAGGCGAGACGAGGAGGCCGCTGCTGAGATAGGGGCGGAGGAGAGATGGAGTCGAGGCGACGCCGAGAGAGCCGGTGGGCTCGGAAGGAGGTGGGTCATGCCGACGCCGTGAGGGATCAAGACTGATCGGCAGGGAGGCGTGGAGGAGTGGAGAATAGGAGGAGAGACGAATCAAAGCAGGTAGAGTTTAGATCAGGGTTTTGTTCTCTTACAAGAGTATGAGTGAGAGAAGAGAGAGAAAGAAAAGAGGAGAGCACAGATTTGGGGAAGGGCTAACGGCATCGCTTGAGAGGTTAAGAGGGAGCCGAGGAGGAGAGAAGAGAAGAAAGGAGCGTAGGGAGAGGAAGAGCGAAAGAGACGAGGAGGAGGAGAGGAAGAAGAAGGCAAGGGTATTTTCGAAGTTTGGGGTTATTTTATGGTAAAGTGTGAAAAGGAATAAAACACATTAAAACACATTGATGAGGCTTTTTGGGGCTGAACAGAAGGGAAATAATTGGGGATTTGGACATCTCATCTTTTTTTGGGGCCTTGACACAATTTTTCCTAAAAGGAATGAAGCATTTTGCACATAATTAGATGTTAGAATTTAAACATTCAATCTAGAATTTTTGCTTTTGATTCTATATTTACTTATTTTAAATAAGTTCTTCAAATCTCATACATTTTAAATAAGTCCATCAAATTTATAATTTCTCTTAAATAAGTCCCTCCGATTGTTAACTTTACTTTAAATTTCTTTGAAGGAATAATTCAACTTTAAATTAACTACACTATATTAATTTGCTAGTTTTTCTCTCAAATTTCTTAAATAGTTAGGCGTAAATAGCAAGTAGTAAAAGAGGAATGAGTATTGAAAAAGAAATATCTAAGACAAAGGAGGACAAAGTGTGCAGTATTAAGGAATTTAGTTAATTTAGAGTTCTTAGGGGTGTTTGGTTCACCATTTTGGGAAAAGTTTTGGGAAATATCAATTTAAGTAAATAAAAGTTTTCCTATAATTGAGTTTTCATGTGTTTGGTTCACTCTAGATTTATGGAAAACATTTCCTAAAAGTCTGAGAATAGTTGGAAAACAACTTCCTAGTTTTTTGAGAGGAAATCTCATGGAAAACTGACAATACTAATAAAAAAGTAATAAATCCGTACTTTTTTACTTATTTTGAACCAAATAACTTTCTAGAAAAGGAAAACTTGACATTTCTTAAAAGTACAAGGCCCATTTTCTTGTTTTGAACCAAACACAAGAAAAGGAAAACTTGTCCTCTTTAACTTCTCAATATTTTATTTAGGTGGAAAACATTTCCTATAAAAATGGGTGGAAAACATTTCCTATAGTTGAGTTTTCCATGAACCAAACACCCCCTTAGAGGAACTTATTTAAGAGTAGATTTGAGGGACTTATTTAATAATGCTTGTAAAGTTAGAGGCTTATTCAAAATATGTAAGAGTTGGGAGGTCTCATTTTAAAAATAAGGTAGATTTGAGGACCAATGTAAGAAAACCCCAAAATAAATTAATATACACATTAACCATATGGAGTCATCAATCATATGAAAGATTGAGTTTATAATCAAAAATTGAAAAAGAAATTTAAGGGCTAAATCACTAGACTGGTATATTTTATTCACTTTAAGTATCAACTTGGCTTTTCTTTTAATTTCGGCGACAGTAAAGTGTATAAAGTAAGGTATATAAAGTGGGACATTGATAAAGTCTATTTTTTGCCACAGCAAAATCTTTGGCAACTAAATGTTATGTAACTCGTCACGTGATACTAATGTGGCTTCTTACTTAGCAAGTAGTTGGACTCATTCATTTCAAATTAGGACTCAAATGGATAGGGGATCAAAGCGGGTGTTCTTCTTTCTCTTAGGGTTAAAATTGGGTTAGGACAATTAAAATTGAGTTAGGAAATCTCTGCAATTTGGGAAAGAATCGTTCTCTCCCTCGGTTAGGAAATCTCGCAATTTGGGAAAGAATGGTTCTCTCCCTCACATAAACAGAGAATATAGGAAAATGGAGAATGGTGAAAATTTGGAGATTTTTTCATAATGGTATTTGCTTAATCTTCACCACATAAGCTCGATTAAGCCACGTAAGACGCACATTATGAGTCACATTTGGCGATCTCACCAGAAAATTTTGCTCCGGATAAAACATTGGCCTTGTTGTTATAGTGTCTCATTTTATATAATTTTTCGTCGTCGAAACAAGAAATATACCAGTTTGGTACTTAATGTTAACAAAATGGATCCGGATCCTCTCCAATTAGGTGGTAATTGGAGAGGGTCCAATCACCCTAACCCTTAATGCCCATTTCACTTTTAATGAATGAGATGATGCCACGTAGAATTTCCACTTATATTGAAAACTGCTATTGCATTCAAAACTACTGTTATAAAAATCACTATTTTGTGACACTGAAAATCTTACGCGACATCATCTCATCTATTAAAAATATAATGAATATTAAGAATTAAAGAAATTGAACCCTCTCTAATTAACATATAATTAAAGAGGATCCGAATCCCAACAAAATATACCTATTTCGTAATTTAGCAATGTGTAACATTCTCTAGGTAACACACAGTTGCACATAGGAATAATGGAGGGTATTTCTGGAATAACGTACGAGCTACATGTCGGGGTGAGTGGTGCCAGCCAACGTGAGACTGTCAGTCACGCGCCTAATGGCTCGTTGAGCGCGTCAACTCCGATGGAATATAATTTCTTATTCTATTCTATTCTTTTCTTTTTATATTTTTATAGCACGTTTTTTTTCTTTAATAAATTTGTGCATGATGCAATAATAATAATAACAAAAAGCAAGTGATGGAGCAAGATTCGAGCAAAGTTTGATGGACTAGAATAATTCTCAAGATCAGCACATTCAATGCTGATTTTATTATTATTATTATTATTATTTGCTGGTCAATACTAATTGAATTGAGAAAAAAACTCTAAATTTTAAAAGGAAACTAGATTTTTATGAGATGCAAGTTCAAACTTTGACTTAGAGGGTGTTTGGGAGGGCTTAATTTTTAAGCTTATAAGTTATGCTAGCTTTTAGTGGCTTTTAGCTTTTATGATAAAAATATTATAAAAATTATTTGGATATAATAGTAAATTTTTGGTCAAACCTAGCTTATTTAGGTGAGCTTATAGTTTTTTGAAAAGTATACCAGCCTTTTCAAAATGAGACTTATAAGTTAACTTATTTGATATTTTACCAAACGCGTAGATATTTAAAGCCAAATTTTAAAAGCTAGTTTGACCATAAAAGCTTCCCAAACACCCTCTTATTGAATTGAGAAAAAACTCTAAATTTTAAAAGGGAAAATTGTGTCCGTGCCCCAAAATTGAAACTACATGTGACCTCCCCAATTATTGAATGTGTGGATCACCCAAACAATAAGCATGATTTGTGTTCTGCCCCTCCATCGCCACCTAATATACAACAGTTTTGGAAAACCCAAAAATGCCCTTTCTCTTCTTCAGACTTCATCTACTCAACCATTAATGGCGATTCGATGGGGAATTGGGGAAATCTCCTCCCTTTTGCTCTTGAAAACTCTTCTTGTCCTAAAATTCTCGCCATTATTCCTTCGCCATTACTCCTTCTACCTTCCCTTCATAATGGTGGAAGGATATCATCTCATGCGGTCTCATGTGACAAAGCCGCTTTAAAGATTAATTCAGAACCACCATGATGGATATCAAATTTGATACGAGAGGTTAAAAATCCCATATGAGTCTTTATCTTTGTCATACAAGGATGAAGCAACATACGGCAACCTCAATTTGTCCATTGAGAACGAAGGTGATCCGCATCTATGATGGAGCATTGCCGCAATGTTGGGTTAAAAGAGATTCACGGAGAAAGCTACTCAAGTAACGTGAGGATTCATATATTATCTATGACGAGGAGCAAGATCTAGAAGACCAGAAGATCTAGAAGACCAAGAAGTTTAATATTTATGACGTTACATGTTAAGTCAAAAGAGTTTTATGTTAAGTCTAATTTATTGCACTAATCGTAAGTCGTTACATGTTAAGTCAAAGACGCATATGTTAGGTCTAATTTCCAGCCTTGTTAAGTCTAATTTTCGTGTTATATCTAAATTCCAGCTTGATGTTAAGTCTAATTTTATTTCATGTTAAGTCTAATTTTATTTCATGTTAAGTCTAATTTTCATGGTAACTCTAACTCCTGTTCATGTTAAGTCTAATTCCAATTGATGTTAACTCTAATTTTAGTTATTGTTAAGTCAAATTTTTAAGTAAAGTCTAATTTCACCATGTTAATTCTAATTTGTCTTCATGTTAAGTGTAATTTTTATTTCATGTTAAGTCTAATTTTATTTCATGTTAAGTGTAATTCAAATTGATGTTAAGTCTAATTTTATTTCATGTTAAGTCTAATTTTAGTTCATGTTAAGTCTAATTATATGATTAGTTTTGATTATTTGTTTCTATTCAAAACATTTACAAAGACAAAAATAAAGATTAGTACGGCCGCCGACATCTACTTCCGATTCAGTAGTCTTTCGGATAGGATTCCCAATGATAATCCTATCAAAATGTTATGATGATTGATGACATGATAAACAATACAGAGGATTCCTCGCTGGCACAATGCTTTAACCGATGAGGGGCAACGATTTGACGGCCAAAGAATTAAGATTAGCTTTGCAATACTATTCGCTTGCCAAAAATTTGAGTAACGATTTTGAAAAGAATGAACCAAAGCGATTCGAGTTTGTTGCCGGTTTAAGAAAACCAAAAGTTGCCCGTGGATGTTATTTGCCTCTCCACCCAAAGATGAAAATAGACTTGAAATAAAAAGTTTCGGAACAATCACACTTGTGGTCAAGATGGCAATAATGCCGGTCAACGTAGGGCCTCCCGACAATTCATTGCACCCAATTACAACCCATGTTAAAGGACCGCCAATATACTCTATTGATGTAAAGAAGGAGCTTTTAAGTTCTTTTGGGCTAAGGGTCGAGTATAGTAAGGTATGGTGGGGTAAAGAAAGAGCACAAGAACAATTATACGGTGATGCTCATGAGTCCTATGATCAATTACGATGGTAAAGTATCTATCCTATACAAATTAATTTTATGAATGGAATGTAAGTCATTACACTGCATGTTAATTCTATTTCACTGCATGTTAATTCCATTTCACTGCATGTTAGTTCAATGTCACTGCCTGTTAATTCTATTTCATTGCATGTTAATTCTATTCAACTGCATGTTAATTCAATCTTACTTCATGTTAATTCTATTCCATTGCATGTTAATGCTATTCAACTTCATGTTAATTCAATCTCACTTCTGTTAATTCTATTCCATTGCATGTTAATGCTATTGAACTTCATGTTAATTCTATTTCATTGCAAATTAATTCTACCTATTTCACGTTAGTTCTGCTTTATTCCAACTTGATTCAGATTTGTTAATTCTAGCTCTTTTCTTAACATGAAATTTAGGTATGTAGAAAATGTTGAGACAAATCCAGAAGCTATATTCATGTTGAACAAAATGAGGGAAGGTTTACAAGATTATTCATTTGCTATGCCGCTTGCATAAATGGTTTTTATGGTTGTCGACCACTTATATTTTGGATGGGACCTTTCAAAGATCGATTCAAAGGAATACTCCTCATACAGAGCATAATGATGGAAATCGGGGATATTTCCACTAGCCTATTGCATATGCGATCAAGAAAATAACGTTAACTGGAAGTGGTTCTTACAAGGTTTTATGTCAATACTCTTTCTAGGCTATCTTTATACTTATTTTGAGTCATGTTAAGTATAATTTCATTTCATGCCTAACTTGTTTCGTGTTTATTCTAAATTCAAGATGTTAATTGCAAATTTTGACAGTTTGTGGTCTATACTCTATGAAAGGCCGATCCATACAATCCTCCACATCAGCTAGTTATAATATCGGATGCGGATAAGGGAATCAGAGAAGCTGTTAGAGAGTTTTTTCCAGATGCTCTACACTCCAGATGTGTTCTACATCTAGTGGAAAATTTCAGGTCAAAATTGAAGGACTTGGGACTAAAGGCAAAGGATACTCAGATTCTGGGTAATCTATTACAATCAGCTTGTTACAAGTATACTAAAGCAGAATGGAACGATTATATGGACGACATTAAGCTGATAAACGAAAGGGCATATAATATTGTCATGAACTACGCCCAGAACTGGCAAACGCTGTACTTTCCGGAATTAGGTAAAGTATAAGCAATATAATGTTAATTGTATGATGAAGTAAAATCCATCGCATGTTAATTCTACTGCGTTTGTTAATTCTATTTCATCGCTCTGTTAATTCTATTTCATTGCATGTTAATTCTATTCAACCGCATGTTAAATCAATCTCACTTCATGTTAATTCTATTCCATTGCATGTTAATGCTATTACACTTCATGTTAATTCTACCCACTTCATGTTAACTCTATTCTACTCCATGTTAAATCTATTTTATTTCATGTTAATTCTATTCCATCGCATGTTAATTCTACTCCACTTCATGTTAACTCTATTCTACTCCATGTTAAATCTATTTTATTTCATGTTAATTCTATTTCACCGCATGTTAATTCTACTCCACTTCATGTTAACTCTATTCTACTCCATGTTAAATCTATTTTATTTCATGTTAATTCTATTTCACCGCATGTTAATTCTATTTCTTTGCATGTTAATTCTATTTCACGATGTTAATTGTTTCAGATATGGTCACGTGACATCTAATGTCACTGAGTCCTTCAACAAATGGATACACGAGGCTAGAACGCTAAGGATATTACAACCGGTAGAACACATACTAAGCAAATTATGGTCCTAATGAATGATCGACGAGGCATGGTGAAAATTGGAATTCATTTCTTTGTCCCAAAGCTGAGCTTGTCCTTAAAGAGAACATGGACAATGCCCGCTATCAAGATGTGCGTCAATCACATAGAGGATTATTTGAGGTACAATCCCATAGAACTTGTCAAGTGGATCTCGACAAAACACATGCACATGCCGTATGGGATATAACTCAGATCCCTTGTAAACATGCATGCTACCATAATGTTTATGAAGAGAGATGTTTACCGCTTCAAGGATTCGCTTATGACGGTTGAAGCTTTTAAAAAGCTACGAGCCAATTCTTTACCCCATCCCCGACACGAAGCGAAGGCCACGTGATGAGATCCGATTTTACCACCACTAACAACAAAAGGAAAGGGAGAAATAAAACAAGACGGATCAACAACGAACGGTTTACACACGGCCAAGAAAATGCTCTCGATGCCATATGGAAGGTCATAACCGTAAAACATGCAACGAACCTATTGCATTAAGTGTGTTATATGTCAGAAAGTTATTTGCTTGTATAGTTACGACTAAGTTGTTTTTTAAGTTAGTAAGCAATTTCATGGTGGAAGCAATTTCTTTGCAATGGTATGACACTTAAAGTTCGTGTTAATATTTTCCTAAATGTAAATCCTAATTTCCATTTCATGTTAAGTCTAATTCACTTCATGTTAATTCTATTTCGCTTCATGTTAAGTCTAATTCACTTCATGTTAATTCTATTTCGCTTCATGTTAAGTCTAATTCACTTCATGTTAATTCTATTTCACTTCATGTTAACTCTATTCTACTCCATGTTAAATCTATTTTATTTCATGTTAATTCAATCTTACTTCATGTTAATTCTATTTCGCTTCATGTTAAGTCTAATTCACTTCATGTTAATTCTATTTCGCTTCATGTTAAGTCTAATTCACTTCATGTTAATTCTATTTCACTGCATGTTAATTCTATTTCGCTTCATGTTAAGTCTAATTCACTTCATGTTAATTCTATTTCACTTCATGTTAATTCTATTCCATTGCATGTTAATTCTACTCCACTTCATGTTAATTCTATTTCGCTTCATGTTAAGTCTAATAAATTCGCTAAGTCCAATATCTCCCATTGAATTATGACAACAACTAAACTTCCCACTTGGGTAAATGTTGATAAGACTAATGTCAATCACGGAGCTTCCCAATTGAATTCTCTAACCACTTATTTACGAAGTATTTAGAACTGAGGCCAACTAAAGTTGCATTGAATGGTTTCAACCACTTTGTGTTAAAACCTCGAAGCATCTTCGTCCCAAAGAAATCGTGGTTATCTTGAGGGAAAAGAAAGTAAGGTATGTCTCATGTTAATTGTTCTCGCATTACGCTAATGATTCTCAGAATTACACATCATATTAACTATTTTCATATGAACACCATAAAGCTATTGAACATGAGTCGCCGAAAGCCCTTCTCCTAACATCCGATGCTCGTGAAACTGCACGAATTTTTTGAACTTGATGTTTATATGGATTTAATCTTGTAACATGAAAACCCTCAAATACCCCATCCTTAATTTGCAGCCGGCCGACGGCTAAACCTTTGCCGCCGATTTATGAGGCGTCAAGAACAGGAGGAGGAACCGCAGAGCAAATCGTTAAAGTTCAAGAAGACCTACGCGATGGACTACTCAACTGCCGCAAGACGGTTCATGGAGATGTCCATTTTGCATCAACCTAAGATAAAGAGGTGGACTAAGCGTTAACTAAAGCACGATTACGCATGGGTATCGGGCGATTGTCAAAGAAAAAGATGGCGCTATCGAAACCACCGGGTTGGAGAAATTCCTAGAGTAGGAATAGAATAAATGGAGGGTCAGAAGATATTTTGTGTAATTGATGTAGGATATTGTGAACTGAACTTTCTCTTGTGTCTTTCTCGCTACTGTAACTTTCTACATGCTGCTCGTCACTTCATATATTTCTTGTTAATTCTATTTCACTTCATGTTAATTCTATTTCATCGCATGTTAATTCTATTCAACCGCATGTTAAATCAATCTCACTTCATGTTAACTCTATTCTACTCCATGTTAAATCTATTTTATTTCATGTTAATTCTATTACACATCATGTTAATTCTATTACACATCAAGTTAATTCTATTACACATCAAGTTAATTCTATTACACATCATGTTAATTCTATTACACATCAAGTTAATTCTATTACACATCAAGTTAATTCTATTACACATCATGTTAATTCTATTTCATCGCATGTTAATTCTATTACACATCATGTTAATTCTATTTCATCGCATGTTAATTCTATTACACATCATGTTAATTCAAATACACATCATGTTAATTCTATTTCACTTCATGTTATTTCTATTACACAAGATGTTAATTCTATACACATCATGTTAATTCTACAATTGTATGTGAACTGAACAATCTCTTCTACGATTATACCAAACCGTAATTATATACATATATATTCATAAACTCAGGTCATCTTCGTAGTGTTCCTTTTTCTCTTTTTCCCGCCCTTCTATTAGTAATTTCAGGCAAGTCTAGCCCGTGATAACTAAATGGCTCACCTTCAGAGTCACGCGGATTGTCGATGACCATCAATTATTGCCCGAATATAATGGTAAACTAATACACCAGTCCATAGTCGCAACGTGAGCATATAAATTTAGTTTAGTAATGCTATTCCTTTAGAGAATTTATCATGTATTTAAGCACATACCTCCCTTGTTCTTCTTTGATTTGATGGTCATCTTACCATACTACAATCTTAAAATCATTTGCCCGAGTCAAAATATGTTATGATTTTATTTACGTGAGCCTTATCGCGTGGGGAGCCAACTATAATGTCTCTCACGACCCTTTCATCCTCGCTCAAAAGGACTTCAACTAGATGCTGATCGCCCCCACCAAAGGAATCAATAGCCGATGCGGAGGCAGATATTTTTCAAGATAATTCAAAACATCATGTAAAATCTGTATGACGGCGTAGTGAATGTCAATCCAAGTAAAATGAGTTAACATGAATTAGACTTAACATGAACTGAAAATTAGACTTAACATGAACTGAAAATTAGACTTAACATGAACTGAAAATTAGACTTAACATGAACTGGAATTTAGACTTAACATGAACTGAAAATTAGACTTAACATGAACTGGAATTTAGACTTAACATGAACTGGAATTTAGACTTAACATGAACTGGAATTTAGACTTAACATGAACTGGAATTTAGACTTAACATGAACTGGAATTTAGACTTAACATGAACTGAAAATTAGACTTAACATGAACTGAAAATTAGACTTAACATGAAATGGAATAGGCTTAACATGAAAATTAGACTTAACATGAACTGAAAATTAGACTTAACATGAACTGAAAATTAGACTTAACATGAACTTCAATTAGAATTAAAAACTCAAATACTTACACAAAAGAACACGACAAAGCCATATTTTTGTCATAGGCTTGTCAAGCCTATCTAACACCTGCCTTCCATCCGTAATGAACCCGAAATTAGCATTCATTATAAATAAGGCTCATTCAATTTAGAAATTTAGAATCTTACTTTGTCGCAAGCCGACCACCACGAAGCAAGTATAGTTCTCATGTCCGTTTCATGTCAAGAATGCTTCGATAACATCATACCTCCGAAAAAGTGGGAATTATCATTTACCGTAAAACATATACACGAACCAATATTGAGTTAACATATACTCCAAAACAAAAATTAATTAATTAATGGAAACTTACCTATGACACCTTAGAGAGCAAAATGTGTTAGAAATTTATTCTCATGGTGAGTCCGAGGATATCCAAGGTGGTATCCTAAAATTGTGCAAGAATGTCCCTCGCTTATCAAGAATGCGACGCTAAACCTCAAGGATCCGAATCCTCGATAAGTCTTTCAACAGATTCCTCATCCTCCATCACTAAGTTCATCTTCAACACATCCCACTTGATATCTTGCTTGTTGAAGTAATCATGGGTGGGCTCTTAAGATCGTGGACAATCACTACCTCTTCAATTACGATTTTTCTTGCTTTCTTTCCTCAGGGGTCCTAACGCTCGCGATCTTCGTAGCTCTTCTCGCTGGTGCCCTAATTTTCATGGGCGAGCCTTTTGTGGCTACCTTTTCCTTTTTGCATAGCACCAGTAGCCTCACATGTCATCAACCTCGACCACATCTTTATTTATAACCTCCTCAATATTTTCCCATTTTTCTCCTCTCATTTTATTTAAGTCGATGATTATCTTTGACTCTTTAATTTTTTCATTTTGATATTTCTACGGATTTATATTTCGACGGATTTTAATTTTTCATTCTCGCATTTATTATTTTCTCGACAACAAGATTTTCTTAATTGACTCTTCATTATCCTGTTTTCTTTGACACTTACTCAATCTTTTTATACTGTTCTTTTCGCCTTTATTCTTCTTTAACCTTATTCTTTGGAATCTTCATCCGGTCATCGCATCCTCTCTTTCATCTTGAGACATGCGAGCGAGTTTGTCATTTCATCGCACCTTGAACTTACTTATTTTGAATTCTTAACTTTCCTTCAAGACCTCTGGTCTATAACATCAACATTTGGCTTAACATGATATGGAATTAGACTTAACATGAAATTTGGGGCTAACATGAACCGAATTTAGACTTAACATGAACCGAATTTAGACTTAACATGAACCGGCAATAGACTTAACATGATCTGAAATTAGACTTAACATGAACCGAATTTAGACTTAACATGAACCGAATTTAGACTTAACATGATATGGAATTAGACTTAACATGATCTGAAATTAGACTTAACATGATCTGAAATTAGACTTAACATGAACTTCAATTAGAATTAACATGAACCGAATTTAGACTTAACATGAACCGAAAATTAGACTTAACATGATATGGAATTAGACTTAACATGAAATTTGGGGCTAACATGAACCGAATTTAGACTTAACATGAAATTTGGGGCTAACATGAACCGAATTTAGACTTAACATGAACCGGCAATAGACTTAACATGATCTGAAATTAGACTTCACCGATATGAAATTAGACTTAACATGATCTGAAATTAGACTTAACATGATATGGAAATAGAATTAACATGAAAAGTAGACTTAACATGATCTGAAATTAGACTTAACATGATCTGAAATTAGACTTAACATGATCTGAAATTAGACTTAACATGATATGGAATTAGACTTAACGAGAACCGCAATTTAGAATTAACATGAACCGAATTTAGACTTAACATGATCTGAAATTAGACTTAACATGAACTTCAATTAGAATTAACAAGAGCCGGAAATAGGCTTAACATGAAAATTAGACTTAACATGAACTTCAATTAGAATTAACAAGAGCCGGAAATAGGCTTAACATGAAAATTAGACTTAACATGAACCGAAAATTAGACTTAACATGAACCGAATTTAGACTTAACATGAAATGGAATAGGCTTAACGCTAAAAATAGACTTAACATGAACCGAAAATTAGACTTAACATGAACCGAATTTAGACTTAACATGAAATGGAATAGGCTTAACGCTAAAAATAGACTTAACATGAACTGAAAATTAGACTTAACGTGAACCGAATTTAGACTTAACATGAAATGGAATAGGCTTAACGCTAAAAATAGACTTAACATGAACTGAAAATTAGACTTAACGTGAACCGAATTTAGACTTAACATGAAATGGAATAGGCTTAACGCGAAAAATAGACTTAACATGAACCGAAAATTAGACTTAACGTGAACCGAATTTAGACTTAACATGAAATGGAATATGCTTAACGCGAAAAATAGACTTAACATGAACCGAAAATTAGACTTAACGAACCGGAATTTAGACTTAACATGAAATGGAATAGGCTTAACGAAAAATAGACTTAACATGAACTAAAATTAGACTTAACGTGAACTGAATTTAGACTTAACATGAAATGGAATAGGCTTAACGAAAAATAGACTTAACATGAACTGAAAATTAGACTTAACATGATCTGAAATTAGACTTCACCGATATGAAATTAGACTTAACATGAACTAAAATTAGACTTAACATGATATGGAATTAGACTTAACATGAACTCAAAATTAGACTTAACGAACCGAATTTAGACTTAACATGATCTGAAATTAGACTTAACATGAACCGGAATTTAGACTTAACATGAACTTCAATTAGAATTAACATGAACCGAATTTAGACTTAACATGATATGGAATTAGACTTAACATGAACCTAAAATTAGACTTAACATGAACCGAATTTAGACTTAACATGAACCGGCAATAGACTTAACATGAACCGGCAATAGACTTAACATGAACCGGCAATAGACTTAACATGAACCGAATTTAGACTTAACATGAACCTAAAATTAGACTTAACATGATCTGAAATTAGACTTCACCGATATGAAATTAGACTTAACATGAACTAAAATTAGACTTAACATGAGTGAAAATTAGACTTAACATGAACTAAAATTAGACTTAACATGAACCTAAAATTAGACTTAACGGAACCGAATTTAGACTTAACATGAATCAAATTAGACTTAACATGAAAGTAATTAGGATTAACATGAACTAAATTAGACTTAACATGAATCAAATTAGACTTAACGTGAACTGGAATTTAGACTTAACATGAATCAAATTAGACTTAACATGAACCGAAATAGGCCTAACATTAATATTTGACTTAACATGAACTAAAATTAGACTTAACATGAACCAAAATTAGACTTAACGTGAACTGGAATTTAGACTTAACATGAATCAAATTAGACTTAACGTGAACTGGAATTTAGACTTAACATGAGTTGAAAATTAGACTTAACATGAACCAAAATTAGACTTAACGTGAACTGAATTTAGACTTAACATGAGTGAAAATTAGACTTAACATGAACCGAATTTAGACTTAACATGAACTAAATTAGACTTAACGTGAACTCGAATTTAGACTTAACATGAACCAAAATTAGACTTAACATGAACCAAAATTAGACTTAACGTGAACTCGAATTTAGACTTAACATGAACCGAATTTAGACTTAACATGAATCAAATTAGACTTAACATGAAAGGCCTAACACTTCACAAGAAGCAATGTACGCTTAGTAGAAAATTAAATAGACTTAACATGAACTAAATTAGACTTAACATGAACTAAATTAGACTTAACATGAATCAAATTGGACTTAACTAAAATTTAAACTTAACATGAACCGAAATAGGCCTAACATTAATATTTGACTTAACATGAACTGAAAATTAGACTTAACATGAACCGGAATTTAGACTTAACATGAAATGGAATAGGCTTAACGCGAAAAATAGACTTAACATGAACTGAAAATTAGACTTAACATGAACCGAATTTAGACTTAACATGAAATGGAATAGGCTTAACGAAAAATAGACTTAACATGAACCTAAAATTAGACTTAACGGAACCGAATTTAGACTTAACATGAAATGGAATAGGCTTAACGAAAAATAGACTTAACATGAACCTGAAAATTAGACTTAACGTGAACCGAATTTAGACTTAACATGAAATGGAATAGGCTTAACGCGAAAAATAGACTTAACATGAACTGAAAATTAGACTTAACGTGAACCGAATTTAGACTTAACATGAAATGGAATATGCTTAACGAAAAATAGACTTAACATGAACCGGAATTTAGACTTAACATGAAACCAATTAGACTTAACATGAACTTCTTTACTTAATTAAACCGACTTAACATGAACTTAACTTAGACTTAACATGAACTTCTTTTACTTAATTAAACCGACTTAACATGAACTTCTTTACTTAATTAAACCGACTTAACATGAACTGGAATTTAGACTTAACATGAACCGGAATTTAGACTTAACATGAACCTAGTTTAGACTTAACATGAATCAAATTAGACTTAACGTGAACTGGAATTTAGACTTAACATGAACTTCTTTTACTTAATTAAACCGACTTAACATGAACCGAATTTAGACTTAACATGAATCAAATTAGACTTAACGTGAACCGAATTTAGACTTAACATGAGAAGACATTAGATTTGACATGAACTGAAATTAGACTTAACACTAACTAAATTAGACTTAACACGATTTAGGTTTGACTTAACATGAACCTAGTTTAGACTTAACATGAAATGGAATAGGCTTAACGAAAAATAGACTTAACATGAGTGAAAATTAGACTTAACGAACCGAATTTAGACTTAACATGAACCTAGTTTAGACTTAACATGAACCTAGTTTAGACTTAACATGAACTTCTTTACTTAATTAAACCGACTTAACATGAACCGGAATTTAGACTTAACATGAAATGGAATAGGCTTAACGAAAAATAGACTTAACATGAAAGTAATTAGGATTAACATGAACTAAAATTAGACTTAACGGAACCGAATTTAGACTTAACATGAAACCAATTAGACTTAACGGAACCGAATTTAGACTTAACATGAACTTCTTTTACTTAATTAAACCGACTTAACATGAACCTAGTTTAGACTTAACATGAATCAAATTAGACTTAACGGAACCGAATTTAGACTTAACATGAAAGTAATTAGGATTAACATGAACTAAATTAGACTTAACACTAATAAAGTTGGCATTAACATGAAAAATAGACTTAACATGAACTTCTTTTACTTAATTAAACCGACTTAACATGAACTAAAATTAGACTTAACATGAGTGAAAATTAGACTTAACATGAATCAAATTAGACTTAACATGAATCAAATTAGACTTAACACTAACTAAATTAGACTTAACACGAACTAAATTAGACTTAACACGATTTAGGTTTGACTTAACATGAACCGAATTTAGACTTAACATGAACTAAAAATTAGACTTAACATGAATTAACTTAGACTTAACATGAATCAAATTAGACTTAACACAAACAAAATTGGAATTAACATGAAAAATAGACTTAACATGAATCAAATTAGACTTAACATGAACCTAGTTTAGACTTAACATGAATCAAATTAGACTTAACACGAACTAAATTAGACTTAACATGAATCAAATTAGACTTAACACGATTTAGGTTTGACTTAACATGAACTTAACTTAGACTTAACATGAAACCAATTAGACTTAACACAAACAAAATTGGAATTAACATGAAACCAATTAGACTTAACACGAACTAAATTAGACTTAACATGAATCAAATTAGACTTAACACGATTTAGGTTTGACTTAACATGAAAGTAATTAGGATTAACATGAACTAAATTAGACTTAACACGATTTAGGTTTGACTTAACATGAACTTCTTTACTTAATTAAACCGACTTAACATGAACTTAACTTAGACTTAACATGAATCAAATTAGACTTAACATGAAACCAATTAGACTTAACACGAACTAAATTAGACTTAACATGAATCAAATTGGACTTAACACGAACTAAATTAGACTTAACACTAACTAAATTAGACTTAACACTAATAAAGTTGGCATTAACATGAAAAATAGACTTAACATGAACTTAACTTAGACTTAACATGAATCAAATTAGACTTAACACGATTTAGGTTTGACTTAACATGAATCAAATTGGACTTAACACTAATAAAGTTGGCATTAACATGAAAAATAGACTTAACATGAGAAGACATTAGATTTGACATGAACTGAAATTAGACTTAACACGATTTAGGTTTGACTTAACATGAACTTCTTTTACGAATTAAACTGGACTTAACATGAAACACAAATCGGTTAACTCTCCTGTATAGGATTAGAATTAACATGAAACTCGGTTTGGATAACATCCAAAGGGGTTAAGTTCTTTAATTAGATTTTTCCTAGCACTTACTTCTTTTGGGGTTGGAATCATCCCTTCTTGTCTTCTCTTTCTACCGACCTCGTGGTTCGCCTTTGCATTACCAATGTGGTCTTCGACGCCTCGTCGCTTTCCCGTGATGATTCAAGACGGCGCGGACGTGTGATTTCGCTTCATCTTTCTCCTTCGTCCGCCACGAATTTCGACTTCAAATCGTTAACCGAGGCTTCCTTCGACGACATTTTCCGGCGAGCGAAAACCCTAGATCGAAATTAGAGATGTTTGGGATTTTCCTGGTCACGAACAGCTTGAAGGCCAAGAGGGAGAGAGAGTACTTGAGTGGAAGGGGAGGCGCTGCTACCGAAGTTCGGTCACGCCTGAGGGTAGGATAGTAACTTCGTGCTATCTTTCTCTCTCTCACATGGCGGATTTTTGGGGCTCGACACAAATACGGACTGTATTTGGGGCAAACACATGGCCCAAAATACGAGGGCCCGGCCACATGGGCTTCCAATTTTTGGGGCCTGGACACAATTTTCCCTTTAAAAAAAGAAACTAGATTTTTATGAGATGCAAGTTCAAACTTTGACTTAGGAGACTTATAACAAGCAAAGTGAGTAGTACACCTATTCGATCAGGGTAATAAAGGGTAAAAAGTGAGATCAAAGAATTTTACTAGAATCCGATGCTAAAATTTGAGTTTGGAGTTAAAATTCGAAATCAAATTCTATGACAAATTAAAACTCAGAAGTATATCTACGAAAATACTTGCTCGATTGTCTATTATGATGATCCGAAATTTTATTGTGATCTATAAATTCTATAACTTAGAGATCAAAATTCACATTGATTCACCCATCAAAAGGAACATAATATTGATTCAAAATTTCTAGTCTACTCATACATTTCAAGACCTAGAAATAAATGACTTGTGATGATCACAAAAGTTGATTATTTTGAGTTCCTTAAATTATAGACAGAAACATCCAAACAACATAATTCAGTCCACTTCGATTCGAGCATGTCTACATATCAACAAACGATTCAAGTTGACAACATAGATGTAGAATTATGCATTTTGCATATAGGTGCAGACTTCTTAATTACACCTGTGTGTGTATTATAGATTTACACAAATGAACAAATGCAACCAATGTTCTATATTGATAGTCTAAATTGTTTATTATGACCTATAAATTTTAATACTCGTGAAGGTGAATAATGTAGCTATATATTTTATAGATAAGTATAAATTTCAGATGTGTATTATAACCTTATCAATATATGGAAAATTCATAAATGGGTATCAGAAAGCTGTGATACGTTATGGATCATGCACATTGACAATCCAATATATCCATAGCGATCTCAATTTCTAAATTCCTGAATACTTTGTAATGAATATGAAATGTGATTAATAATAGGATACAATGTTTTTATTGAGTAACATTATAGGACACAAAATTATAAACCAAATAACTCAATGGAAGTATAAATTTCTGTAACAAAATTACATTTTAGAAGCCCCATCACTGCTCTTGAGCAACCTTCTCAATATTTTTCCAGATGAAGACTTCGGAATTGATTGGACAAACACCACCTTCCTCACTTTCTTGTATGGCCACCTATTAAAATGTGTTAAAGAAAAATAAATTAAATAAATATTTTTATTAAAAGAAATTTCTGATAAATTGTCAGAATTCTATGTTAATATCCTTTATCTGATAGTTGAGAAATTCTAGTGTGTGCATTTCTTGAATTAGTATAAATATTTAATGAGTGGAAGTTACAATTATATAAGGTTGAAAATTAGACATAAGACTTTTATATGTAAGGAATATCTTCAATTCGGGTTTGGCTCAACAATATCTCAGCCAGTTTGGTAATTAAAATGAGAACTGTCACAGGACTACAAATTCACTCTTCGAAAGGGTTCGGTTCCTTTTATCTCTGATGAATTAGTATATTTGTTGATAATTATCATGAAATTCAGGCAAATGAATGACAAAGATATTCAATTGTTTTAGTTTAAGATTTTCGCTGTTACCAGATTTTTCTGGTAAGTTAATCAATCAACACTGTTTATATTTGGAAAATATTACAAAATAATTCAAAAAGTGTTAAATTCTAGATTGTCTTGGATTCTTTTGAGTACTTATCCTCTTAAATACTTCAAAAGATGTGCAGTTCTAACATCATGAAATCATAATAATTTCTGAGGGAGGAGATTACCTGCTTAGCTACAAACTCCATTACTTCTTCTGATGTAAGTTTGCTTCCTGGTTTTCTAACAACAAAGGCCACTGGAATCTCTCCGGTCTTTTCATCTTCAAAACTAAAAAAAGAATTGATCAAAGGGGTTCAACATCGAATATATAAAAGTAAACAATTTAAACAAGTTCAGACTTACGATGTAACTCCAACGTCGAGGATCTCAGGGTGAGAAATCAAGAGTGCTTCTAAATCAGCTGGTGATATCTGCACAAAAGAAATATAGCCATAGATTTAGGTGCATAATATATTTCCTTTGATGGTAACTTTTTAGCAAAAGTGTCATTAATCATTTAATTTTCATTAACATTATGCGTTAACCAGAACGAATCAACTATAGTTTCATCTGCCTTTCGTATAGGATTGAATTGGCATAAAAGTGTCAGATATTCATGATAACATCTACCAATGCATTAAAACAGTTATAGTGCTTCAAGTTTGTATTAGGGGATGCCATATTTACACTTATTACACATATTTTAACTGATTATTCACTTTTTATTTTGAATGATATCAGTATCTTTATCCTTGTTTACCTGAAAACCCTTGTACTTTATTGTATCTTTCAACCGGTCTATAATGTACAAGTAACCATCTTGATCAAAATATGCAACATCTCCTGTCCTCAACCAACCATCGTCATCAATCATTGATGATGTTGCATGCTCATTATTTAGGTATCCTACAAATATACAAAGTCAGCTGCTTGCACTGGACGCATTACATTAATTTTTCAAAGTATATAAACAGGAGCATATACAGTGTATAAATTTGAGCAGATATCTATGGAATTAGTCCAGAATGGCATTACGAAGAACTTGTGCACTGATCCGCTGAAAAGTTGGAAGTGTTCAAATTTACAATCAGTTACGTTAAAATGTTGTAAGAATGTGATAACCCATTTTCTCATTTCTGAAAAACATATGATTACAGTGACTAACTAAAGGAAGAAAAAAGGTCTTCTGTAGTTTGACGAGTCTCTGAGTTATTGGATTGTTTAAGCTACTCATTACATAAAGAAAATGGTTTTTTTCGACATTAGACCCTTAAATCTTGAAATTTTAAATTAGCCCCTCAAATCATTGAAATCCTTATTAGATCCCCTAATTCTTAAAGTTGTTTCAAATTTAATCCCTCCAATCAGTAGCAATTGTGGGGCCTAATAACAACGCCAATGATTTGAGGGACTAATTTCAAACATTAAAGATTTAAGGGACAAATATCAGAAAACCCAAGAAAATAATCGAGACAACAATAGAACTTTAGCAACATAGGAAAACAACAAAACCAACAAAAAAATACGTCAAAAATTTAGTGGACGAAAACATATTTTCGCGTAAGATAAAGTGTCTTTTCGGTTATTCGTAGCAAAAATCTGTAAAGGTATAGACGTAGGTACAAATGTATATTTTAAAAACTACTTTAACCGAGGAACTAATATTACATAGACAGAATAAAGAAGGAAAAAAATGCGAGATTTGTACCTTTCATGATTCCTGGACCATGTAGCAATAGCTCACCACTTTCCCCAGGAGGCAAATTGGCTCCAGTTTTGCAGTCAATCACTTTTGTTAGCATATTTGGAGCCAAAAGACCCACTGAATTATATTTTTTAAAGCTTTTAGTATTGAAACCGCGAGTTCCTATTGCAGTAGATTCTGTCATGCCATAACCCTGAGAAAATACAGCTTTTAGGTGCTATTATCAATATTTACTAATGTTTGAGATAAATATGATTTCACCTGTAAAACTAGGGAGGCATTAGGTAGTGTAAGGGTCTTATGCTTACCCTTACCATGTGTAGCAATTACTTTATCCTTATTGTAAGGGAATAAAGGATATTTTCGAAAATTATAATCTATAGGATAACAACATAACACGTAAATTTCCTTTATCTTATATATAGTGGATAATCAGGTAAAACAAGGGGAACAAACATTTTACATTGCTAATGAATGAAAAACTAGGTTGTGCAGAGAACATAGTCGACACGTGTGTGTGTGGGATAGTGAATATGGATGTCACCTCTTTAGTAAAATAGGCTAGCAAAAGACTATGAGTAGTAAGGTCTGCACACTCAAAGTTATGATGTAACAAACAACATCAAAATTTAAATATACACTCTTTTCTCCACAGATTTTCTCTCTACTAATATTTTCGAGCAGATTTGAGCAATTTGTAATAAATCCAGTCTTTTCTTTCAGATATGCTTGTAGAATTGTAGTATGCATTTCCTTCCTTTCAGTTGTTGTCCTTTAAATCTAGGGAAAATTGCTTCAGCCCCCATAGATTTACAAACTTGAGCTTCGTCCCCTTTTAACTTTTAGCCAATGCTTCCACCCCTCCAAGGTACGGTTTAGTCACATCATTCCAACCTCTCATCTCTCCAACAAACCCCCTCTCCTCCTCTCTAGTCACTCTCCGCCTCCTTCTCCTCCTCTAACGCCTTTCTTCGCAGGCAACCTCACCTCTTCCCTCACCACCTCTCTCTGTCACCACCCGTTGCCACTTGTTGTCATCTTGCTCATTAAAATGTAACATTTAATGAACAAAGTTAACTGTTGTATGAAAAAAGTAAAAGTTTTATGAACGGGTTATGCACAAACTGTAACAATTTTATGAACAAAGGTAATACTTTATGTACACAATTGGCATTTATACCATCGACTGAAGGACATAAAGGCAACAATTTTATTAACAAAAGTAACATTTTTATGAACAAATGTTAACAATTTTATGAATAAAGGTGATTGTTTTATTACAAAATACCATATTATGTACAAAAGGTGTAAGTTTTATGAACAAAAGTACTATTTTAATGAATGAAAATGACATTTCATAGCGTAGACTAGAGGAAACATAAAAGATAACTCCTAACGGTTTATGTGCAAAAGCAGCAGCTTTATGAATAGACGTAAAAGATAGCAAGCCTCTCTCCTTCCACAACTACTACCTCTCCCCTGCCCTTTTATCTCTCTTCTCTATCACCTCGTGACCTCCGGCGGCCTCCCTTCCCTCTCTGCCTATGTTTGTGTCTCACTCCACCTCCACTCGTGCCCATCTACCATTCACCAGAGGAGGTAGAGGTGGTGGTTGAGAAAGGCGATGAAATCATAATTCTTTTGGTCAACGGGTTCACGGAAAAGATGAGAGAAAAATGTATGAGGATGGAGACGAGATGGGTAGTTTAGGAATTTTTGAAAATATCGTGTGAGGACAAGGGGGTGGAAGCGAGAAGAAAAAGTCAAAGGGGGTGGAAGCTCAAAATTCTAAATCTAAGGGGGCTGAAGCAATTTTCCTTAGGATCTAATGATTATATGTAATGCAGAAGTTATATGTTGTAGATCTGGATCTATCTTGTCCTTTTGTGCGACAAGTTGACATCCAACAAGGTATAAATTTTTCCAACACTTCTAAAGCATTTGAGCTAGTGGGCACGATTTTAAGTTTCACATACACATAACAATAATTTCCTGAACTCAAAATGATAGTCAGATACTCCTCAGTTTTGGCATTTAGTGTTAACTGATTCAAACTGCTGAAAACAACTGAAACAACAGCTAAGGTACAAAACTGCAAAGCCTAAACAAAGTCATGTGCTAAGGCAAGCACATAAAACAAAAGCACATAAATACCAAAAAAAGATTTATGATATACCTGAACAAAATCCACATGAGGAAACATCTTCAAGAAGTCATGGATCAACTTCCTGCTCAAAGGAGCAGCTCCACATGAAACCTGCCTCAAACTCCCCAAATCACATCCAATTTCACGCACAGCCTCTCCAAGAACTCCCAATACAGGAGGAACAGTAGGAAAATGTGTAACCTTGTACTTATCCATTGCCTTAACAGCTTCCTCAACATCAAATCTCCTAATAACCACAATCATTGAGCCCAAAGACAGTAGCCCAGTTATGAACAGAGACAGACCATACACATGAAACATCGGCAGCGCAGCAAGATACACATTTTCCCAACTCTTTTCTTCGTATCGTGAAGCCTCGAATCGAACGAAAAGCTCCATCGAAGCTATAAGATTCCTATGTGTTAGAATTACTCCTTTGCTGAATCCTGAAGTACCCGAAGAATGTAGTATGGCTGCCGTATCGGATTGCCTAATCCTAGGCTTTACAAACTGTTGCGGGTCCGATGAAAGGATCCAATCGAAAAGAGAGAACCTTGTTGTATCAAAATTGGTGTTTTCAGGCACAGGCACTATTTGAACACCAAACGCATCAACTTTCGCTATGTTATCAAATGTGGTGAAAATGGTAGCCAAGTTGCAACCTTTCATCGATTTCTTGATCTCTTCGCGGCTACTGAGAGGGTTCATCGTAGTGACAACAGCACCAACTGAAAGAGCACCTAAAGCAATGACAGGATACAGCACAGTATTGGGAAGAAGAATGAGCACTACCTGATTCTGTAAAATCCCAATCCTCTGGAGACCAGAGGCCACGGATTGAACCATTGATCGAAGCTCTCGATACGAAATGGAAAACCCAGATGAGGAATCAACAAGGGCTATGATTCCTTGGTGATCATGGGAGAAGAGAAAGGAGACCAAATCTTGAAATGGGTCAGTTGGGAGATCTCTTGGGCTGTGTTTGCTGCTATAAATCCCTGTTTCAGGGGAGTAAAAGCTTGGGGTTTTGGGCTGGTGGTAGGGTAAAGTTCCCTCCATTAGGGTTTTGAGAGGAGAAAAAGGGATTGAGGAGGAAAAAAGGAGAGATTTTTGAGAACTGGGGAAAGTGAGGAGGCGATCAAATGGAATGGAGTAGGAAGAGATTATATTTGAGATTCGTTGAGAACCGCGTTCGCTCATCATGGAAACGGGAAAAGAACTAATGCCTCTTCAGATTTAGTGGGGCCCAGTTAATAATCTAGCTGTTATATCAAATTGAATATTGTATTAATTATTTGGATCATAGGAGGATCGAACCCACGGTATTTAGCCATGGCCACATCTGGGAGTTAAAATTAATTTTTGTCGCTTAGTTTTCTGTGGGTTCGTACTTGTCTACGTTAGGAATTGGATTTTTATTACAGCCTATTTGCTAATCAGTATTTCATTTTAAATATTGTATTTAGCTTAACTCTATTGTTTGAATTCAAAAAAATTTAAATACCGGATATTGGCCCAAATCCATTAATATTATAAACCCATAATAGACACAGAAATCTAAATCCCAACGCATACCCTGTCATTTACAATTCCGCTCGTTTCTTTTCTCCACCCCGACGCTTGCTATCTATCTCTCTCGCCACTTCTGCTCTCAATCGTCTCTCTCCAATTCCACCAAAACCCTAGTTCCTAGATCCAACCGGCGATGACGACGATCACCGATGACGGCTCGCAAGCCCTAATCTCACCTCCGGCGACGACGGCAATACAACTGTGAGATCCTCTGATCCTCTATCTCCAGTTCCACCAACTCCCTAGATCCTAGATTCAAACTTTATTCTCTCGATTGATTTCTCTACCGAGCTCCCTCTCAGTCCTCTCCACTTCCACCGAAACCCTAACCCTAGATCAAAATTGAGATTTTGGGATTCGAGCTTTCACCTCTCTTTCTCTTCTTCTATATGCCAACTTTGGTTCTCTTCTTTTTCTTGGATAAGGTAATGGATTTCATTTTTTTTAGGGTTAATTTTGGGTTTGGTCTGAATTCTTTTTTTTTTAGACTACTGTCAGCGAGTTGCAAGAGGAGACTCAAGCTAGAAGTAAGCGATTCATGTTTTCATGTTAATATTTTGCATAGTTTTATGGTCTTTACGTTAAACTTTTAGACCTCTCATAAAATCTTGGTTTTATAATTTGATCAATTTTAAGTCTTGTGGAATATGTATCGGTATGCTGCATGGTCTTGTTGCTAGTATAGTCATCTACATATGTTGATATCCTGAAATTGATCACGTATGTGTTTCAAATTTGTAATGGTCATATCTAGAGCAAATGCAAAACATATTGCTCAAATTTATTGTTATTTCCACTAATTGAAGCTAATGTATGTGTGTGTAATGGCACCTTATGGTATGAACTAGCTAATGTATGTGTAACGGCACCCTATGAGGTGAATGAACAAATAAGAGAGAGGAGTTAAAAAGTATGTATATCTTCTTTTCCTATTTTTCCACCGTGATCTTAAAATTTTCATCACTATCTGATTCTTCAGGCTAATATGCTTAGAATTGAGCCAGACTACTATTAATAGTATCCGACATGTAGATACTATTAATATGTTTATGCTTTCCCAATTCTGGTATTGCTTTTAGGCATAATGACCTCTCCACAAGCTACAATTGGCCTGTTGAAACATTAAATACTCTCAAATAGTTGATGATGTGGATTTTGCAGTGTAGGCATGTAAAAGAAAAGTTGGTTTCCAAAGAATAATTAAGCATATGTGACAATATGATATGCAGAATACAATCTATATAATTAAACATTAAACCTTATAAGCATGCACGTTAACGAATTACAAGGAGCTCTTCAATCTGCGATATTCATCTGCTCGAAACACTATTGAAAGAGCACGGTGGGCCATTCTTAGAACACCAAGCTTAGCTTCTTTGACAAAAAGACTCAAGTTAGGATTATAAATGCTTGTTTTATTCTTCACAATTTCATAAGAGATGAAAATATGGAAGAGAATGATTTGTTGCGTGAGGTGGACGAGGAGCTTAAAAATGCAGACACACTTGATAGCGACGATGAGGTTGATGTTGATTACATTACAAGTGCTCGAGCAACGGATGAATGGAGTTTGTTTAGAGACAATATTGCTTTGTAGATGTTCTTCCTTTAACAACATCCATTTTTGCTAGTCTACATTGACAAACCTGAGCAAATTTGAACACGATAATAATTCTCATACAAAGAAAAATGAACTTTTTCTTTTTTGTCCTTTTTATGGTTTTAGGTTTAACTGATCTGAATCGTTATGGTAATGATGCTTTTCATACAAAGAAAATCCTACTGGAAGCAGAAAGGAGAAATCATCTTGTTGTAATGTAGTAATTCATCAGTCTCCTGTAGCTTCTTTAAAGTTTTCAAGGGTTTAAATATCCTGCTAGCACTTTTTATTGGAAGTGTAGCATTTTAGTTGCTCCCATAGTATGAGGACATGATGAAGCTGAGGCATAGGGAGATCCTTATACCTTAGGCATTGTGTGTTACTTTAGAATATATGGTTATGTCTTGAGTTCTCCATCACCAATATAGCTCAAAAATTGACATGATAAGTCCTAATCTCAAACTTACCTTTATGGATGGAATATAGAAGGCTTCAGCTTTGTCATATTGTGTTGTAATTATTTGGATTGATTCCTGTGGAACTTAACACAAAGACTAGCCTGAACCATTTTCTATTGTTTTCAATTTTCATGGACAACATATGAGTTGAAATTGAAACCCTAACGTAGTCTCGGTTTGAGTACAGGTGTAATGAACGTCACATGACATCAACTTGAAGGAACTCTAAACATGCCAACTCTAACCCAAATCTGCTGGAAACTTACTCGAAGTGAAGCATGTGTTGCCTGGTTCGATTAGTTTCATGAAGCTATACTTCTCTAAAATCTCAATTGGTAGTACGTCACTTGTCTAACCATTCTCATCACTAAGTCTGAAACCACAATAATATGATCAGTTAGTGCATGTGTTCTTTTCCATTTCGAAGTATCAAAGTCTGCAGGGTTAGATATAATTTCCTATAAGGTTTGCCTTTTATTGGTATCAGTATTGTGACTTTCCATTGTTTCAGTTGTTATGGATTGGAATCATTAATATATGCTCTTTCAGTGCAAGCATTTTATATAGAAACCACATGGCTTCATGGTCCTTGAGATGGCTTAAACTAAACTCTCCACACGTGTTAGTTTTTAGTTCTTGTCAACACTTGAACTACAAGCAAAATTGTTGTCACATTCTTTTCTGTAGATGCAAGGCATATGAAAAGCAAGCAGGTTTATTTTCGAACTAACATAGATTGCTTTCTGCTATCTTTTAGAACAAGGTTAATTGCACATAGACCCTTTATAGTATCACACTTTAGAACTTATTTTCCATATAGTTTGGTTTTCAAAAATAACATAAACGGTCTACAACACTCCTCCATAACAGTATTTTAATTTTTAAAATAGAATGTGATTCCTAGCAATATAAATAGAACATGATTTCTTTTCTATTGCAAGTCTGCACAGTCTTTAAGAATGAAGCTGATTTGGTCTTCTTGTTGTTATTTCAGGTGATTCAAGATCTCGCAAAGCAGAACTTACTTCTTGAACTGAGGAGAGAAAGCTACAATGAAAAATACAAAGTATAAGTGTATAAGCATTAGAAAGAAACTCTCATTTGAATCAGATGTAAAAGTTTTAAAGAAACTAGTGCGAGAGCAACTTAAGCATGACACTGTATAATGGGGAAATATTAACTTTTATTGGTTTGTTTTTTGGTGGATATTTTAGATCTTTGGTTTGTTGAATTGTTATATGCAATATTAGAAGTTTCTACTTTATTTATTATTATAGTTAGTGGTGGGTGAGTTTACAAAGTTTTATTGATGACTGATTTCGGTCATGTTTATGGTGATTATTAGGTCAACTATTGACATTCCCGCATTTCGTGTTTTAAGGTATTTTATTTATATGTCAAGTTAGTTAGATATCCGATATACTATTTGAAGTATTTATTTTCACCAATTTTGATACATAACTTGTGTAAATTGATTATCTTATTTCTAAATTATTTTCGAGCTATAATTTTAGTTTAGAAATTAGAATTTTACTAGTTGACAAACAACTCAATTGAAATTTTCAAAATTGAAATTCTAAAGTTTGCCAGACATGAATTTCAAATTGAATTCTGGAATTGAAATTTGGATGTTTTCCAATCGAAGGAATTGCATTTGAAATTCTAGATTTCAAATTTCAGAATTCAATTTTGGAATTTGAAATTAATTCCCTGAATCCAAACGTAACCTTAGGAATTAAAATAATGTCTTTGTTTTCTTTAAAAAAATAATAATAAAAAAATAGTACCTTTGCAACTCTAAGCGAACCATGTGTTGTCTGGTTCGATTAGTTTCATGAAGCTCTACTTCTCTAAAATCTCAATTGGTAGTACGTCACTTGTCTCACCATTCTCATCACTAAGTCTGAACCCACAATAATATGGTCAGTTAGTCCATGTGTTCTATTCCATATCGAAGTATCAAAGTCTGCAGGGTTAGATATAATTTCCTGTAAGGTTTATCTTTTATTGGTATCAGTATTGTGACTTTCCATTATTTCAGTTGTTACGGATTGGAATCATTAATGTATGCTTTTTCAGTACAAGCATTTTATATGGAAACCACATGGCTTCATGGTCCTTGAGATGGCTTAAACTAAACTCTCCACACGTGTTAGTTTTTAGTTCTTGTCAACACTTGAACTACAAGCAAAATTATTGTTACATTCTTTTCTGTAGATGCAAGGCACATGAAAAGCAAGCAAGTTTATTTTCGAACTAGCATAGATTGCTTTCTGCTGTCTTTTAGAACATGGTTAATTGCACAGACCCTTTATAGGATCACACTTTATAACTTATTTTCCATATAGTTTGGTTTTCAAAAATAACATAAACGGCCTACAACACTCCTCCACAGCAGTATTTTTATTTTTGAAATGGAATGTGATTCCTAGCAATATAAATAGAACATGATTTCTTTTCTGTTGCAAGTCTACACGGTCTTTAAGAATGGAACTAATTTGATCTTCTTGTTGTTGTTTCAGGTGATTCAAGACCTTGCAAAGCAGGACTTACTTCTTGAATTGAGGAGAGAAAGCTACAATGAAAAATACAAAGTATAAGTGTATAAGCATTAGAAATAAACTCTCATTTGAATCAGATGTAAAAGTTTTAAAGAAACTAGTGCGAGAGCAACTTAAGCATGACACTGTATAATGGGGAAATATTAACTTTTATTGGTTTGTATTTGGTGGATATTTTGAATCTTTGGTTTTTGAATTGTTATATGCAATATTTGAAGTTTCTACTTTATTTATTGTTATAGTTAGTGGTGGGTGAGTTTACAAAGTTTTATTGATGACTGATTTCGGTCATTTTATGGTGATTATTAGGTCAACTCTTGACATTCCTGTATTTGAGGTTTTAAGGTATTTTAACTATATGTCAAGTTAGTTGGATATCGATATACTATTTAAAGCATTTATTTCCACCAATTTTGATGCATAACTTGTGTAAATTGATTATCTTATTTCTAAATTATCTTCGAGCTACAATTTTAGTTTAGAAATTAGAATTCTACTAGTTGACAAACAACTCAATTGAAATTTTCAAAATTGAAATTCTAAAGTTTGTCAAACATGAATTTCAAAATTGAATTCGAATTCAAATTTGGATGTTTCCCAAACGAAGGAATTGAATTTGAAATTCTGGATTTCAAATTTTAGAATTCAATTCTGGAATTTGAAATTAATTCCCTGAATCCAAACGCAACCTTAGGGAATTAAAATAATGTCTTTGTTTTCTTTTTTTTTAAATAATAAAATAGTACCTTTGCAACTCGAAGCGAAGCATGTGTTGTCTGGTTCGATTAGTTTCATGAAGCTATACTTCTCTAAAATCTCAATTGGTAGTACGTCACTTGTCTAACCATTCTCATCACTAAGTCTGAAACCACAATAATATGATCAGTTAGTGCATGTGTTCTTTTCCATTTCGAAGTATCAAAGTCTGCAGGGTTAGATATAATTTCCTATAAGGTTTGCCTTTTATTGGTATCAGTATTGTGACTTTCCATTGTTTCAGTTGTTATGGATTGGAATCATTAATATATGCTCTTTCAGTGCAAGCATTTTATATAGAAACCACATGGCTTCATGGTCCTTGAGATGGCTTAAACTAAACTCTCCACACGTGTTAGTTTTTAGTTCTTGTCAACACTTGAACTACAAGCAAAATTGTTGTCACATTCTTTTCTGTAGATGCAAGGCATATGAAAAGCAAGCAGGTTTATTTTCGAACTAACATAGATTGCTTTCTGCTGTCTTTTAGAACAAGGTTAATTGCACATAGACCCTTTATAGTATCACACTTTAGAACTTATTTTCCATATAGTTTGGTTTTCAAAAATAACATAAACGGCCTACAACACTCCTCCATAGCATTATTTTAATTTTTGAAATAGAATGTGATTCCTAGCAATCTAAATAGAACATGATTTCTTTTCTATTGCAAGTCTGCACAGTCTTTAAGAATGGAGCTGATTTGGTTTTCTTGTTGTTGTTTCAGGTGATTCAAGACCTCGCAAAGTAGGACTTACTTCTTGAATTGAGGAGAGAACACTACAATGAGAAATACAAAGTAAAAGTGTATAAGCATTAGAAAGAAACTCTAATTTGAATTAGATGTAAAAGTTTTAAAGAAACTAGTGCGAGAGCAACTTAGGCATGACACTATATAATGGGGAAATATTCACTTTTATTGGCTTGTATTTGGTGGATATTTTGGATCATTGGTTTGTTGAATTGTTATAGGCAATATTTCAAGTTTTACTTTATTTATTATTATAGTTAGTGGTGGGTGAGTTTACAAAGTTTTATTGATGACTGATTTTGATCATTTTATGGTGATTATTAGGTCAACTATTGACATTCCTACATTTGAGGTTTTAAGGTATTTTATCTATATGTCAAGTTAGTTGGATATCGATATACTATTTGAAGCATTTATTTCCACAAATTTTGATGCATAAATTATGTAAATTGATTATCTTATTTCTAAATTATCTTCGAGCTACAATTTTAGTTTAGAAATTAGAATTCTACTAGTTGACAAACAACTCAATTGAAATTTTCAAAATTAAAATTCTAAAGTTTGCCTAATATGAATTTCAAATTGAATTCGAATTCAAATTTGGATGTTTCCCAAATGAAGGAATTGAATTTGAAATTCTGGATTTCAAATTTTAGAATTCAATTCTGGAATTTGAAATTAATTCCCTGAATCCAAACGCAACCTTAGGGAATTAAAATAATGTCTTTGTTTTCTTTAAAAAAAATAAAATAAAATAGTACCTTTGCAACTCGAAGCGAAGCTTGTGTTGTCTGGTTCGATTAGTTTCATGAAGCTATACTTCTCTAAAATCTCAATTGGTAGTACGTCACTTGTCTCACCATTCTCGTCACTAAGTCTGAACCCACAATAATATGATCAGTTAGTGCATGTGTTCTATTCCATATCGAAGTATCAAAGTCTGCATGGTTAGATATAATTTCCTGTAAGGTTTGCCTTTTATTGGTATTAGTATTGTGACTTTCCATTGTTTCAGTTGATATGGATTGGATATGCTCTTTCAGTACAAGCATTTTATATGGAATCCACATGGCTTCATGGTCCTTGAGATGGCTTAAACTAAAATCTCCACGTGTGTTAGTTTTTAGTTCTTGTCAACACTTGAACTACAAGCAAAATTGTTGTTACTTTCTTTTCTGTAGATGCAAGCCATATCAAAAGTAAGCAGGTTTATTTTCGATCTAGTATAGATTGCTTTCTGCTGTCTTTTAGAACATGGTTAATTGCACATAGACCCTTTATAGTATCACACTTTAGAACTTATTTTCCATATAGTTTGGTTTTCAAAAATAACATAAACGGTCTACAACACTCCTCCACATTTGTATTTTAATTTTTGAAATAGAATGTGATTCCTAGCAATCTAAATAGAACATGATTTCTTTTCTGTTGCAAGTCTGCACGGTCTTTAAGAATGGAGCTGATTTGGTCTTCTTGTTGTTATTTCAGGTGATTCAAGACCTCGCAAAGCAGGACGTACTTCTTGAACTGAGGAGAGAAAGCTACAATGAGAAATACAAAGTAAAAGTGTATAAGCATGAGAAAGAAACTCTCATTTGAATCAGATGTAAAAGTTTTAAAGAAACTAGTGTGAGAGCAACTTAAGCATGACACTGTATAATGGGGAAATATTCACTTTTATTGGTTTGTATTTGGTGGATATTTTGGATCTTTGGTTTGTTGAATTGTTATAAGCGATATTTAAAGTTTCTACTTTATTTATTGTTATAGTTAGTGGTGGGTGAGTTTACAAAGTTTTATTGATGACTGATTTCGGTCATTTTATGGTGATTATTAGGTCAACTACTGACATTCCTGTATTTGAGGTTTTAAGGTATTTTAACTATATGTCAAGTTAGTTGGATATCGATATACTATTTAAAGCATTTATTTCCACCAATTTTGATGCATAACTTGTGTAAATTGATTATCTTATTTCTAAATTATCTTGAGCTACAATTTTAGTTTAGAAATTAAAATTCTACTAGTTGACAAATAACTCAATTGAAATTTTCAAAATTAAAATTCTAAAGTTTTCCAAACATGAATTTCAAAATTAAATTCTGAATTCAAATTTGAATGTTTCCCAAATGAAGGAATTGAATTTGAAATTTTGGATTTCAAATTTCAGAATTCAATTCTAGAATTTGAAATTAATTCCCTAAATCCAAACACAACCTTAGGGAATTAAAATAATGTCTTTGTTTTCTTTAATTAAAAAAATAGTACATTTGTAACTTACCTTAAAACTTAAGGCTTTGTTTGGATACCTTAGTGTTTTCCACATTGTGTTTTTGTAAAAAATACAATGGTGTTATATTTTCCCCTAAAGTATTTTCAAAACACCGTGTTATGTATTTTTGGTCAACACTTGTTTGACCTATTATAATATTAGTATTAACTATATTATAATAGTAAATATAATACAATATAATATTGTATAATGTATTATAATATTTTATTTACTTTAATGTATTATATTACATTATAATTATTACATATTATTTTCAAATAAAAATATATTTAATTATTTGGGTATATCAATTTGTTATTGCAATATATTATAAAATATTTTTAAAATATTATTTTATTATTTGTAATATAATATTATACTATTATTAATAAAATATAATAATGATAATATTATTATTTTGTTATTACTAGTATATTATTAATAAATTAATATATTTTAAATATTTCAACATTATATAATATATTATAATTTCTAATATGTTAGAGTTTATTAATAATTACTTTAATAGTATATTAATAATTTATTATATAAATAAATATTATTATGTTATTACTATTATTATTATTACATTAACATTTGTTAGCAATGAATTATTTTAGTAATAATAATACTTTTACATTATAATATTATATTATTTTATTATATTATATATTATATTAGTTATTATGTAATATATTAATTTTTATATTATATTACATTTACTATATAATATATGCTATATAATATATTATTATCATATTATTATTCTATTGTTGTTTTATTATTAAATTTGTTACTATTATATAACATTTTATACTTATTAATTTATTACATATTATTTATTAAAAATTAATAATGCTATAGTGATTATAATATTGTATAGTATATTATTATATCATTATTATATTATTATTTTGTTATCAATAACCTTTTTATTATTTTATTAATTTATTTATATTTTATTATTATTTAATATTATATTAATTTAAATATATTATTATATAATACATTATCAGGATATTAAATATTAGTACTTAATATGTTATTATATTATTATATAAAATATTTTAATTATTGATATATTTTATATTATTTAATAAATATTATTAATATATTAGATGAATTAATATAGTATAGTATAATATAATATAATATAATAAGCATGTCAATAATTACTATACATTAATTATATTTAATATATTATGTTAGATATTATATTAACACCTCCTCGAACTCAAAACCAAAACACCAAACTTAAAACACCTAAAAGGTGTTTTAAAATAAGTGTTGTGCTTTTAGTTTGAGGATGATTTAGCTCAAAAAACACCATGGTTTCCAAATGCATGATGTTTTATTTTTGGTAAAAACACCATGAAAATAAGGAAAACACCATGGTATCCAAACGAAGCCGATTCTTAATGCCCTGTTTAGATTGAGGGGAACAGTGGACGAGGAAATGTTGGGAAGACCATTCACCCCGTTTGGATAACTTATTAAGGGGTGTAATATTCCCCTTCCCCTGGATTCACCCTCAAGAGCCTGAACAATACAAAATGTGTTCTCTCCAAATTGGGACCTAGGCGAGGAGAATTCCCATAATTTATAAGAGAGAACATAAATCAAGTCATCAAAAAATACAGCTAAAATTTCGGATTTCCAGTATTCAATCAGAATATTAAGTTTTAGACATTCATTTTGACATATTAATTGCACTGCGAACAAGTAAGAGACCTTCAAAGAAGTCAAGAGACCAAAGTGAAAAAAACATTTCACTTCAAAAATTACAAGAAACTGAAAATTTTATTTAACTTTGTTTCTAAATTCCCTTCATTGATCGAAAACAAATCTGTCATATACACATTTACATTCTAAAAGATTCATGGAGGGAAAAAACAATAAAATGAAGAAATGAATATGAAAGTAATAAAATTACCAACATTCATCGAAGAAATGTTTGTATTGTTATGGATCAAATACATTGTCAAATGAATATTTAGGAGATGAATAAGGGGAGCTGGCTATATTACTCCTCGGTGAGACTTGATCTGTTTGGCTCTGATCATCTTCGATATCAACCATCTCTGTTTCCTCAATTGAATGGAAAATAGGGTGCAAGTATGCATCAGCCAAGTAGTCTTTAAGATTAATGTTGGGTTCAGTGGCTTTTTCTTTAATGTCTTTATCCATTGCCTCCTGTAAATTCACACGCACAAAATGAAATGAAAAAAAAATGATGGAAGATTCATTCTATATATGGCAACGTTTACGCTTAAAAAGAAGGGTAAAAATTGCACAAAACCCCCTTGAACTTATAAATCAGAGAAAACTTCCTCGAACTAGCTTTATAAATAAGAGAAACCCCTCTCTCCCCCTAAACCCCCAAAAACTTTCAGCGTTCTGCAGGAAACCCCCAATAACTTCAAAATCGCACTAAACCCCCAATCACTTTTTGGAATTGCAGAAAACCCGCAATAAATTTATGTGTTTTGTAGATAACACCCATAAATTAGAACAAAAAAACAACAAAAAAGGCATTTTGAAAGTTAATGGGGGATTTCTGCAAAAAATATTCAGGCTTTAATGCGATTTGGAAAGTTATTGGGGGGTTTACTCCAATAACATTGGAAGTTCTTTGGGGTTTAGAGTAATTTACCCTTTTTAAAATTCTACTAACCCTGTGAAGCAGTGAAAATTCTCAATTAGTGTTAAAGGGTAGAGTAGTAACTTTGAAGTATAACAAATCAAAACTTGTGAAGGAACTTTTGAATGAAGAACATTACTGTGAGAGAACAAGACTAACCACCAGGTAACATATTTTGACATTTTACTCGACGCGCATTAATATTGTATGTTAGCACCGTCAATGAGATTTCCAATAGTTTAGAGGTGTTTAGTACAATTATGAAAGTTCAGTGGATGGTTTGTGTTAAACCCCCTAAAGTCCAAGGGGATTTTGTGAAATTTACCCTAAAAAGAAATTGGAACACTCAGAAACTGTTCTACTATACAATTAACTAGAGAGATTTAAAAGTAGAAGACACACTACTGAACTTACCTCTAGAGACTGTTTCCTGAAAGCAGGCTCGAATCGACTTTTGCAATACTTGTGAAAGCAAAAGGTCAGCAGAGGCAAAGCGAGAAGTAATGGAGTGGAATATGCAGCCTTCTTTGTGCTGAGTAAACCGAGCAGAAGTATGTGAGATATTAGCAAGCTTATTACAATCTGGGTGTGAACATGTGGCCAAAATGCACCGGCACTTTCATATTTTTGATTATACACGTTAATTATCTGAAAACCACAAGGGAAAATCATAAGTTTCGCAAGATCGGAGTTTATACAGTAAGAATAATCGATATTTGCAGTACAATGTTACACTATAAAAAATGAAGGTTCTTTCTTTCTTGACAGACTCCGACGTGCAACTCCTCGATATGGAAAAACAGAATATAGTTTTAACGAAAAGTTGATCAGAAAAACAATAGCTGAAACTTACAAATTATTACATTATAGGACAAAATACTGATGAGTGGGCTGTCAAAATTTCTGAAATACACCTATGAACTATAGCTTGCAGTATTTCTTTTTAGAATAAGAGGCTGTAAATGAAGTTTTCATCCACAACGCCGAAGAATCGACTATCCTAGAATGGCAATATATAGCAGGCACTAGCCATAATAACAAGAGTTTGCAGCTCCAAATGGATGCAAACTAATAGCCTCACCATAGGTATTTAATTTATCTGACACTACAACTTCTTCAGCTAAACAGAAAAAGTATTAAGCAAAGCGAGATATGACTTATTTTTTGCAGTAATTTACCTGATGTCTGTAAACAAGGTAGGCAAAGGCAAAGGAAACCAGTATAAATGGAAGAAGTATCGGGCTGACAACTGCATAAACAAGTCCAAGAAGAAAGTATAGCTGGATAGTTGGAAGAGTATCAGTAAGCTTAACGCGTGGAGGTTTCATTGCTTTCGCTCTGTCTCTATCCGTTTTTACTAAAAACATGTTCTTAAGAGAATATATGACCAATGGCGTGATTCGAAGTATCTCACTGGCAATGGAAGACCATCCATCAACCATTATATACGTGATAAAAAATGTAGCCTTCATCGGTATTGATACACCAACAGTACTTGGAATCCTGTAAGAAAAAGACAGAAATAGGATTGAGTACAGAATCTGGCAAGTGGATTAGAGTAGAAAGCTGCACACATAAAAAATGTGTTGAGACCCAGAGAAGGCGAAAGTTTCTTTTCTCGCATAAATGTAAGATAATTGGCAAAGATAACTATGATGTAAACTGAATAGCATGCCAATAGATTTGAGTCCAGAAGAGATCAAAACTAATCCTTCCAAAATGCACACAAGCCTCTCTTCTATCTGCACACACACAACTTTAGGAGCAATTTATTGCCAAGGGATCAAATAAACTGAATAATTTTGCAACACTGTGTAGTTTGAATTTGTGGAAAAGGGGAAAAAAAAAGAATAAATACGAATGGTACATATAAGTTTAGCAATGCAGCTTAGTGGTTCAACAAAACACGACAGCCTTGGATAACAAATTCCCTTTCAAAACTTAATTTATCTTGCTTGTAATGTTTGACATGTATAATTTAGGGCAAACTTATCAACTTTATTTATAAAAGTTGTGGAGTCATTAGAAAAGCGTTTATATTCTAAAGATGAAAGTGAAACTATTCTAAGTAGAAGAAATGTAAACATAGAGAGATCAGTCAACAAAATGAGCACCAATAATAACCAGAAAGGAAGCAAAAGAGAATTACTGAGAAGGTGGCTGATGAAGCAAAGATTTTAGTTGTTCAAAAGCTGTTCCTGTGACTATGCTTCCCATGAATACATCTATTACGATAAAGTAATAATATAGATCTGCTGCCCTTCTTTCAAGTGCTGATAATGAGAAGTGTCCTTCAACTTTTGACATAATCATCAGAACTTTTGGAAGGATACACATGAAAATTTTTAAAGCTAGCCCAGGAAGAAAACCCTGTAAGAAAGATTTTATTACCTTCCTGCAATAAATAAACATGCATTGTCAGTGCATCTTACATTTACATATCGATTATTGTTGGGTTAAATCCTCAGCGGTGTGATTAAGTGTACCAAAATTACACACTAAACAAACCAGAAAAATAGAGAGACAATCACAAACACACAAGATTTACGTGGTTCGATCAAATTGATCTACGTCCACGGCAAGAGGGGATTTCACTATATTTCTCTCTCAATTACAACACTCAAAATTGAGTAATAAAACTCGTACAAAATGAGCACCTCTCTATTTTGTGTAGCACTCTCTCTTCAGTTTTTCTTAACACCAGGGACGAAGTCTTCAATCAAAGAGAGAGTCTGAGGAATCAAAATGAAAGGAAAAATGAGAGTGAGAGCGACACTTGACAATGACCTCAACCCCTTTTTTCTTTTCTTCTTCCGCTCATAACGCCAGCCGCAATTGTTGAAAAATCTCTCAAGTGGGCCCACTTGTCTCTATCAAAGATGTATCCCTTGATTTTAAGGGCCGAACATTTTGGCTTCGAATCTTTCCTTGCGACCTTTGCCAAATATAGACAAAAGAGGAAATCATTTGAAATCAAAATGGGCCCCACATGTTTGGATTCAAGCCAAAAAAGTCAACAATCTCCACCTTGGATTGAATTCCCAAACATCAAGAAACAGTGAACTACACCCCCTCTTGCAAACAATGCCCCAAACGGGGCCACCTAACAAATGCGACGTTCTCCCAAGTCCAAGCAGTGCTTGAACTTGAAGGCCGGGACCGGTTTGGTCAACATGTCAGCTGGGTTGTCTGCAGTACCAATCTTCTTCATCGTGATGCTTCTCTCAGCAGTTGCCTCACGAATGAAATGATATCTGACATCGATATGTTTTGTCCTCTCGTGGTGTGCTGAATTTTTACTTAGATGTATTGCGCTCTGATTATCGCAAAATACAATCAACTAGCCTCCGCCAAGCCCAAGCTCACCAACGAGGTTTCTCAACCAAATGGCCTCCTTTATCGCTTCGCCGCCGCCATGTACTCTGCCTCCGTAGTAGACAAAGCCACCGCCGATCAGAGTCGATCTCCAACTAATAGCCGAACCGTAAAGAGTAAAAGATAACCACCAAAGATCTCCTTTATCGAGATCACCAAAGATAGTCGAATCCACAAAACCTATAACGAGGTTCCCAAAGTATCATTGCCAAAGACCAAACCCAAATCGAGGTACCCCCGAGATACCGGGATCCACTTCACGCCTCCCAATGTGCCTTCCACGGTGAGCCATATATCGCTCACTATCTTGTTGCACGGGCAATGTCTGGACGAGTACAAATCATAGCATACATAATGCTACCCACTGCACTAGAGTATGGAACTCGGGACATCTCCTTTTTCTCGGTCTCGCTCTTAGGTGAATCTGAAGCTGAGAGCCTAAAGTGTGTAGCCAAAGGAGTCGTAACGGGCTTGGCATTCTTCATCCCAAAGCGCTCAAGCACCTTTTCAATATAACTCTTCTGGGAGAGATATAATGTTCCAGCTTTTCTGTCCCTCTTGATCTCCATCCCTAATATCTTCTTTGTTGCACCAAGATCTTTCATCTCAAACTCATCACTGAGTTGTTTCTTCAAAATAAGAATCTGCGACATATTCTTAGCAGCAATAAGCATGTCATCGACATATAATAGAAGATAAATAAAAGAATCATCTCCTAGATGCATGTAGTACACACAACTATCATAAGTACTTCTTGAGTACCCATGATTAAGCATAAAATTATCAAACCTCTTGTACCACTGTCTGGGAGACTGCTTCAGGCCATACAAAGATTTCTTCAATCTGCAAACATGATCTTCTTTACCTTCTACGGAGTATCCCTCTGGCTGAGACATGTAGATAGTCTCCTCAAGCTCACCATGTAAAATGCGTCTTCACATCGAAATGCCAAGCTCCAGATCAAATAGAGCAACCATGGCAAGCAATACACGGATGGAGGTATGCTTCACAACTGGAGAAAATACTTCATCATAGTCAATTCCCTCCTTTTGCCTATAACCCTTTGCCACCAACCGTGCTTTGAATCTAGCATCTTCAACCCCTGGGATCCCTTCTTTCTTCTTGAAAATCCATTTGCATCCAATTGCCCTTTTACCCTTAGGTAATTGCACCAAATCCCAAGTCTGATTCTTGTAAAGTGACTCGAGTTCTTCTGTCATAGCCGTGGCCCAATGACCAGATTCACTGCATGAGACAGCTTCAGTAAAATTTGATGGCTCTTGAATACCCATCTCTTCAGCTGTCGTGAGAGCATATGCCACTAACTCAGCATGTGCATATCTTTGAGGAGGTCTGATCTGTCTCCTCTCTCTGCCAGTAGCTATGGAATAAGGTTCTTCAATCTCAACATCATCATCATCTGAGCCTGAATCATGTTGCTCTTCTACAACTGTAGGACCAATTTTTGTAGACGACTTTTGAGAAGTCTCTCCCTCGAGCTCCACCTGAAGCTCCACCTTATTCATAGGCTTCTCTACATTTCCTGTAGACTCAACAGAAACCTTCCCATGATCAAGCATATATTTTTCATTAAAAGTAACATCCCTACTAATAATGAATTTAGGAGAATCAGGTTCAAGACTCCACAAGCGATAGCCTTTGACGCCATCAGCATAACCAATAAATATGCATTTCTTAGCTCTAGGCTCAAGCTTACCATCTCTAACATGATAGTAAGCAGGACATCCAAATACCTTTAAATTTGAATAATCACTGGGTTTACCTGACCATACCTCATTTGGAGTCTTGTGCTCAATGGCGGTAGAAGGAGACCGGTTTACCAAGTAACAAGCAAGCAGTTAATGCCTTCACCGTAAGTCTTTATCCAACCCAGAGTTTGAGAGCATACACCTAGCTCTCTCCATCAATGTTCTATTCATGCGTTCTGCCACCCCATTTTGCTGAGGAGTGTACCTGACCGTGTGATGTCGTACGATCCCAGAATTTGAGCAGAACTGGTTGAACTCACCACTGCAAAACTCTAGGCCATTATCTGTTCGGAGACGTTTAATCTTCTTCCCAGTTTGATTTTCAACAAGAACTTTCCACTTCTTGAAAGTTTCGAACACCTCGCTTTTGCGCCTGATAAAATAAACCCAAACTTTCCTGGAAAAATCATCAATAAACGTCAGAAAATAAAGAGCACCACCTTTGGATGGAACCTGAGCCGGTCCCCACAAATCTGAATGGATGTAGTCGAGAGTGCCCTTCGTCGTATGTGAGCCAGTTGAGAAGCTGACTCGAGTTTGCTTCCCAAACACACAGTGCTCACAGAAATCAAGTGATGATGTATGATCACCACAGAGTAAGCCACGTTTACTCAAAATAGTCATCCCTTCGCCATGTGGCCTAAACGCATATGCCACAACTGAGTAGTGTCCCTATCAGCATCAGAGGACACACCTGCAGAGCCTGTCACCGTACTGCCTTGGAGAACATAAAGACTGTTCACCTTGCTACCTTTCATCACAACCAATGAACCCTTAGTAACTCTAAGAGCTCCACCTCCACCTGTAAGAACACCTAATAGAATCCAAAGAACTCAAAGAAATCGATTTTTCTTTAAGTCCGGATGTGTCTCACATCTGACAAAGTTCTCACTATCCCATCATGACACCGGATGCGAATTGTACCAATACCAACTGTCTTGCAAACTGCATTGTTACCCATCAAAACTGATCCACCACTTATAGGTTTGTAAGTAGTGAACCAATTTTTATTTGGACACATATGATAAGACGCACCTGTATCCAAGATCCATTCTCTATCAGAACGGCCATCCAAGGGACATACTGCAAGAACCGTCTCAGCAACAACGGCAGTATCAGCCTTTACCGTATTAGCTGAATCTGAGGTTTCACCACGCTGGTTGTCTTTCTTCTTTAGAGCATAGCATTCTGACCTGTAATGCCCTTTCTTGTGACAGTAGAAACACTCCACCTGTTTCTTATTTTGGGCTGATCTGGACTTCGAACGATTTCTGGATTGCCCTTTATCACCCTCTCTGGACTTCGATCTACCTCTGGCTAGCAGACCATCAGCCTGCCTATTGGTACATTTCCCATTCAACTTTGTTCTTAACTCAGCAGAATTCAAAGAGGCCTTCACATCCTCCAGACTTATGGATTCTCTTCCATACAACATAGAGTTAACAAAGTTTTCATAAGAGTCAGGCAAGGAACACAACACAATGAGAGCCTGGTCTTCATCCTCAAGTTTAAGATCCAGGTTCTTCATATCCATGACTATTTTATTAAATTCATCAAGGTGTTCCTGAATGGGTGTACCTTCTTTCATCTTCAGCGTGTATAGCCGCTGTTTCAGGTACAATCTCGTTGTAAGAGATTTCTTCAAATAGAGACTTTCGAGCTTTGACCACAACCTCACGCCGCTTCCTCATCGGCAACTTCACGGCACATTGTCGGATAGTGACAATTGCAAGGCCAGAGCCTTTTCGTCCATCTCTTCGATCTCAGCAGTAGTCATATCATCTGGGTATTTCCCATCGATAGCTTTAACCGTGCCTTCACGTCGTAACAAAGCCTTCATCTTTATCCTCCATAGGCCGAAATTGTTCTGGCCATCGAATATTGACACCGAGAACTTCACGAGGCCATTTGGAAGATCGAAGCAACCCCGAACCGAGAAGCTCGATACCGCTTTGTTGGGTTAAATCCTCAGCGGTGTGATTAAGTGTACCAAAATTACACACTAAACAAACCAGAAAAATAGAGAGACAATCACAAACACACAAGATTTACGTGGTTCGATCAAATTGATCTACGTCCACGGCAAGAGGGGATTTCACTATATTTCTCTCTCAATTACAACACTCAAAATTGAGTAATAAAACTCGTACAAAATGAGCACCTCTCTATTTTGTGTAGCACTCTCTCTTCAGTTTTTCTTAACACCAGGGACGAAGTCTTCAATCAAAGAGAGAGTCTGAGGAATCAAAATGAAAGGAAAAATGAGAGTGAGAGCGACACTTGACAATGACCTCAACCCCTTTTTCTTTTCTTCTTCCGCTCATAACGCCAGCCGCAATTGTTGAAAAATCTCTCAAGCTGGGGGCCCACTTGTCTCTATCAAAGATGTATCCCTTGATTTTAAGGGCCGAACATTTTTGGCTTCTGAATCTTTCCCTTGCTGACCTTTGCCAAATATAGACAAAAGAGGAAATCATTTGAAATCAAAATGGGCCCCACATGTTTGGATTCAAGCCAAAAAAGTCAACAATTATGAAGACAATTTCCATAAATTTCATCCAGTGCAATTTCATAAAAGTAACTCGTAAGCAATAAACTCAGGGTGGTTACCCTTTCGTAATTGATCTTTTAGTGGTGTAACTGTAGAGTCTGTCACAAGAGATGAAGCTTGAACAAAAGAAAAAACGTTGAAAGAAGGAACAAGGGAGCACAGAGGCAAACAGAGATCATTTACCGAGCCAACAACTCACTACAGAGAAAATAATGCTTTGAATTAGTCCTAGACTTTGAATAAGTCCTAGATTATTACTAACAGTAACTTTATAATAGAAGAGTGGTCGTGTTAACAAAAATATGTTGGTTCTTGATAATTTTCTTTAAGATAGCAAGATCCTCGTAAGACTTTGGGCCTTTGGCTTCTATGTTGACCTTCTGTGCTTTCAACTGAAAGCAAGGACAACAATAGGCTTCTGAAGGGACATGCCAAATTAGTATGGAACCATTTAAATCATGTAACATCTGAACTAATGTGTGCATTATCTTTGATTAATACATGCAGAATTTTGTTGCGTTAACACTGTTCTGTACGTATTCAGTACAGTATCAAAGTGCTTAGCATACTCACCAGCAAAGATTCCCTTAAATTCACAATTTTATCAAAGATTATAGAGAAGTCAAACCACGCTTCTCGAAAATGAACCTTCCCACTTACTTCTATAAGGAATACTAATTGTAAATGAGTATTTTCCACGTATAGTTTAAGATGGTGATAATGAAGTGAATGTATTTACTTATCCCACAAAATGTATTATATAGTCATAGTCACCGTGAATATGGTCCATCAAATATAGGCGGAGAGTACTAAACAACTGAAGAGTATATGATCTTAATACTTACTGTTCTACCACTGGCCTGAGGAAAGGAGCATACTTTTCAAGAGTTTCAAGATTTGCAATCGTTTGCACAAAGGCGATAGGGATCATGTAAAAGAATAAGAGTGCAAATGCTGCAACAGATATTAGTATCTTTCTGATGCCAAGAGAAACAAACGGTATAGCGAGATTCTTCCAATAGACATCGCGTGGTTCAGGTGCCCAATATGTTAACCAGCGTGTTGGGTTCCTACTTTGTTGTGTCTGTGCACAAATAGCAGCAGCCCATCTTGAATCAAAGGTAACAAAAGCTACAGGCACCACAGCCTTGGGATTTTTAAGGACCCCCTCCTTCTCAGCTGCTAACTGAAACAAAGACATTGGTGAATTTTTGATATTAGTCCCTTAAAATTTTCATACTTTGAAATTAGTCCCTCAAATAATTGAAATTACTATTAGGTCTCCAGTTCTTAAGTTATTTTGCAATTAGTCCATTAAATCATTGAAATTGCTATGAGATCCATTAGTTCTCATAAGTTGTTTCAAATTAATTCCTCTGAATGCTACTTCTACTCTTGACTGGACGTACTAATTTCAAAACATCTTAAGTAATAGGGGACCTAGTAGCAATTTCAATGATTTGAGGGATTAATTTCAAAATAACTCGAGAATTGAGGGACGTGATAGTAATTTCAATGATTTTAATGACTAAGTTCAACATATCCAATGTCTAAAGGACTAGTATCGAAAAACAAAACAAAACAAACACCTGGAAAATTAATTCTTGGATGAGCTAAAACAACAACAAGGCTTTTATCCCAAAATTTTTGGCATCGGCTATATGAATCCTATTCTTCCATTCAGTTCTATTGACGGCTACATGAAGTCCTCAATAAAGATGTATCAGTATGATAACTGAAGGAAACAAATTGATCATTTATCAACTATTTGACATTAATACACTGGACACATATATATGTAAACATTGATATAAAACAGAGTTGAGTTTAAAAGACACACCTTCTTGTCAAGCTCTTTGATCCTTTCTTTGTAGAATTCAATCGAATCCACTCTTTCACCAAAAAGGCCGAGACACCTTTTCTGATATAAGATATAATCAAAAGAGTTAAATATTCTGGAAGAATAATAATATATTGCAGACACAGTCACATATACTATATTAGAAGAAAATTAACTAAAAAGTCTTCTTCTTCAGAGAAAAGGTTGAAATGGATTAACCTTTATGGTTGGCCTTTTATCTGGATTTCTCTCAAATTTGAGACAGTAATAGTCCAACCAGTTTTTGAGTTTTTTCTTTTTCTTCACAAGCTTTGCAAATTTGTTTGCATTGTATACAGCCTGAATAATTTTGTATATTCGGGTTACAATTCAGTCAGTATAAGCATTGAATTAAAAAAAAAGAAAAGAAATCAAAACATAAAAGAGTCATAGGAACTGGCAAACAACACAATTTTTTATTCTTATATTCACTCTCCAAGTAAATATACTGAGAATTATAACGATGAAGCAAGAGATTGATTTCTACAAGTAGTTAAAAACCTGATGGCCAAGATAATGGTCAGGATGGTTCCTTTGAAAGTAATCATCCACACACTTTGATATTGTACTCCCAGAGATATGTGGGAAGTTCCTGACAAGGACCTACAAAAAGATACCCCCAAAAAAAAAAAATCATTGAGACATGATTACTGAGTCTAAAACTACCAAATAAGTGTGACAAAGTTAGTTGAAGTGGCTAAACAATTAAAGAAAATGATTGTTGGATTATACCTTCATGGGACCATTAAGTGAAGATGTTTGTGTCACCCTATGCTTGGCTCAAGGTTACTTATATAGTAAGACGGATAAGTCAATGCATATCACTGATTTGTGTCTTTTTTCTTTGCTCAAAATAAAGTAAGGTGGATTATACTTAATTCTGATTTGTCACGTTATTATATCAGAGAAAGAATTAACTTTGACTAGCAAAATTGTCTAGTTTTCATTAATTAGGTTCGCGGTAGACTAAAAGCAGTTATATAGATGCATTTATTCATTTTTTTCTGTATAAAGGAGTTGAGACAAGGCAAGATTTGCTATTATGGATGTGGCATGTCATACCAACATTCAAAGTTCAGTCTAATCCAAAATGATCTCAAATCAAAATGGAACATTGCAATAACAACTAACTAACTTGAAGAAAAACGAGAGGAAAATGAATAAAGAACCTTCAATATCCTAGATAGACTTCTAAAGTGTTGCAGACTCTAGTGGATGTTTGTTGGGAGACTCTGTAAGAATACAACAAATACTTACAGTGAATTGATCAGCACGTCGATGTTGCGATGCCTGAAACTGCAATCTTAAGGAGGCTATAATATCATACTCCTTATAGAGGCAAAAGCAAGTCCACATGGTGAGTAAGTACTCCAATAATAGGTGAACCCATAACCTAAAAGTTAACAAGTAAGGATGCAAACAGGTTATCCTCAAACAAACAGGATGTAAACAAGTTAAAAAGGGAATGTAAACAGATGATGATTAAAATTGTTCATATATGCTACATGGTAGATTTTTATATCAAAAGAAATTTGAAGCGCTCGACATATGAACATCTACAATGGTGGATTTTTGTTTGATGGCCTTCTAAATTCCATGTTACTCTTTCATAACTGAGAAGTCAGAAGTGCATTTCACCACAAGTATACAATTCTTCTCTCGAATGACTATTCTATTCACCTGACCATTCAACCAAAATCCAAGTAGCGTCTCATACATTCAATAGGGATGTCACAAATGGTAAATCATTTTGATTGTTTTCCAATATTTAATATTTTGATTCTATTTAATAAAAATTCGATGACCTTGACATTCTATTCTTCAAAGATATAATAGGATGTACAATCAAGAGCTCGTTGGAAGGCCATTGTTAAAAATATACACAAATGTTACTGTTAATTAGGGGCACAGTGTAGTAAAAACAGACTAAACTTACAGTTTAGATCCAGCATCAACATTTGATATTGAAAGTTTATCAATGTTACTGAATACTATTTCTTTCTGAAGTTTGAGCAACGTCCCATGATACACGTTGACAGGAATAAGGACCAATAAAACTAGGATTGTTATGGGAACAAAGATCTTCAACCTGTCAGGAAAAGCAAATGAGAATCAAAATAAGCAACCCAAATTGAGAAGTTATTATTTTTTTAACATAACGATGCATCCAAATATTTACATATGACCAACGAACTTCTTAACATATGAACTGTGACATCAGAGTTAAGTAGATGTAAACAAATGAATGAATTCACCCAGTACCCAACCCTCTCTTTCATCAAACAAAATGAAGTATTTTTCAAATACACACAACTATTAATAACTATAAGAGCATCTACCAACTTTCAGTGGTAGTAGTATGGAGCATATTCATTTCCCAGTGGGTAAGCAGATATTAGCATGGACGCATTCATTACTAACTAATTTATATATACACTTCTAAGTTGCAAAATAAGTTCTATTACCAGGTCGAGCATAGGGTTGAAGCTGAATATTATCGACATATGATATACATGCCCTAGTTGTAATCAAAATTTTGCGTGACCTCAAAAAGTGCATGGCTTTTTTCCTTTTTTCTTTTTTCCTTCTTTTTTGGCTACTAATGCCCAATGTTATGACCCATCTGGAAGAAAAAAAAAAATCTAGCTTCAACTTATAATCCCTCTTAAGAAATTAGTTTTAGCACTTATGCTACGGTGTACTGGAAAATCAAAGTCAAAGTACAGGTATATGATAAATTTACTTTTTGCATGGCCCTTATTTATATAGCTTTTTTTTCCAGGGATGGAGCTACACGTTTAGTGTCTATATAGAACACAGTGTTCTACATGGATTCTGAAAATTTTCCTTGACTTTTAAAAGATGTACCTTTTTTCCTTTCTACTAATACAAATGTGTAAAGGACACAACTCACCCCTAAAAACTAGATGTTAGAGAGAGAACCCAAATTTTTTATAAACCCACAATTGACCTCTCATTTAGTCAATGTGGGACCATCGCACTTCCTACTTTGGACTAGTTTAGTTCCGATCGAACATTGCACTTTATATTCTTAAATATAAAACTATAACTCTGAATCCTCACGACAATTTCAGAGTTTTGGTATACTGACATGGTACTTTAAGATGGTGTCAGATCAACCAAGTTCAAATCCGACTAGCCACAAAATTTAATGCAAATTTAAAGAAAGATAAATTGGTTCCGTTGACTAAGTCACAACTTCGAAATTTCGATGTACTGGCAGGGATCATACCCGAGAATGTAGATCCTGAGAAAAACAACAGAATCGAACCCCGCGTGCTCGACCAACTCCCTCTCCCTCATCATCAAAGCCTTGGGCATCCAATTGAACACAGTAAAATACGAACACAAATTCAAATTCACGAACTTTCCAACCGAGGAATTCTTCGTCCGATTCTTCGCCGGGCTCGATCTTTGGCCGAGAACGTACCATTTCGAGAAGTAGACTCGATCGTTGGCGGGTTGAATCCTTAGAAATGCGAATGCTAGTAGAAAGATGAAGGTGGTGATTAGGTTCGTTAACGCTGAAGCTCCGATCTCTTTTAGAGAATCCAAGCCCATGCTGATGAAAAGCTAGGGTTTTTGAGAGTTTTTAGTATAAGAAACGGTGCTCAGAGATGCTTGGGGGTGGCGGAGATGAGAGTGATGTGAGATGTGTTTGCGGAGTAGGTTAAGGATAATGAGCGGGTGGATGAATAAGCAATGGTAGAGTGACGCGTAAGGGGGAGTGGTTTTGTTTAAGAGGACTCTGCGGGTTAGTGGAACAAATAAAATCCCTAGAAAATGGGAAGAACGTATCAACCTTGGACCAATCGAAAACGGAGGCGCTGGTAATTTCCGATAGTGCCCTTAAAGCAATAAATTTTAAGCTATTTGCCTACATACCCTCAAATCATCCATAATTGCAAATTTAATCCCCCCAACCCAAATGAGCTAGGAGCCTTTCCTCTGTTTATATATACTAGTATAGTGCACGTGCGTTGCACGTGTTCCCATCAAAAAAATAATTTCATTATATAACTTACTGTAAAATTTAATTTTAGATGTAATTATGGCAATCCTGGAGGATTTATTTGTAAACTTCTCACCATTAAGACCCTAGATCTAAAATAATTCTTTTGAGATTCATTTTTAAAGTTTATAGGGTTAATTTGTAAATTTATAAAGTTTGAAGGTGTTTTCTACAAATTTTAGGGTTTTGTTTATAAAACTATGAAGATTTAAGGTAGTTTGTGCAATTTTTGGGTTGCTTGTAATGGGAAGAGAGGAAGAAGTTAGAAGTAGTGGTGTGGGTTGAATGTAGTGTGTGCTTGCTTGTATGGAAATTTTTGAATGGTTTTATTTTTGAAGATGGATTTATTGATATAGCTTAATGAATGGTTTGGGATAAGGATGAAAAAAACTTATTTTGGCTAAAGATTTTTTTGTGCCACTCTCTAGGTTGAAGATAATTGGAATATACATGAGAGAAGAGAGGGGTTACTAATGATGAGAAGCTTAAAGCTAAAGCTAAGTGATTGAAGTGTTTTCCCCTAATTAAAGCACCTTCTTAAATCATCAAAAACTCAATACTTTCTAAGTACAACCTTTCTACTTTAAACACAATAATAGAAACAATGAAGTTTTTATCCCAAATAATCTTTAACAGCTTTGAAAACCCTATAACAAAAGAATAAAATTGTCAATCATATCTCACTTTTAACTCAGTTTTTTCCTCACTTATTTTACCATCATAGCTCATGAAATTCAGCATTCTAAAATTATCAATAAATTCATAACTTTGCAAGTTACAACCAGTGAAAAAGAAAAAATCATGAAATTAGAGTACCTTAAGCATCATGGAAAAAGAAAGAAAAAAAATTTGGAGCATCTTCTCAATATATCCTTATAGAATCCTTAAATACACTTAATTCATTGAACTAATGTTAGTCATCATCTTTACATGATTTATCGCATGAATTTTCACATCACCAAATAGATCTCAAGAGAAAAATAATGAAGCCTCAAATAAGAAAGAAAAACATCAATAAATAAAGAATTCACCTTTAGTATCAAGAAGAAGCCTCCTAAGTGTGAATTTGCTCTCTCAATTACTAGTCATGCCTACATGCTATCCTATGCACACAGAAAAAAAAAGTATGCAGTTAGTCAATAATCACTCGTTATAATTCATGCTAATGAAAGTAGAGTTTCACTTTAGTTATTCTTTGATATAGACATTTAGTCATTCAATTCCTTAATTTACTTGATTTTTATCTGAGAGATGGAGAGAGCCATTGACGCAGAGTGACAACATAATTAAGAGTGAGTCTGGACCACGCTATACATTTTTTGAGGAATCGAGTCAAGCTATAATTGGTTGGATTTATAGGGTATGACGTCTTTTCATTTCATAACCGATTTGCCATTGATTCTTAATTTTAAAAAAAAAAGTATAATTTGTGACAATTAGTTGTGATTTAGCCTCTTCATTTCATAACAAAATTTCCATTGATTCTTAATTACAAAGCCTCATAACTTGTGACAATTAATTGTGATTTATTGGGTGTGAAGGCTCTTGATTTTATAACTCATTTCTCATCAATTCTTAATAATAAAAACACCTCTCATAACAAATTTTTCATTGATGCTTAATTAAAAACCTCATAACTTGTGACAATTAATTGGGATTTATTGGGTGTGAAGGCTCTTGATTTTATAACTCATTTCTCATCAATTCTTAATAATGAAAAACACCTCATAATTTTGCCCATTAATTCTTAAAACGTTTATATTGATTAATGATGATATGATGTTAATTATGTTCATGTATGTATGTATATATGTGTTTTATTATGAAAAGACACAAAATTAGCATGGATGCATGTGTTTTATGTATGCATGTATGTGTTTTAAAGGGCATTTTCGAAGAAATGTTTTAACATACCAACACACTTTTATAATAGTATTAGATATATATATATATATATATATATATATATATATATATATATATATATATATATATATATATATATATATATAAATATAAATATAAAAGGAGGAGGCAAAGCGAAGGAGGAGGTCGCCAGAGGGGCTGTTGTTGGTCACCAGCCAATGTGCGGTGAGGGGTGCTAAGGTTAGAGAGAGAGAGAGAGAGATGAAAACAGGAGGAAGAAAGAAGAATGTATTTTTTGTCAAAAATTTATAGGAGGGTACTCTTGTCCAACATAAATTTGCAATTAAGGATGATTTGGGGGGTCCACAAATAACCCTGTCGATGCCTCGTTTGGTACATGAGAATAGAGTCAAGTGAGAATGAAATGAATGTAGGAATAGAATGAAATTGATGTGGGAATGGAATGCTCATTCTCATTCTCATGTTTGGGTGCGATTAGAGAATTAAGTGGGAATATCTTTAAGAAAGGTATATTCGGAATTTACTTTATTATTTTTATTCTCACATAAGTGAGAATATCAATTTCTTAATAACTCATTGGGAAAAATAATTCCCACATTAAGTGGGAATTAGAGAGAAGTGGGAATGACATTTCTAGCATCTAAAAATACATCATGTTTGGTAAGCATGAATGAGAAGTTGGAATTGAATTTCATTCCCACTCATTCCTGCGTACCAAACGAGGCTGAAATTATTATGACTGGACTAGAAGGAGAATTCAAGAGGGGACTGTAAATCTACTGTAAATTCAAGATGAGGGTGTTTGGTTTGTGTAAAATGTAAAATACCAATATGGAGGTTAACAGATTTGGGGGTTGTAAACGAGAAATAAAGGATAGAATTTATGGTCTAACATAAGAAAACCAATATTCCAATTATAGAATTTCATTGTGCAACAGTATAATTGCAATTATATCTAATATATTATAGATCAGGAGAACTTTAATACTTTTAATACATAACTATTTTAGCTATGCTGACTTACAAATATTTATTATGCAATAAAATTTGACAATCCTGCTTTGCTCAACTTGATCTACATATGTTAAAAGATGTATTTCAATGACAGATCATGTAGGTTAAGGGATATATTTCAAACGCATCGAGTAATTACAAAAATAATAATAATAATAAAGATTTTCTGAGAATACAACTTAAGAGATTTCTTGACCTTTGAATTAGACTATTTCTGATGACGATCTACCCTATTTATCATGATATACATATCTTAAAACATACACGAATGAAAAATATTGATGCTTCAGAAGTTCAAGCTCATGTTTTTTCATACTTTCTGTTTAACTGTATTGTGATAAATCATTGATTTCAAGGTTGGTTAAATTTAAGAATGAAATATGAAATTCCATCAGATTTACAACCAGTACATCCTATTTTATTACTTTGTTTTTGTTTTGTTTTGTTTTTTTGGGGTTGTGGTTTAAAATCCCTTTATTTTCTGAGGAAAAAAAGGTAATAAAACGAACTATCCCAATTATTCTTTGTGCTTTATGACAGTACATTGTGGCAGAGCTCAGAATGCAGAAGCAGCGGCTACTTCCATATAAACCATAGAGAACTGGCACAAATGGCTATACAAATGAAACTCACAAAGTTAGTTATGGACTTCCAATTTACAAGAATGGTTAACAATAAGAACATTTCCCAAAAGAAGATTAACAACAACAACAGCTTAGTCCCTTAATCACCAGGGGTGAGCTAATTACAGTAATGAGCAAAGAAAATGAATAAATGATGGTGTATTGAACTAAAATTATAAAGCTCCGATGCGAGAGTTACGATCAAAATTCATGAAGATATGCACGTTTCGCTTTCTCCACTTCCTTGCATTGAATTTAGGCTCAGATATTATCTCCATATTTCCTTCTCCATGGCTTTCTGAAATTTTACTGACAAGCCAAATGGTCAGTGCAAAACATTGATAATGTAGACGAAAGAAGCTGAAACAAAATTTTTGGAATAATAAGTTTGACCTACTTCTTCTACACATACATTCACAAAGTCGGTTACATGTATATAAGAAACTCTATCAAGAAACCACAAAACTACGAATCATTACGAACTTAAAATACAACAAAAATACAAGCAAACAAGGATTGGAATTTCTTACCCCACTTGAAAAATTACATAATTCCTGAACATTAACTCTTCTAGCCGAACTAGGCTTGAGCAATTCAACATAGGTAGTAGCTTTTGCGTATACAGATTAATATTGCACAAAACTCGAACCTAGTACAGTAATTTACAAGATAAGCACTTACAGCATGTAAAAGTCCCGTTTCAGAAATAGAAATACTACAAATATGATGTGTAAGAAAGAAAAATGTAACCATAATTCCCACCCATGAAAACTTTTTCAAGGAATGCATCAGCTATCATGGTACAAATGCAACTACCAGCTAATATACTACCTAATTTCACTTGAATAATTTTTGGGTTTCCCCTATTTCTTTTCCTACTTCAAATGAGAGGCATGCTCCAAAACTGGGGGGAAAAAAATTAAACATGCTAAATCAATATCAAAACAAAAATAAGTTGATAAACCCACAATGTCTGAGAAGTAAGTAAGAATTACATAAACATTTACCTATTACAACTTATTGGCATTGAGAACGCAACTCCGGTCCATACATAGCTTTACTCATTTTTTGTGTTTGGTTTATAAGCTCAAGGTGAAAATTGAACTCAGATCATGCTACTGGCATGTATCGCAATCCCTCCAAAATCAATACATTTTAACAAATTTTATGATAATGCCGAAGGAAAGCGAAACATAGTACATATAAATACGTTAAATCTGGAGCCTATGAGCTCAATATTGAGCAAATGTATGACGTTGATTGATTCAGTACACCTGCACTGTGTGCACGAAATCAATCAGAGATTCATTGCATATTTTGGTCGAAGGACATTCATCTCTGGCATCCCTACTGGTATAAATAGTCTCTTGAACCCCCTACAAACCAAAAAAAGGCTGTTCATTGTTGGTAACACCTAAGGTAATTTTCACTTTATTTTAATATTGTGGGTTTGGTTTGAACTTTTGCTCAATCCCTTATGCTAGTTTTCCCAATTTTAATATAATCACTGTTTTCAAAATAATTGTCAGTTCATCACTAACTATTACAATTAAGTGATAACATTCAATAAGACAACATTTCATTTTCTTACAAGATTAGCAGCATATATATTGTGGTGATGAATAATGCTTTTGAAAAGATGACATTACCATTGATGTTAGCATAGTATATAACACTTCATCTTGAACATCGGTAGTATCTAATAAGCCATTGAAAATTTTAACACTCTGGGCCAGGTTTGATGCTTAACTAACAACAGAAAACTACATAGGACTGTCATCTATATTCCTATTACTATGTATTAGAACAAGTCTTTAGTTCACTATTAATCCATTCTTGTGGTTATATTTATTTAAAAAAATATATAAGGAGAATCTCAAAGTGAGAAATCTGTACAGCTAACCTAGCAGGTTTTTCTTCAATCCTACAGGCAACATGGCACGACATTCAACTGGTAACAAGTGTTCATAACAGCCAGGCTAATCGGGCACCAACCTCTCCTTTTATAAGCATATCAAAGCTGATACTTGAGCTATCCAATATTTTGCCACCTTCAACAATTCGTTCAATAAGGGAGTCCCACACTGAGTATTTGGTGAGCAGAAAATTTACAAACTAAGAAATTTTCTTATACGGAAACTTAAAGATCATCCACATGATAATACTACTAGTCATGCAGGCAAGAAAAATTACTCGCCAGCAACTGATTAGTCAATTTAGGCACCTAGTAGGAGATCAGCTGCTCCTTAAAACAATTGCACTGTACAATACCAAGGTAATCAATAGTACATATGATTTCAATTTTATTTTATATATATTGATAAATCTATTACATGCCGATAACAGTGATCTCTTATACGGAAACTTCTTTCATGTTTTTGTTAAATTTTAAATTTTAAATTTTAACAAAATATTGATCTCTTAACAGTGATCTCTTAACAGTAAGATTTGGAACTATCATTATGGCCTAGATATAGCTCCAAATTGCGAAGTGTTCTCTTAGAAAAAGGGGGAAAAATAAATAATATGAATTTTCAACAAATGAAAGTTAGCCATCAGTTTAAATCCCTACTGAAATTGATTTCTGCATAAATCTTCTTGTATCAACATGATACTGAACTATGAAAATTTAGAGGTCTGAATGCTTGTCTTGATTAGTTTATACTTCCACAGAGATTCATATAATAGTTAACAAGGTAAATATCAATAAAAAACAACAGTTGGCACTATTGTGAGATTTTATTAGTCAAACAAGTCTCTTAGCAAAACTAGTTTCTTGGCGGAAATATAGGGAACAACTCCCATCTGAATCCTTTAGTTTTTCATTTAAGAAAGGTGTTTCCTGTAAAATATCTGAATCCATCAACATTTTCATTAACCAGTTGCCATCTTCTTAAACCAGATACTGATGGAAGCACTGATCCTTACATTGAGGAATCCGAGAGCGACAAGGAATGAAGTGTGAGATTGGGTCATTTTATGTTCTCAGGATATTTAATGGCAGCACTGATCCTTACATTAAGGAACCTGAGAGCGACAAGGAATGAAGTGTAAGATTGGGTCGTGTTATGTTTCCAGTGATGTTAGTGGATATTTAATCTGCAGAACTAGAGGGGAATAGGTTTCTTGTTTTAAATAAGTATTTGTTGAATGTTGATTGCTTTTATCTATTAATCATATAACTAGATTTCTCTATTATTCATTTTAATTCTTGTGGAGAGCTATATTAAATACAAGTCCTTTTATGAACCTTAGACAGCATGCAGACACAAAAAAGGAAAGGAAAAGTAACACATAGGAAATGTTTTACAGAAGATAATTCGTAATTACGTTGAGCTGAAATAAGCATATCGCAGTCCTAGAAGCAAATGCGATGAACTCCTCAAATCATTGTTTTTAAGATAACTTAAGTACATATACTGTGACTACCGTCAAAAGTTCCAATATTATAATTAAGTCGTGATTTCACAAGCACACACCAAGACCTACACTAAAACGAGAATAAATTCCGAGTTGATTTTAGAAAGGAGTGAATTTTTTTTTTGGGGTTAAAAACGAATGTAACATGTAAATCCCCAGACAGTTCAAATTAACTTTCGAAGAGAATTGATTAGTATTACCCAAAAGAAAAAAAAAAGAAAAAAAAAGGAATTTTGCAAAGATAAAATGAGAATAACATCAACACAATGTCAAAACACATTATCCAGCATTCCATCAGTTCTAAACAAGAAACAGTTCTCTGGAATAGAAGCACTTCATTTATTTCTTAAGCTCATACTATCCATTAAAGTTGTCTACTTTCTAATCCTCAGTTACTTTTTGAGAAATTTTATATGACTTGAGCTGCAGCTGCATAGATAACTTTTGGAAACAGCTGGATCTTTCACTCTAGCAAAATGTCAACATCTCATTATAGTTGTGAAATAAATCTGGATTTAATACCCCCTCAAACCCTTATAATTACAGCTCATCAAATGCACGCGCATATGACAAGCACATAAATATTCCTTAAAATGACATCACTGGTTCATGTCTTAGTACGGGTATGAGACATGGCAAAACTGTAAAATGTTGGTTACGGGGACACGGCTACATATATATTTTGAGTTAATAATGTACATGAGATCATTTTTTTCCGCTTCATGTTCATTAGAATTAAAATTCCGATCAAAATTTTAAGTTGCTTTTATCATATTGATTATCATAAATTGGAAACTATTCATTTTTTTTACTAGACATCCAAACGACCCTTTAACTCTATAGTTTTGAACTTGGGCATGGACTGAAACGAACCCGATCCATATCTAACTAGTTTCAAGAAATGGATATGAAGTGTAAGCTATACGTCCAAGAAGTGTTTGACAAGTGTTTTAAATTAACACATATATCGTATAATTGAGTACATGTTGTAATAAATGCATGCATATATTCAAGAAGTGTCCACGAAGTTTGGGTACGGGAAAGTGTCGGGTACGTGTCCGGTAAGGGTACGGCTTCATTATAGAAGTACCCGGGTAACATAGAAAGTAACCTCCATTGCTCAAAATCTAAAGCTTATATTCAATAATTCCAGGGGATTTTCTGAATTCAGACTCATTTGAGTTTAAAGATTATGTAAAGATGCTTATATCTATAATTTTATTCATTCCTATTGGAGGAGTTTCTATCTCTATATATCTCTTGTTAAAGGTATCAAGAGCACATGGTCAGAAAGTCCTTGTCTTAATTCATTCTCATATTTTTCCAATTAAATTGTATGCATGTACTCTATTGCAACATTATTAGTTATTATTATTAATTTCCGAACTCCCTTCAAAAATTTCAGAAACCATCCACCAAGGACGTAGCTATGTGATAATCCCTAGATCTTTTTTAACAGGCTTCTAGTGGATTACAATAACTCCCTGACACATGAATAATGCATTATAAAAAACACAGGAGGAGTACAAACATATATACAGGAGCATAATGCAATTAAGGGACAAGGATTTTAACTTAAAGCACCCTTTCATGCAACTTTTGCTACTTAAAGAGGGAAATTTATTTGTAATATGCTAACCACTAAAGATTGAGAATGATCATAAATAGAATCACAAAGTACAATAAAGAAGATAGGAATCAATCTCCAATTATACTCTAAAAATAAATATATCTAATTTACAAAACCAACTTACCATTGGTAGCCGTTATTAACATTTGAAATCGAAAGATTATCAATATCATTGAGAGCTATTTCTTTGAGAAGATGGCATAAGGTTCCATCAGAACAAGAACCAATGTACCTAGGACTGTAGCTGGAGTACAGATCTTCAAGCTGTGAAAGAAAAAGAAAAAGAAAAAAAAGTAATCAGATCAACAATCAAAAACACTGTCAAAATACAGGGAACAAACAAATTACTAGATGTTCTGTTAAGCAAATTGTGCTACTTATTACATGACTAATAAAGCTCATCAAAAATATGCACAATTGCTTGATTGGTTTCTCACCATCCATCAAACAGCCTTGAGGACAGTAATGTGTCAGATTATTTAATTACTCAGGCTAATTAGTATCATTGTCAAGATGCTAAATTTGGGAAAAGTTACAAAAGTTTCAGCTATATTTTTGGTGCCATATTATAAAACATAACCATCTAACCGTTAAACCGAAGTAGCTGTTGCTTTTAGAAAAAGGAGAGAAAATCAAAAAGTGCTCCCGAATGACACTGGTTTCTTCTAAATATTCATAAAGTAGGTTAAGTGTGTATAAGAAACACCATCAGGAAACAACGAAAATATGAAGCATAAAAATTTAAATACAACAAATTACAATCAAACATGCCAATACATAAATAGTATAACTTATTATGTAAACATAAGTGATATCTGAAAGCAAAAGGCATGGGGGTAATTTTGGAAGGCAGGTTTGAATGGGCTTTTGCAGTACTTGTGAAGACCATATCATAGGCAAAACAGAAGCAAGGCCATAAGAGGATAGCAGCTTTGCGGGAATGAACATGAAGCCAAAATTACCAGAACATTCATGTTCTTGATTCATTGGTTGTAAACATCAGTAATCCTAAATTTGAAAAGGCCAGTCAGAAGCTTTTTGGAAAGTGATACAAAGAGGAGGCGAAAATGGCAAAATTAGGATCTCATACTCTCAGACCGGGTTGATAACAAGAGAGCCTAGAGTTAAGGCCAACTGTTGCCAAACACAGATTGCAAGAGTTAATTAGTGTAGGAAATGAAGGGTAGTATTGGTATTTTTCTAAAAGATATTTATGCAAATATCATCTTACTTTTTGGAAAGATACTTGGTCTAGGTATAATTTTGATGCTTAGGTGGAATTAGCCTAATCTTGATGGAACATAAAATTTCATCTTCTTCGGCTTCCAAAATGCACAAGTCCTGCACATTTTAACTCTTCAAGCCAAAAAGAAGTTTGCGCAATTGGATATAGGAATGCCCTCTTTTGATTATGCAGATAACGCTCTAAAAAATCATACCCAGTAAAGTAATTTGCAAATAAGCACGTCCTGTCAGAAATGGGAATTAGAGTGTAAGTATTCGTATATGAGCAAAGAGAAAGGAAACTGAAACCATTTAGTAGAACCATTTAGAAAAAAAACACTTTAACAAATAAACAACAACTTGCCCCACAACAATCTAAATGAAGCTTCAGGTACCGATATGGTAGAATTAAAAAAATGTAATTATATTGCCACCAATGAACTTTTTTCAAGGAGTGAATCAGCATCCTGCTACAGATGTAATTACCAGCTAGTAAACTACATTATTTAACTTGAATAATTTGTGCTTCCTATGTCAGTTAAGAGGCATGCTCCAAAAATAAAAATAAAAATTAAATATGATAAATTATCTATCTTAGAATTAATATAAAACAAAAGCCCTCAACTCTCACCATAACTTTGGAGTTTTGGTGTAATGGTTATAGGGACTTTAAGATTGTATCACAGCAACACATATTCATATCCCACTGGCCATGAATTTAAAGCAGATTTTTTAAATATTGCACCGCTGCGTGAGTCCAGGTTCTACCCATAAAAAAGGTGGTTAATCTGCGGGGACATGTTAAAGTTAATATAAAACAAAAACCCACAACTCTCACCATAACTTTAGAGTTTTGGTGTAATGGTTAGAGGGACTTTAAGAATCTACACATTAAAGCATCCGAGAAGTAGACACGGACCACACAAAAATATTAATCATTGGGATTCTACATTCAGAATCATTACAAAGTCTCACTGATATCAGAAACAATAATGCAGTTGTAATCCATACACAGCTTAATAGTTTATTGGACTGGATATTTAGGTTGAACTACGATCGGGTTATTAGACTAATAGCTTGTATTTTCGTTCTTTCTCAATCAAAAAATTTAACCAATTGGACTGGACCATCTCTAAGTAGGATCTATGAGTTTTATGATAATGCCATTCACCAACTAATGGTGAAGAAAGAAAATACATTGTACAAATAAATATGCAAAATCTGGAGAATGAACTTGATTTTGAACGGATGTATTCTATTGATGGATGCAGTGCACCTGTACTGTGTGCATCCAAATAAATCCTTACATCCTTGCTTGGAGTGTAAGCCTCAAAGAAAGGTTAGTGCAAGAAAAGATTCATTGCATAATTTGGTCCAAAAGCATTCAGCTCTGGTGTTCCTATTGGTATAAATAGTCCCACAAGCCCTCTTACAAAACCAAAAAAGTTGCTCATTCTTGGTAATACCTGAGGCTTAGCTAGGTAAGTTTCTTTTCATTTTAATGATATCCTTTTCTTCTTATCTTTGGTGAATTGCAGTTTTATTTTGAACTTCTGTTCAATCCACTTAGCTTTGTCAATTTCAATACAATTGCTAATGATGTTAAATAACTGCCAATTCATTTGAAGTAGAAATGCTAACCTTTTCTTTTAATTGTTAGAATGAGTAGAAATATTAAAGAACACAACTCCTTCCATTTAAAGTATTACAACACTAAAAGTATATGTAGTGTGGTGATCTGATGAATAGTACCTACAAAATGATGCACTACCAATGATATTAGCACAATACCTATGGACCTATGTTTTTAGAGATGTATCAAAAAAATAGAAATAAGATCTAATACCATGTGCAGGACGCTTGGCAAGTTGATATTTAATTCCTATGCCAAAAGTGTAAGTGAAATATTAAATAAACTTGTGAAAAGGGCCATCATTTATTTAAACAAAACATGCATAAATCAATATATTTTCCATAGCAGCAATTTTGAAATGGTGAACAAGGTACCTATGACTCTCTGAGCTTCTCATACCTATTTTACCTTATCTAAATTTGAAATCCATTTTGCACAAAAGAATAATTTCAGATATCTGGTTTTGCATATTGCCCTTTTGTCATTGAGAAATACATACTTCATTTAATGTATTCCTATTATTATGTTACATCTATGAATATATGTCATTGACTCTTTAGTACATTAGTTCCCTGTTGTGTTTCTATCTATGTTGTTAGAATATAATATAACCCTCCCCACAACTTCGGAGTTTTAGTGCAATGGTTGGGTCATTTAAGATGGTATTAGAGCATCCAAGGTTCTAGTCCCACTGGCCACGAATTTAAAGTTGATTTAAAAAAAATTGATACCACTAAGTGAGTCCAGGTTTCAGCCCATAAAAAAGGCGTTCAACCTGCGGGGGTATGATAGAATAAAATAAATATAACCCTCACAACTTCGGAGTTTTTAAAAGGTGCATTGGTTGGGTCATTTTAGATATGTAAAAGGATATATAATGAGAAGCTTAAAGTGAGAAATTAGTACAATTAATCTCACTGCTTTTTCTTTAACCCTACAGGAAACATGGCAGGACATTCAAATGGGCACACTAATGTTTATGACAACCAGGCTACTCGGGGACCTACCTCTCCTTTTATAACCATACGGAGTTTGATAAGTGAGCTATCCAACACTTTGCCTCCATCTACAATGCGCTTAATAAGGGAGCACCACAACGAGCTTTTGGTGAGCGAAAATTCACAAACTTCAGAATTTATTTCAAAAGGATATTTAAACATTATCCACATGATAGTACAACAAATCATGCAGGCAAGAAGGATTACTCGTCAACAACTGATTAATCGACTTAGGCAACTAGTAGGAGATCAGCTGCTCCTTACAACCATCAAGCTGCACAATGTCAAGGTGATGCCTAATAACTTCTGCGAATTTTTTTATGTAAACATTCATTCATTTATTTATTTGTAAACTTTCATTTTTGGGCTACCGTTGTTGCCTGAATATAGCTGCACTTTCTGAGAAAAAAGGAAGAAAAGTTCACATGAATTTGGGACAAATCAAAAGGTCGTGGCTCGTCTAAGCTTAAAACCCTACTGAAATTTCTTTCGACATATACCTTCAAACCCTACTGAAGTTTCTTTCGACATATACCTTCTAGTAATAAGATTATAAAGCATTATTAGAATTAAATTGTATTATTGATGTGTATTGATCAGATTCATTAAACTATCAAGTAGAGTTGAATAAAGTTTTCTTAGCAATATACAACTCTCATCCACAATCACAAATTATGAGAAGTTTTATGTTTTGAGCAATTGGGATTACATTAGATTATGTGAGAATTTATATATAACATACTAAGTAACTACATAAAACTATGTTCTCAATAATGTCCATAAAGAACTAAAATTTCCATATTAAACTTATATTTAAACTATATCATGTAGATGCTTATTCTTTACTTCTTCAAAAGTTGGAGGTTGATACTTGATATGATGGACTATTTGTAACATCTTTGATATAGTAGAATAAACTTATTGACCTGATTATATTTTTGATGACATAGTTTAGTTTTAAAATAATATGTGGTTAGAGTATCGTATCATAAATAGTCATCAAGGACATATTGTCAGTAATTTAAATCCAAAATCACATGGATCATGTCTCTATACATAGTTCTTGTTGATTCCTGGTGTCAATATAATCAATAGACTTATTATTTCCATTTATGCTCAGTTGCATTTAGCTACCATTCTTCCTTCTAACTCTGACACATACAACCATCTATGTCATTTAAAAAAAGATATTTTATTGATGGTACTAGATAAAGGGTGACAACCCATTTTAGAAAATGGGCTGCCAAGCCACTGACTTATGACACCCCACCTTGTACCGATGTGACTAGTAGGGATGTTCACAAGCCCTTATCTCTTAGCAGCCTTTTTTCTTAAATGACCTGTCAGCCTATTCCCAGTTTTTTCCTATTCTATTTTCAGTACATGTACATGTAAGAAATTTCTCATTAATTAACTAATCAGCATACATAATTCTAAATTAAAAGTATGGTTCACTAGAGAGAATATATACTTAGGCTACAAAGAAATCCGTAGTTAGATATTCTATATTTGATTCTTGAGCCCTAGCATAACACATGCTTGATGCACACAGCAAAACTTAGAAGGCCTAAATCCTATGTTACATGGGTACGGATCCGGTGCGGTATCGGTACGGGTATGGGTACGGGATATGGCAAATTTGTAAAAGATAGGGTATGGGGACACGGCTACATAAATATTTATATACTTATATATTATATATTGAAATTAATAATTTATATGAGAACAATGATGATAATTAAAATTCCTATAACAATTTTGTGTTTCTTTTATTATGCAAATTATAAATTAGAAAAATCACTAGTTTTTGAACTAGATATCTAAACGACCCTTCAAAATCATAATACGAAAGCTGACCTATGTCCACGAGTTTCAAAAAGTGGATGTCAAGTGTAGGATAAATGTCCGAAAAATGTATGACAAGTGTTTTAAATTAATACATGTATTGTATAATTGAGAACATGCCCGACTAAATTTATGCAAATATGCAAGGAGTGTCCAAGAAGTTTGGGTATGGGTATGGGTATGGGTACAGTACGTGTCCGGTACGGCTACGGCTTCAGGTTAGAAGTACCTAGGTAACATAGCCTAAATCCTTTGTTCGATTAGTTTATATTTCATAAAAGGGCTTCTGTACTAGTTAATTGGAAAACTACTAGTTTAAAAAACCAACAGTTTGTAAGTCTCTTAATGAAACTAGATTATTGGCTGAAGTATTGTACTTTTATGCTATGGGAAACACCTCCATCCTAATCTGTTGGTTGTTTTCTTTTAAGAAGGCCACTTACTTTATTAAAATGTATACTCAACATTTTCACTAACCAGTTGCTATGTTCTTACCCCACTTAATCTGTTGGTTGTTTTCTTTTAAGAAGGCCACTTACTTTATTAAAATGTATACTCAACATTTTCACTAACCAGTTGCTATGTTCTTACCCCAGTTACTCATGACGGCGCTGATCCTTGCATTAAGGAGCCTGGGAGCAACAAGGATTGCTGAAGTGTGAGATGGGATCATACTTGTTTTTAGGGAGTATTTCAAAGAATTCAGATGATTTAATCTGTAGAACTAGTCCCGAAATAGGTTTTCTCATTTTACATAAGTACTTGTTGGACATTGTTTTCTGATTATTTATTTCAATGCTAGTGGCAAGCTATATTAGATACAAGAACTTGCATTGTCTTTGTAGATGTCAATATGGTTCTTGCTATTGGAGATGCAATAGATATAACTTCATTGGGAGGTAGAGAATCTTTAGCAGTACGTGCACACAAGAAGAGAAGTGGAAAAAGCATAACCTACGTCATGGAGAAAGAAAATCAACAATTACATAGACCTAAACTAATATACAGCAGTCCAGAAAGTAGAAACTAATGGGATGAATTCATCAAAATGTTTTGAAGATATTTTAAGAATATATACTGTCAAAGCTCCAAAATTATAATTAAGTTGGACAATTATGACAGAAAATATTAAGGCCAAAACTGGCGAGAATATATTCTGAGTTGAACAGGAAGGAGTGGCAGTTTCTGTTAAAAACAACTGCAATGCACAAAATTAATTATTATCACCAAAAAGAATAAAATATCATTGAAAAGATATAACGAAAATAACATCAAAACAAACCTTATCAGCATTAATTTCATCAGTTCTAAACAAGGAATAGTCCTCTGAAGTAGAAATAGTTTCAGTTATTTCTTAATCTATATTATCCATTAAAATTCTCTGCTCTCAAATCCTCAGTTTTACAACCCATAAAAATGTTCTTAACAGGACACTTTGACGATCAATGACCTAAGCTGCAGCTGCACAAATAACTATTGGAAACATCTGGGGAATCTACTCTGCTAAAAAGTTGACATCTTGTTATGGCCATGAAAGATATCAGGATTTAGTTTAGCTTGAAATCATCACCCCTGCTAAACAGTTGCAACGTCATCTAATTATGCTTTGAAGTAATCCTCGCTGCTCAAAATATGAAACTCGTTCAATAATTTAACGGGATTCTCCAAGTTCAGACTCAAGAGTTTGGAGATTATGTAAAGAGGCTATTTCTATTCAATCCTATGAAAGGAATTTATATCTCTATATATTCCTCATGTTAGACATATCCAGAGAACATTGTCCAAAAGTTCGTCTTAATTGTTCCCACATTTCCCAACTAAATTGTTTGTCATGTACTCCGTAGTAACCAAGGTTTTAAATGTCGGATGTCGGGTTCATGTCGGATAGCTGAAATTCATGTCGGATAGCGGAAATCGGGGATATGTCGGGGGACATGTACTAAATATCGGATTGTCATATCGGATGGATTTCTACTCAATTTTGGTCATCAAGATGGAATGCACTTGTCTTGTTATAGCTTATCCTACTTGAGTTGAGTATTCATCATCAAGACACGAGTTGTTTTCCATTTCTTGAAGGGAAACAGTGAAATATTATGCCAACAAATAAACAAAATACACATTGTCAAACTAAAACTTTCGAAGTGCCTTGCATAAAATTAACATAAAGTAAAGTGCCTTGCATAAAATTGACATAAAGTGTTAGACTTTGGATTGATTTCAAGCTACGGTTCAAACTTATTGTTTACATCACACTTTTATGAATTCACAATTTCAATTTGTAGAGACGAAGACGAACGAGAGGAGATCACGGTGGAAAAGAGAGCAACATTTTTTTTCTTTGCCCTAATCTATATTATATGCTATCGGGTTACTATGGAACAAATTGACATAAAGTGTTAGACTTTGGATTGATTTCAAGCTACGGTTCAAACTTATTGTTTACATCACACTTTTATGAATTCACAATTTCAATTTGTAGAGACGAAGACGAACGAGAGGAGATCACGGTGGAAAAGAGAGCAACATTTTTTTTCTTTGCCCTAATCTATATTATATGCTATCGGGTTACTATGGGAACAAAAGGCTAAAAAAAGAATTAATCGGGTTTGGGTTTTGAGTACTAAACCCAAACCCCAATACTTATCAACTCAAAAAAAACAAAAAAACAAAAAAAAAAAATAACAAAACAAAAAAAACGGCCGATTTCCGATTTTTCAAGTCTGAAAATCGGCCGACATGTCCGCAATATCCCCCGACATGTCCGACATGAACCCCAAAAACGATATCCGACTTGAAATGGCCATATCCGTGTCGCTCTAGCCTCTAATCCGACATGTCGGCTGACATGTCCGACATGTCGGCCGACATTTAAAACCATGGTAGTAACATGATTAGTTCTAATTATTAATTTCTCAACTCCTTTTGGATTTCCAGAAATCAGTCAAGACTCTTCCCTAGCACTGTCAGCATGTGCATGATACATACTACGTGAAACTAACATGCGCCAAGGAGGCAAGGAGCCACCTATGTGATAAAAACCTTTAAAATGTTTTAATGGGATTTCCAGTGGAGTATAATAATTTGCTATTTTGCCTTGATGCTGAATACTGCGTTATCATTAGAACTCCATAGAAGTACAGACATGTATGCACATAAAACAGGCAAGGGACAAGGATTTAACTTAAGTGCTCCTTTTCATGCGACTTTTTTCCACCAGAGAAAGAAATTTATTTGCAAAGATGCTAACAAAGATTGGGTACGGTACAAATATAATCATGAAGTAAACTAAAGAAGACATGAATCTAATACCAATTTTTGTACTATACAAACATATCTAATTTATTGAACCAACTTACTGTTGAGAACCACCACTGACATTTGAATTCAAAAGCTTATTCTTTGTGAAGATGAGGCGAAGTTTCCACGATATAGATTGACCGGAATAAGAATCAACATGCTAGGATTGTCACTGATAAAAAATCTTCAAGCTGTAAAAAGGAAAAAGAATAGAAAAATAATGCCAAAACACAAGGGAAAAAAACAAAATATGTACATACTCTTTTTAAACAAATTAGGCATATATAACTAGTCTGATCATTAGAGTTATTACAAATTAGCCTGATTTTTCTAACAGCTCATCAGAATCCCTAGAGTAGAGCCATGTCCCAAATTAGCCAATTCAAGGCCAGGTTAATACCATCATCGAGATGCTAAGTTTGGCCAAAATTACTGAATTATTTCAGCCATAATTTGGAATGCCATCTAAAAATTAAATCAAATTAGCTGTCTCTTAAAAAAAGAAGGAAATTCCAAAAGAGTCCTAAATTACACTCGTGTCTGCCAAAATTTTCACTCATGCTTCCCTATTTCAAAATTTGAAGCAAAATTACATCTAATTTTCCACAATTTGTAGCATTGGAAGACAACAAAGAGGTGGACTCCAAGAGTAGTCCAAGAAAGCCAAAATTACACTCTTTTCTGCTGAAAATTTCAGAACTTGTGCAAAAAAAATTTGTAAAAAAATCCTTGAACATCACAAATTACCCTAGAATAAAAGATCTTTAGAAAGATCGCAGGGTTCAGCCCCGTGTGGTAGATTAAATTACAGAGTCCTCAGGCTCCGATAACGTACCATTTCTGGAAATAGATACGGAAGAAATATGGGTTAATTGCAAATGGACCCCCTTAGTATCACCCAATTGCGAATGGACCCCCTGTAGTTCTATTTGTGGCGAATAGACCCCCTGCAGTATTATTTATTGTGGTATCATTTTATTCAACATTAGTAGCATATATATTGTGGTGATGTGATGAATAATGCTCTAGAAAAGATGATTTCGCATTGACAGCACAGTAAATAACACTTCACCTTGAACCTCGGTGGTACACAGAAATTTATAACACTCTGTGCTAACAACTGAAAAAACTTATGCCATCCATAATCTATACAGGATTGTCATCTATATTCCTATAACTATTAGTAGTACAAGTCTTTAGTTCACTATTAATCCGTACTTGTAGTTCTATTTATTTAAAAAATAAAAATGAGAATCTCAAAATGAGAAATCCATACAGCTAATCTATTAGGTTTTGCTTCAATGCTACGGGCAACATGGCTGGACATTCAACTGGTAACACTAATCTTCATGACTGCCAAGACTATGCAAGCACCAACCTCTCCTTTTATAACCATATAAAAGCAAATACTTAAGCTATCCAACACTTTGCCACTTACCATTGGTAACCGTGGTTGACATTGAAATTGAAATCAAAAGATTGTCAATATCTTTGAGAGATATTTCTTTGAAGATGGGATAAGGTTCTATCACATTCATTAACCAGACTAGGAACCAATGTAACTAGGAGTGTCACTGGTGTCTAAATCTTCAAGCTGTAAAAGAAAAAAAAAAGTAATTAGAACAGTCAAAGATACTGCAAAATACATAGAAAAAAACAATGTGCTAAAAGTTCTGTGTAAACAAATAGGACCACTTATATGACAAATTGACTAATAAACTTCAACTCGCCACAAATATACACAATTACTTGATTTCTCACTATCCATCACAAGCCCTCAAAGTCAACAACGTGCCTGATTAGTTACTTCTCAGGTAAGTTAGTATCATCGTCAAGATGCTAAATTTGGGAAAGTTGCACAAAATTTCAACCATATTTTAGGTTCGATTACAAAAAATAACCATCTAATCATCAAATCAAAGTAGCCGTTGCTTATGGAAAAAAAGGAGAAAATCAAAGAGTAGTGCCGATGAGACTGGTTTCTTCTACATATTCATAAAGTAGGTCATGCGTATATAAGAAACACCATCAGGAGACCACAAAACTATGAAGCATAAATATTTAAAATACAACAAATTATGATCAAACACACCAACTATATGGATAGTATAAGTTATTTTGTTAACTTAAGTGGTATCTGAAAGCCGAAGGCATGCGGATAATTTTGGAAGGCAGGTCCAAATTGCCTGTTGAAGTAATTGTGAAGACCATATGTCAGTCTAGGCAAAGCAGCAAGCAAGCCAGTAAGAGGTTAGCAGCTTTGCGGGAATGAACATGCAGCCAAAATTCACCAACACTTTCATGTTCTTGATTGTCGACGTCAGTAATCTGAAATTTGAAATGGCGAGTCAGAAGCTGTTATGAAAAGTGAGTCAAAGAGGAGGCGGCAATGGCAGAATTAGGACATCATACTCTCGGAGACCGGGGTTGTAAGAAGAGTTAGCCTAAAGCCAAGGCCAGCTAGCTGTTACCAAACACACAAAGATTGCAAGAGTTAATAGTGTAGGAAGAGAAGGATAGGATTGATATTTTTCTGAAAGATATTTATGCAGATATCATATTACTTATAGGAAAGAAACTTGATCTAGACATAAATTTGACGCTTCAGTAGAATTAACCTAATTTTGATTGAACATAAAATTTCGTCTTCTTCCGCTTCCAAAATACACAAGTCCTGTACTTTTAACTCTTCAAGCCAGAAAAAAGTCTGAGCAATTGGATATAGGAAAGCTCTCTTTTGCTTATGCAGATAAAATGCAAAGTAAAGTTATCTGCCAGATAAGCACTTAGAACGAGCACAGTCCGGTTTCAGAAATGGAAATTGAAGCGCAATCATTCTTCATATGCACAACAGCACAAGGGGGAGGGGAAGTAGAAATATACTTATCTACTTATATCTATATTTGTGAACTCCAGTTGGCAGCATAGAGAATTCTGCTAAAAGTAATTCCTTACATAAAAAGGCCTTCTATTTGGAACATTACAGCCAAATAGTTGAAAACCATTTTGTAGAACCATTAAGAAAAAGAAAAACCTGAACACATACACGACAACTTGCCGCACAACAATCCAAATGAAGCTTTAGTAATTGTATTGTCACCAATGAACTTTTTTCAAGGAGTGAATCAGCATCTTCGTACAGATGCAATAACCAGCTAGTAAACTACCTTATTTCACTTGAATAATTTGTGCATTTTCTCCAATTATTTTCCTACTTCAGCTAAGAGACATGTTCCGAAAATAAAAATAAAAATTAAATATGATAAATTACCCACACATGAAAGCATCTGAGAAGTAAATATGAACAACACAAAAGTATTAATTATTGGGGTTCTACATTCAGGATCATTACAACATCTTGCTGATATCAGGAATGAGAATGCAGTTGTAACCCATATTATTGGGGTTCTACATTCAGAATCATTACAATGTCTCGCTGATATCAGGAATGAGAATGCAGTTGTAACCCATACACAGCTTAATTGTTAATTGTGTCTGATTTATAAGCTCCAGCCTCAAGGTGAAAATTTAGGGTGAACTAGGTTCAGGTTATTAGCTTAATAGCTTGTATTTCCGTTCTTTCTCAATCAAAAGATTGAACCAATTGGACTGGACCATCTCTAAGCAGGATCTATGAGTTTTATGATAATGTCATTCACCAGCCAATGTTGAGGAAAGTAAATACATTGTAAAGATAAATATGCAAAATCTAGAGAATGAACTTGATCTTGAGCGGATGTATTCTATTGATTGATGCAGTGCACCTGTACATGTGCATCCAAACAAATCCTAACATCCTTGCTTGGAGTGTAAGCCTCAAAGAAACGTTAGTGCAAGAAGAGATTCAATGCATACTTCGGCCCAAAAGCATTCAGCTCTGGTGTTCCTATTGGTATAAATAGTCCCACAAACCCTCCTACAAAACCAAAAAAGTGCTCATTCCTGGTAATACCTGAGGCTTAACTACGTAAGTTTCTTTTCATTTTAATGTTCTCCTTTTCTTCTCATGCTTTGGTGAATTGCAGTTTTATTTTGAACTTCTGTTCAATCCACTTAGTTTTGTCAATTTTAATGCAATTGCTGATGATGTTAAATTAACTGCCAAAGTGCCAATTCATTTGAAGTAGAAATGCTAACCTTTTCTTTTAAGGGGTTTTTGCATATATAACCCTCAAATCTACCAAATTTGCAAAATTGCCCCTCAAATCTTGGTATTTACAAAATTGCCCCCCAATTCTCTCACATTGGGTTTTCAACCCCTCCCAAATAACTAAATTGACTTTTTAATTGTAGAATATTAAAAACTTTCAATAATTTCCAATTAGGTTGCAACAATTTCACCATTAAAAACTATAATTGCTAAGTAGGAAGGGCAGAAAAGCTCAATATGAGAGAATTGGAGGGCAAGTTTACAAATACCAAGATTTGAGGGGCAATTTTGCAAATATGGAATATTTGAGGGGTATATATATGCAAAAACCCCTTCTTTTAATTGTTAGAATGAGTAGAAAATATTAAAGAACACAGCTCTTTCCATTTAAAGTGTCACAACACTAAAAGTATATATAGTGTGGTGATCTGATTAATAGTACCTTGAAAAGATGCATTACCAATGATATTAGCACAATACATATGGACCAAAGTTTTTAGAGATGTATCAGAAAATAGAAATAAGATCTAATACCATATGCAGGACGCTTGGCAAGTTGATATTTAATTCCTATGCCAAAAGTATAAGTGAAACATTAAATAAACTTGTGAAAAAGGGCTATCATTTATTTAAAAAAAACATGCATAAATCAGTATATTTCTATAGCAGCACTTTTGAAATGGTGAACAAGGTACCTATAATTTCTGAGCTTCTCATACCTATTTTACCTTATCTAAAATTGAAATGCATTTCGCACAAAAGAATAATTTCAGATATCTGGTTTAGCATATTGTCCTTTTGTTCCTATTATTACGTTACGTCTGAGTATAGGCTTTTGACTCTTTAGTACATTAGTTCCCTGTTGTGTTTCTATCTATGTTGCTAGAATACAATATAACCCTCATCACAAAACTTCAGAGTTTTGATGCAATGGTTGGGTCATTTAAGATGATATCAGAGCAACCTAGGTTTGAATCCCACTGGCCACAAATTTAAAGCGGATTTAAAAAAAAAAAATTTGATACTGCTGAGTGAGTCAAGATTTCAACCCATAAAAAGGGCGCTCAACCTGTTGGGGGCATTGTCAGAATATAAAAATATAACCCTCACCACAACTTCAAAGTCTTGGTGCATTGGTTGGGTCTATGTAAAAGGATATAATGAGAAGCTTAGAGTGAGGAATCAGTACAATTAATCTTGCTAGTTTTTCTTTAATCCTACAGGAAACATGGCAGGACAATCAAATGGGAACACTAATGTTTATGAGAACCAGGCTACTCGACGACCTACCTCTCCTTTTATAACCATACGGAATCTCATAAGTGAGTTATCCAACATTTTGCCTTCATCTACAATGCGCTTAGTAAGGGAGTACCACAACGAGCTTTTGGTGAGCGAAAATTCACAAACTTTAGAATTTTTTTCAAAGGGATAATTAAACATTATCCACATGATAATATTACAAATCATGCAGGCAAGAAGGTTTACTCGTCAGCAATTGATTAATCGACTTAGGCAACTAGTAGGAGATCAGCTGCTCCTTACAACCATATTGGTGCATAATGTCAAGGTGATCCATAATAAATTCCGCGAACTTTTTTTTTTTGTAAACTTTCATTTTGTTTGTAAACTTACATTTTTGGGCTACGGTTGTTGCCTGAAAATAGCTGCACTTTCTGAAGAATTCTCTTAAAAAAAAAACTCACATGAATTTGGAACAAATTAAAGGTCGTGACTCGTCTAAAGCTTAAAACCCTACTGAAGTTATAAGATTATAAAGCACTATTATAATTCAATTGTATTATTTATGTGTGTTCATCAGATTCATTAAACTATCAACTAGAGCTGAATAAAGTTTTCTTAGCAATATACAACTCTCATCCACAATCACAAATTAAGAGAAGTTTTATGATTTGAGTAACTGGGAATTGGGATAGCTTTAGATTATATGTGAATTTATAAATAACATACTAAGTAACTACATTAAACTATGTTCTCACAATAATGTCCGTGAAGAACTAAAATTTCCATATTAAACTTATATTTAAACTATATCAATGTAAATGTTGCTCATTGTTATTATACTTTACTTCTTCTAAAAGTTGGAGGTTGATACTTGATATGATGGACTATCTGTAACATCTTTGATATAGTAGGTCGAACTTATTGACTTAATTATTTTCTTGATGACATAGATTAGTTTTAAAATAAATGTGGCTACTACCGTACCATAAATAATCATCAAAGACTTATTATCGTAATTTAAATCCAAAGTTACATGGATCATGTCTCTATGCATAGTTCTTATTGATTCCTTGTGTCAATATAATCAATAGACTTGTCATTTCCATTTATGCTCAATTGCATGTAGCTACCATTATTCCTTCTAATTCTGATTCACCACATACAACCATCTATGTTATTTTAAAAAAGATAATTTATTGACGGTATTGGATACAACCCATTTTAGAAAATGGCTGCCAAGCCACTGACTTATGAGACCCCACCCTGTAGCGATGTGACTAGTAGGGGTGCTCACGAGCCCTTATCTCTTGGCTAGGGGTGGGCGTGAGCCGGGCCAGTTCGGGCCCGTGACCCGGCCCGTCGGGTTCAAGGCCGGGGCGGGTCCGACCCGGGTTCGCCCGGGTCAGAGTGGGCCGTGCCCATTTCTCTCGCCCCTGCCCTGACTGGACTACCGCACTGAAGGACTACTTGGGGTGGGGTCGGGCCTACCACTCCACCCACCTGCCTGGTCGGCCCGGTTTTTTGCTTTTTTTCCTTTTTTAAATTTTAATTTATAAACTACATTAACTTTGTATTTGTATGTATTAAATTATATTTAAGTTATTTCTTTTCTATTTTACCCTTTGTTTAAAATAATATATATACACAAACACACACACACGATGACACACATTATATAAAGATAAAACATCACAAACACAAAGATATGCGTGATTCGGACTTCGATGGAAGACCTACGTCCACAGAAAGTTAATAACTTTCCTTTAGTTTAAATTTAAATTATAAATATTAAAAAAAATGTAAAATTTATATACCCGGGTCGGGTCGGGCCGGGCCTGGTCGGGTCGTTGGTGGGCCGGGTTACTATGGGCCGGGTCAAGTTCTCTCGTCCCGGGTCTAGAGCTGGACCCGGCTCGACTCGTGACCCGCGTATATCATGGGCCGGGTGGGACCCGGCCTATTCCGGGTCGGGCCGGGTCATGACCCGTGCCGGGGTGGGCCGGGTCGACCCGGCCCGTGCCCAACCCTACTCTTGGCAGCCTATTTTCTTAAATGAGCAGTCAGCCTATTCCCAGTTTTTCCTATTTAATTTTAGTACATGTACATGTAAGAAATTTATCATTAATGCACTAACGAGCATACATAATTCTAAATTAAAAGTATGGTTCACAAGAGAGCATAGATACTTAGGCAACTATTCTTTCTTTAAACTTGCAATTAGATATTCTATGTTTGGTTCTTGAGCCCTTAGCATAACACATGCTTGAAACACACAGGAGATTTGAGGAGGCCTAAATCCTTTGTTCGGTTAGTTTATATTTCATAAAAGGGCTTCTCTACTAGTTAATTGGAAAACTAGTTTAAAAATCAACAGTTTGCAAGTCTCTTAATTACACTAGATTATTGGCTGAAATATTGTACTTTTATGCTATAGGAAACACTCCATCCAAATATGCTGGTTGTTTTCTTTTAAGGAGGCCACTTACTTTATTAATATGTATGATCAACATTTTCACTAATCAGTTGCTATGTTATTACACCAGTTACTGATGGTGGCGCTGATCCTTGCATTAAGGAGCTTGGGAGCAATAAGGATTAGTGAAGCATGAGATGGGGTCGTGCTACACATGATGATGGAAATCCTTGGAAAGTCTGTGAGAAAGAAGAAAATATGAATCAGATTTCTAGAGATTGAGTTTGATGCTTTGAGATCATATTGGATTTTCATAATGATTTTATTGGGTTTAATTTGATTGTTACGGATTTTAGTTTCCTTTTTATGAGGATTTTTATTTTCTTCCTTAGAAAGATTGTTGTCTTTTGTTTTCTTTAAATAAGGGATGTAAGCCTCTAGAGAAGGCAGACTTGATTGAATAAGAATTTCAGATTTCTAGAGTTGGCATGTGAATTGCTATAAGGGTGTGAAGCCCGGGTGTGAAGCATATTTTATTGCTCTAGTCAAATCACAACCCTTCATTACACCCTCAACTCATATCCAACCCTCCACTCAAACAAATCCTAACTCCTTTCAAGATCTCGCCGTTACTGTTCACGTGAACAGTAACCCTTTTGTCAGCATCTATTACTATTCACAACCGCCAAACCACTGTTCATGGCTGCCGAATGCTTCGTCAAGCATTGGATTACTGTTCAAGGCTGCCGAATCAGTGTTCACGACTGCCGATTGCTGTCCACGCCCTCCGAAACTGTTTGCGTGAACAGTAGCTTCAATAGAGCTTTCTCAAAACCCTACACTTGCTAAATTTACTTCAGATCTAAGTTGATTGCTTCTGTGAAATAATTGTCTTCTTGTTAATAGGTGTGTGATAACGTCAAATCTAAGTAGTTGAGGACTAGCTTCTTCAATTTCGTGGATTAGTTCATCGAGTTTGCAACGGATCTTTCGACTCAGTTCTGATTCCGATCTTGTACGATTTGGTGTGAGTTCCTTACACCCTCAGGTAATCTCTAATCATAATCGCACATCCAAACCTTGCTCCTGTAACGCTATAGGACTCGTAGTCAATTTATGAATATCATTGGTTATTGTCCTCTATATGTGAATCTTGTTTGAATGATCATCGCATGCATATAATTGGATTTTATCTATATTTGGGATCTTGTTAGACTGTGGCATACATGACTTGTTGCATGCACTAAGTTGCTTTCTAGGTTATCATCCGTGTGATTGCCTGATTCATTTGGCATTAGTGTTTTCCTTTGTCCTGTCCTGCGTCACATGATGTCTATTTTTTTCGTAGTTTCAATCGCAAATATTTTTGTTATCAGAGTTTTATCCATAATATTTATATCAATCTCGAGGTTCCATCTTGTTAATAATCAATTATAATAAACCTTGCATAAGAATATCATTGTAATATTATTAATTCACAGGATTCTCAGAAACTTTTTTAGCTAAGTATATGCTTGAATTTATAGCCATATAATATTAGGTTTTTTTATATAAGTCCCTTAACTATTCCATATTGGAATTAATCCCTCAAATCATTGAAGTTACTATTGAAGCTCCCAACTTTTAGATTATTTTGAAAATTGTCCCTCTAATCATTGTAATTGCTATCAGACCCTGATTCTTAAATTGTTGTGAAGTACCCCTCCAATAATAAAGAGTAAAAGTAGCAATTATATCAGAGGACCAATTTCAAACTTCTACATATTATTTTTTATAAGAGATTAGTTGAGAGGTGAGTGCAGTATAGTTCAGCCCAATTTTGTGAAACTCTAATTCGGTGTCGCTTTACATGTATGAGAAATTAAGTACATATTTTATCGTTGAACTGTTTTCTTAGTCAACTAAGTTTAACTCTCTACAAAGTGAAAAAGGGGGGAAATTACCATTAACATGAAAACTACAAACAAAATCATTTTTATTAAATAAGAAACCGTCTCTAGCATTGCCAGAATGATACATACTATGGGAAACTAACATGTGCCAAGGAACCACCTACGTGTTAAATCCCTTCAATCGTTAAAAGGGTTTTCAAGTTTTTCCCTTGATGCATGAATATTACAAAATAATTAGAAACTCCATAGAAGTAAAGGCACATAAACGCGCACATAAAACATGTAAGGGAAAAGGATTTAACTTAAATGCTCGCTCTCACGCAACTTTTTTCCGACCGAGAGGGAAATTTATTTGCAAAGATGCTAACTAACAAAGATTGGGTATAGTATAGATATAGTCATGAAATAAAATAAAGAAGACATGAATCTAAGGCCAATGTTTATACTAAATAAGCATATCTAATTTAGAGAACCAACTTACCTTTGAGAACAATCTCTGACATTTGAAATCGAAAGCTTATTTCCTAGTGAAGATTGGGGTAAAATCTGTACCATATACATTGACAGGAATAAGAACCAACAAGCTAGGATCGTCACTGGTAAAAAGATCTTCAAGCTGTAAAAAGAAAAAATTAATTAGAGTAACAATAAAAAACACTGCCAAAATAAAAGGAAAAAAAACAAAATTATACATGTTCTTTTCAAGCAAATCGTGCTATAAGTATATATACGACTAACTCTGATCATTACATATCACAAACTTGCTTGATTTCTCACAGTTCATGAGAAACCCTAGAGTTCAACCGTGCCCCAAAATTACTGAAAACTTTCAGCCATAATTTTTGTTCCCCTACGTCATAAAAAACGCCATATATAACTTAAATCGAATCAGCTATTTTTATGAGAAAGGAAGGAAATTTCAAGAGAGTCCTGAACTAAACTTGTGTCTGCTAAAATTTTAACCCATGCTTCACTGTTTCAAAATTTGAAGCAAACTTTTGTCTAATTTCCAACAACTCGTAAAGCATTAAAAGACGACAAAGATCACAACTTACCTCAATGCTCGAAAAGATCGCAAGAGTTAAGCCCCGCGTGCTCGATTAAATCAAGGAGTGCTCAGGCTCCGGTGAGGTACCGCTTGCGGAAATAGACGCGCTAGAAATTTGTAGGGTTTTTTCAATGTTAATAATCTACATATTTGAGTTATTATTTCGTTATAGAATTTTTTTCATATTTTGAATTAGTCACTCAAATCATTGAAATGGCTATCAGGTCCCTCAAATATTAAGCTATTCTGACATAGAGTCTCTCTCTCATATCATTGAAATTGCTATTAAGTCCATTAATTGTCAGGGTAATTGCATATTAGCCCCTTAAATAATCTTTAGGGTTACCAAAAAGCCCCCCAAATCTCAGTATTTGCTAATACCTCCCCCAAATCATTAATTTCATTGCTATATTCATCCCTCTGGTTAATAATGAGTGTGAACTTCAGTTAATTTTAACGAAAATAAATGATATTCTCGTTATACCCAAACTGTATTCAACACGAACATTTAAAGAGTCTCACCCACACAGTTTATAGTGGGTTTATTCCCCTAACCCACAACCTGTAACCCACCAAATCTTTCTTATTTAATGGTAAAATTCCCCAAAATCCAACTAGAGATGTTCCCGCTTTTAGAGCACGGCAAAATTTGGGAAAATAAGGGCTTTTCAGTTGTTTGGGAGGGTAGCGTATTCCCAAGGGAATTGGAGTAATTTTACACATTGGGTTAAGGTAAGGCTTAACTGAACTGCAGTTAAAATTTTAATAGAGGGATGAAATGGCAATGAAACAGATGATTTGGGGGAGGTTTTGGCAAATATTGAGAATTGGGTGGCGATGTGGCAATTAAAGATGATGCAAGGTGCTAATATGCAATTACCCAACAATTAATGGATCAAAGTATATATCTTATACGATCCGACCCGAACTAACCCGAATCTAAACTACACCTCCCTCGATTACTCCCTCGATCATTCCCTTCTTCCTTCATCCAGCCATATCGAGCATAAACAATGGCGACGGCGCTCTCAAAATCCAACCTTTTCTCTAAAATTCGCTCCTCTTCACAGGTCAAAAATCGCTTCATCCGTTAATTTTCTCACCGATTTCTCGCATAAGTTCTCATCTGTTGCTGTTTTCTCGCAGGGCGCAGTTCTTACGCCTCGTAGAGGGTACCACATCGATCTGGGCGCCCGAGAGAAGGCGGTGAGATTTCTTTTTTATTTATTCTATATTTATTTTTATTTTTAATGTTACAATTCTCAGGATCATGTTAGGTTTTCTTATGTTCTCCCTTTCCTATGGCAGTTGATTTATGTCGTGGATTTTCCAATTAATGCGTAGAATTTTTTACATCGGCTGTCAAATGTCTGGCCATTGTTTGAAAATAATAGTGATCTAATAAAATATGTTGCAGAAAAGAATGTTACAAAATATAGAGGAGCATATTTGAAATTTGATGGGGCACATGGGCAACTTCACTGTTATATAGGAAAACAACATATGAGCGATTTTTGTGAATTTGCAAGAGGCATTTGAGCACTAGTTATCGAGTTTTGGAGTTTATTGAAATCAGTGGAAAAGTTTGTTGTATTTCTTATCAAATTTTAAGTGTAACCAAAACCGGTTGGTACTATCTATATTGACTAGTAATGTCTGATAATGATTGGTACTGGGCTACTAGCAAACACTCCCTAATAGTTTGAGTAGATTAAAGGTTTAAAGTACCAAAAGTTAATTTGATATCGTTATTGAGGAGAAGTAAAAAAAGTAAATAAAAGAAATCAATGAATTAAGAAAACTCTGATCAAATTTGGAGTTTATTCCATGTATCGATGATTCCGATCTGAAATCGTCGGAACTGCCAAATCTTATATGCGTATAAAGGAGAACCAAAACAATTCAAACAACCAAATCTTATATTAATATGCCTATAAAGGAGAACCAAAACAATTCAAACATTTCTTGTCAGGTTATATGAGGAAATTTAAAATTAATGAAATCGGAGAATAAATGAATTGTTTTTAAACAATATTGAGGGTTTTCATGCAATTTCAGGGGTATGAGCAAATTTAATATATAAGGGTTTAATTGAAGTTTCAGGGAGAAAATATAGTCATCCTGGATCTCATGACCACTAAATCTCTCTCTTTTAGTTTAAGTAGATTTTCTGGCTGGTTCAAATATTCGTCAAGAAAATTAGTAAAGTTTATTACACCATAAAAATTTGAAATAAGTTAGTCAATCTAAATTATATCATGCCAAAGCTTTCTTAATGTAGGCCCCTCAATAGGCTTAACAACTTATTGAACTCTATTCATTTACCAATGACATGTACTTATTAAACTCTATTCATTAGCAATATTCATGGAAAAAAAATATATGTTAGTAAAGTTTATTCAACTATGAAGGTTTGAAATAAGTTAATCTAAATTTGTATTGTACCAAAGCTTTCTTGATGTTATGCCCCATGTCAGGTTTAACAACTTATCAAACTCTATTTATTTACTAATTATGTGTGTTTTTACTTCTTATTGACTACACTTGTTAGTGACTTTTCTTAGTCCTCATTCTCAATGGCATGTCTTCTAATCCATGTTGCATGGGTACTTCTATTTGGAGCCTTACCCGTGTCGTACCTGTGTTGTACCCAGACTCAACACAGAAACTTGAGTGGATACATGTTGGATATTTTCATACGCTTATTCAAATGTGTACTCAATTATATAATACATGTTTTAATTTAAAACACTCGTCATATACTTCTTGGATGGTCATATACTTCTTGGATGCGTATGCTACGCTTCACATGCAATTCTTGAAACTCGTTGGACATAAGTTGGGTTCGTTTCAACCCATACCCAGTTCAAACTATGATTATAAAGGGACTTTTGAATATCAAGTTAAAAAACGAGCAATTTTCTAATTTATGGATCTATATCATAAAAGAAACAAATAAATAGTATAGGAATTTTATTTCATCGCATGTGAAATGAAAAAAATATTGATCTCATATAAATTATTATTATTATATAATTATTATATATGTGTGTGTAGCCTTGTTCCGGTATCCTACCTTTTACAAATTTACCGTGTCTCGTACCTATACCTGTATCCATGTAACTTAGCTTCTAAAAGTTCCACCATTGTTATTTTTCAAAATGCCCCTCCCCCTCCTTTTTGCAGACCTTTAGAAGCATAAGGATGTTTTTTCTAACTTTATATTTGTGACATTGTCTGCATCATCTCTCCGAGATTGAAATTATATAGTAAAGATTATATGATTGCAGTGATATAAACAAACACTTACTTCAGTTTTAATGTCTGAGACTCTGAATTGATTAATCCCCCTAGGTTGACAGGGCTTCCTAGATTTTACATATGCGTCGTATATAAATATAAACAAGATATTATGCCAGTAAAGAAGAATTCTTGATATTTTCAAATGCTGCTGCTGAAGTTTGAGAGGAAGTTTTGCTGAAACTTTCTAGTTTATTCAACCCCATCCTCACATGCCATATTGTTGCTGCAAGAACTTTACTAGATAGATGATTGTGAATATATCATGTGTTTCTTAGTCTTGTTTCTCCTTTATCATAATGGTTATTTAGGAGAGAAAAGTCGAGCACCATTGCAATCTACATTTCAGTTTAACTAGCTATTTAGTTTCTAATCTTCTCACACAATCGACGCTTGCAGCTTCTGGAAGAAGACCCTGCACTGAAGAGGTTTAAATCTTACAAGAGCACTGTGAAGAGAGTATCGAAAATCGGAAATGGTCTTACAGCTCTTGTAGCTGCTGGTATGGTTAAGTAGGACTAACTTTGCTTTTCTTTTATTTTCTGAAGTAGACTAAAATTAGTTATCGTTTCTTGTGAAATAGGGAGCAATTTATTGGCAGATACCTGCAACTCTTTGATTAAATTCATATATTATTCATTTTGTGAAGTTCAGAATGCACATTTTATAGGTGGTATTATCCATCGCGTATCTGCTTTGTTTTTGTTCTTATGGTGTCTTAGACAACTATCGTTGAACAGTATACTTCATAGTCGTAACTGTTTTATACAAATTGCAAGCACATGATGCTCTTAGCACCCATGGATTTGGAAATGTTGTATGTCTGTGCATTATTATTTATTTATTTATTTTCATCACGACTTTCCTTTTGATTTGCCATGCTGCAACTCATTTTTTGAGGGGGCACATAGTCCAATATCAAAGATTTCTATGGAGAATAATTATATCTTTTTGTACTCCAGTAATGGGACACGAATCCTCTCCAATTATGTGGTAATTGGAGAGTGTCCAATTACCCCAATCTTTGCCCTTTAGTCCAATTTCAAGGCATGAGATGATGCCACGTAGGATTACCATCGTTGCCTCGAAAATCATTATTGCCTTGAAACCCACTATTACGAAAACCACTATCACAATATTCTGAATCCTACATGGCATAATCTCAACCCTTAAAAGTGGAATGACGGGTAGAGATTCAAATAATTGGATACTCTCTAATTACCAACTGATTGGAGAGGATCCGGATCCGTAGTGATGGTGATAAACTGATAATATCTAGAGTAAAAGCATTTGAGAAGAACCACATGCTCTGATAGATTACTGTCTCATTAGTACTCATCTAACATTTTTTTTCTCCTTCTCTTGTTTGCTTCAGCCTGCGCCTATGAGATCTTCACGGTTGCAGCAATGAGGAAGATCTAGAGCTTTGTTGACAGAAGTCTGAAGTTCCAATAAGAGATGGTCCCATGAATGTCTTTTACTGATCAGTGCAAGCTTCTCATCACCCTGTTTCTTAACAGACCGTTTCCATTGCAATGTAGAATAAACTTGTTCATGTTGCTATACGAGTGTTTGATGCCAGACAATAGTTCTGGATAATCAACATAAAAAGTGGCAGTATTTTTCATACATAATCGGATAGTTTTGAATTTGACAGCTGCGTTTCATCTGCTTTTGCCTTTCAAGTCATATGTTAATTTTGACCACATGGTGTTTAAGCTATTTGTTGGCAGACAAACAGCCATTATTTTTCGACAATTTCCAGGTTGGTAGTTTTTTCCATCAAATAAGTATTGTTCCCAGGCCCTTGTGGCCATGATGTTGCATACTATATATGCATTTCATGTGTAAGCTGATTAGTTATCAGAAGAGAATCCAGTATATGCTTCATATTCTTATATCAAGTGTTGTCTAAAACAGTCTACTCTTTGCTTTATGGCGTTCTGGTACTCAATACTTGGTCTTTAATATTAAGTGCTATTGTCTACTAATATATCGTATTTTCTTGCATTTTAGAGTGTAATAAATTTTAGTTTCTTGAGAGTTTGACGGTGGAAGAGATGAGAAGTGCTAGGATTTTTCTACTACATTACTATGGGTGGATTTTTCTTTTTCCAAACCAGCTGTTGGAACAAAAGAAGTTGTAGGAAGTAAATAGTAAAATACATTTGTTTTTGTGAATATGCAATAATTATAACCTTAGAAGTGAAATAAGGCGTGTCTATGTTTTGTGTGTGTGTGTGTGTATCTTTTAGTAAAAATACTCTAAACAAAATCACATGAAGTAAACAATGACATGCGTTCTGCTAACAATTTTAAATCAGTACGTATTAGTGTGCATAGTGAAAATCAGTGCAAATAAAATACTAAACTAGCACAAAGAATATAAAGTCATATCTTTTATGTTGAGGGCTCTCTATAACATTTGTTGTAGCCTCATTACTGTTTAGGAGTATTTACATATTAGTCCCTTACATCTTGAAAATTGCATATTAGCCCCTTAAATCCTATAGGGTCTTGCAAATGTTCCCCATGTCAGTATTTCAGTTAAAAAACCTAATAATGGATGAGTTAACTTCTAAAACAACATCTACAATCACCAAACTATCCTTATCTGATGTTTCAAACCCTTGTGAAACTCAACTTTGGGTTAGAGTTCTTTTATAAACATTGGAGAAGAAGAACTCAATTGGATTAAGAAATGGGTTGGGGAACATAATGGAGGGGTGAAACGGTTATTTTGCCTCTAACCATTAGATTTGACTAAATATTTCCCTCAAATCTAATGTGATTTAACTTGAAGGACCATGTTGCAAGACCCTATAGGATTTGAGGAATTAATATGCAATTTCTAAATTTGAGGGACTAATATGCAATTATTGAAGATTGAAGGGACTAATATTTGTACCCTTACATATACGGCCCAAAGGATAGGCCGTATCTTATAGCCCACTGGTACAAGCCTGGACAAATGGTGCTAAAATACATGGGTGTCGCTATGCATAACCGAAACTTTTTGGTGTTTTAACACTTTCTGAGCTCCGATCAACGCGTAGCATAGCAATGGCAGCATCGACCGCTTCCCATTTCTTCTCTCTCTCCCTTCACAAACCCATCATTCCTCTGCAAACAATACCTCTTCGAGCACCGCTTCTTCAGTCTTCCGCCCTCTCAAGTATGTGTTCGTTTCTCGAATTTTGGAGCTTGCAGATAAACTGTTTGTAAAAATGTCTCTGAGAACTTCAGTTGATTTTCATGTGATTTTTTTTGTAGATTCCGAACTAGATAGAAACCATGAGCTCTTTCTTTCGTGGGAATCATGCTGAGGTTGAGAAAAGATTCTTCCAACTTCTCCCCGATAAGCGATCAGCAGTGTTCTACTTTAGTTTCATGGGTATGTCCAATTAATTCCCCATTATTTTTCATAAAAAAAGATAATTGACTACTATCTAATGTGATTCTGTGCAGTTATTTTCCTGTTCGTGATTGAGCAATTTGCGCCGAATATGCTGGTATTGGTTCTCACTTGTGTTCTCTTATTTGAAGTTCTCATGTTGTTGATTAGTAATGTTATTAATTTAGTTTGTGTGCTTTATTGTTGTAGGTCTTTGTGGTAGTGTGTATCTTGTTGATTCCTGTCATAATTTGGATGTATTCCAGTTGTCAGCGAGGCCGAGGTGAAGCTCCTGCGGTATCAGGAAATGAACCGAGGGGGCAAATGAGAGCACACCTACCGGATATTAGAACACAACTTGCTCTTCTTGATCGTGGATTTGATGATCGAGGTGTGTGATTGTTGTTATGGCTGTGTTTTAATTAGTTCAGTTAGCGTATAAAAGCACAATTTCGGAATTTTGGTAATGGAAGTGACTTTAAGGTTGTACAATAGCAACCCAAGTTCTGATCCCAGCAGGCACACATTTAAAACAGATCTTTTTTATTTAAATAAAATATTGTTGTATAAAATTGCATAGGTTTCAGTTTCAGTTCGTTAAAAAGAATTTTGATCCTCAATCCTCGCTACAACCTCTGATCACTGAATCAGAAAATAAGTTCCCGCACTTACTTTCTGATATAAAAAATGTTACAATTTACTATTTAAATTAGGGGCCCTTTAAATTATTATCTTCTTTCATAACATTTCCGCTATTCCCATTTACTACAGGTCGATTGAAGTGGCTGGGGAGTATAGGTTGATTTCTTCCTTTTTAATCATTTTTCACTGTCCACTTGTTCATTGCAGAAGATGATGTGCTGAGGATGATGATATAGCACCAGGTGTTCCAACAATTCGTGAGGAGGACATGAATGTTCTTCCTGTTCATGAACACATAGCTCAATTGCGTAGGCGAGTCAAATTGTTCCTAGAATCGTTATAGTATTGAAAACTTATAATATGGAAGGTTTTATTATGGGTGTTTAAACTCATTTATTTAAGAGAAAGAGTGTTTAGTTTAAGGGTATTCTCATAAGATATGCTTTTTTGTTTTGGAAGCTGTCACAAAGATGTACTTCTGATATAGTTGGAATTGAGGCAGTTTCTTGGATGTATCTGTTGAAAGGGGTATTTTAGTTAAATCGTACTTTTCACAATAATTTTTGTACATATATATAGAGGGTTAGTTGCAGATAGATCCCCTGTACTATCTCCCTATCGCGGATAGACCCCTATAGCTATATTGTTGTGGATAGACCCATGGTTTTAAATGTCGGCTGACATGTCGGATATGGCGGCCGACATATCGGATCGGAGGCTAGAGCGACACAGATATGACCATTTTAAGTCGGATATCGTTTTCGAGGTCCATGTCGGACATGTCGGGGGATATTGCGGACATATCGGCCGATTTTCAGCCTTGAAAAATCGGCTTTTTTTTCTTGTGAGTTGATAAGTATTGGGGTTTGGGTTTAGCACTCAAAACCCAAACCTGATTAAAATTTTTTTTAGTCTTTTGTTCCCATAGTAACCTGATAGCATATAATATAGACTAGGGCAAAGAAAATAATGTTGCTCTCTTTTCCGCAACGATCTCCTCTCGTTCATCTTCGTCTCTACAAATTGGAATTGGGAATTCATAAAAGCGTGAAAGTAAACAATAAGTTTGAACCGTAGCTTGAAATCAATCCAAAGTTTTTAACAATATCTCAATTTTATGCAAGACATTTTACTTTATGTTAATTTTATGCAAGACACTTCGAAAGTTCTAGTTTGACAATGTGTATTTTGTTTATTTGTTGGCATAATATTCCACTGTTTCCCTTCAAGAAATGGAAAACAACTTGTGTCTTGATGTTGAATACTCAACTCAAGTAGGATAAGCTACAACATGACAAGTGCATTCCATCTTGGTGACCAAAATTGAGTAGAAATCCATCCGATACGGCAATATGATATTTAGTACATGTCCCCCGACATATCTCCGATTTTCGCTATTCGACATGAATTTTAGCTGTCTAACATGAACTCAACATCCGACATTTAAAACCTTGGATAGACCCCCTGAGTGAATTCTTTTGACTCTTTTACCCTCATAGAAAGTTTTTTTTTTGTTGACAAATATACGTCCTGAGGGTAAAAGAGTAAAAAAAAATTCAGTTTGGAGGTGTATCCACATTTGGGCGATATTACACGGGGCCTATCCGCGATGGAACTACAGGGTGCCAATAAATGTAATCTGTTAGTATGTTTTTGTCTGCTTGTTCACAAATTTTATATTCCTCTATGATGATTTAACTTTTAAAGTGCTATCTGATAATTGCTTGTGTGAGTCGTGGTAATGAATGATTCTAATTTTAGCTTGCTCTGATACCCTTTTCTGTTATTTGCACAAAACCTTTAAAGACGATGATACAACATATAGTTTATGTTAATTTTAGGAAATAACGGAAGATTAATTATTTGCAACAGTTAAGTGAATTTCCTTAAGATTTTAGTGGAATAGCTGTATCCATCTTTAGAACGGAACAGAGACTAGTCTTTGAAACGTAAGAGAGACTAGTTTAAAAAAGAAAAACACATACTGCACACTCATCTTATGATTTACGATTCCCTAAAACTCTTATAGCGGATGGTGTATACTTGATTACATGATATCATATTTGATTGTGTAAAATGGACCATAGTTCCCTCTGAAAATCTCGAGATTTCTGCACACATGTTGTAAAGACCCATGAAAATAACCTTTTATTTCTCGGAATGACCCTCTGTGCATTTAATTTTTTTTTTTCTATAGATGACCCCTATGTATCTGACTTGCTTTCAGTACCTATGAAATCCAAAACGAACATACATAATTGTTACCCCCGTGTTTGGCATAATGAAATATATCTATAATCCTATTTAGCTTCCAAGTTTGTCCTTAAAAAGGAAACAACTAGGTTCAAAGTTTAAACATGAAAAAAAAAAAATCCCAAGTGACTAGTCATATTTGTTATTTTTCTTTACTAAACAAGCAGTGGAGCATGTGTTTAATTTGATGCAAAGCGAAGAACCGTACCAGGGCTTGACATGCCGCGAATATTTTTAAGGTATCAATATTGATGCATGGTTACAAATAAAGATTAATGCTTTCAATAAAACCTTATCTAAGCTTCTCAAAAAAATGTTGCCAAGACAAACATGATTAACATTTTAAACTCTTGGAAGCTTTGTGGGCATATTAAATGATGCCACTCAAGCTACCTCTTACTTTTGTGTTTTCAGGGGTTGAGGCAATTCTCTGCCTAGGTGTTGGAGTTGAGATTCCCAGTCTTAAACGGTCATCCAATATAACTTGACTGAGGAAGAAAATACGAGCCTCCGGCTAGATAAATTTGATGCTCTTTGTGAAATCAGCTTAGCAAACTATATCATTCTCAAACTGAATGTTCTTATAAGAAATTGGTATGAACTCATACCTTCTAAAACAATGATATTACATATTTGCATTAACAGAGATGCACGAAAGGAAATCAAAGTTTATTAAAGCGATGAAAGAACCCACGAAAGGAGTGAAATCTGCTGACGAGAAGAGCAAAAACCTCATGGTTTTGATCAAAAAAAGAAGAGAGAAACCTACGTAACATAACATAAAAACTATGCAATGATCAGAAAGCTCGTATCATTTAAATTCCTCTTCTAAGGTTTTTAGTTTTCCATGATTCTCAAGAGAGTGAAAAATCAGCCAAAGATTAAAAATTTATATAGCAAGAATGGCTTTCAATTTCAAATGTATCTATTTGAATAGATGTTTTAAGTTGTCATCACAATTAATGATTAATTATTAAGAGTATCAGTTATGTAAGGAAGTTAATTTGTAGCATCCTCTAAATGTTATTGTTAACGTGAAGTGCGGAAATTTATTTCTGACTCCCCACCAGTGATAGCAGTCTTACTTTTTCTGAATGTCATAATAAACTTCAAAGTTGGTTGGGCAAAGGACATAAAGTTAACTTCAGTTTACATGTACTGTCATAAAAGGATCTGTCAAGCTCTTTACCCTCTGTATCCCCATGTTCTTAATTAATACTCGCATTGTGGCTTGGAAGTGCATTTTTGCCTGTGATTTTACCGCTTAGAATATAAAATTTGGTTGCAAATATGAATCTATGCATCTCAATTTTGATTTTATCTGTAGCTGGAAACTGTCCTCTTCGATTGTTTTTCCAAGTCCAATGCTGCTGCCTCTGAACAATTCTCGGAAAAGAGGACAATGTAGCTCTAGGAATAACGTCACCTCTAAAGCACATCTTAAAACAAATAAAGAAATTCAGCCAATTGATTTGCTAAAAGATGAAGAGTATACATCCTAATATACAAGCTTGAATTGAACCAAGCCCTAGCCTAAAAAAAATGAAGTGCTTCGAATCTGGACACTTGCTCTTGAGAGGATGGATATATGGGGTTGACACAATGTACCTATGAAATTGGCATTGGGTTGATTCACTTACCCTAGCCTATGCCAGAAGTTTCTGAGCATTAAATTTTGGATCTATATGATACATTGTACTTCTTCAACATTAAAATTTTTGGGGCATTTTGCCATTTGAGAAGATTGTGAAATAAGTCACCCAAAGCTATATATACCCTGCATAGCCTCTTCCTTGACAATGTCTATCACAACTGATCTTTCGTCATATTCAAGGGTTCGAAGGTACCTCTTTCCTACCTTTTTTTTTTCACCCCCTTTAATTGTAGTTTTTCTTGCTAACTTGTATGTAAATAATATTTAATCACAAATATCACCTATGGTTCGAGTCAAATGATTTCTCCCAAGTCCGATAAAATTTTCAATGAGAGCATCAGATTGTTGTATGGTATCTATTACCTGTAGTGAAGACCACACAGCTATGTTATATTAATGAATATTACCAATGTAGCATATAGACCAAATCTAAAATCTGTGTAGTATCCTTTAGAAAGGGATAGCATCAGTAATGTCCATTCTACTTGTACTGTAGCCCAAATATGATGATCATAATGCTTTCATAGTGACTGTTATATGAATGTAATCATGTAATTTCATATTTTCGGCATGTTTTGAGGCTATTATAACAATCTGATAATAGGAAAGAACTTTATGACATTAGATTGAAAGAAGCTATAACCAAAATTACAACAAAACATGCATTTTCTAAAGGCATTTGGTCAGCGGTTAGGACATCAAATCCTTGTCTACTGAGAATGAACCATTATTTGGTCTTTTCACTTTGATTCTTGAAACACTACATGACAAAAACTTTGTTTGCTAGATATAGTAATCAACAAGTTTGCAAATTCAAATAATGCTTAAAAGCTTATAAAAGAATAAGTTTTATTAAAAAATTGTCGGACATACTTTTCTTTCCATTTGGATTGGTTTATAAATGATACAAAGAGGTGTCCTTATTTTTCTGTCGAAAGCTTTCAGTTCAAATGTACTACAAAACTTTTACTGGACAATTGCAATTGTGAATTTGCTTACCGCTTCATGCTCCAATTTACAATTTTCTAATTACAGATTTAAGTTTTACAAAAAATATACATGATGGTCTCATAGTTTAGTATGTCTTAAATTTCCAGGCACTATGGCAGGACTCCCTAGTGAAAATTCTTCTGTGATTCGTGATAAAAAGTCTGTAAAAAAACCGAGCTCACCATTCATTGCACTAAATTCACTGATGTGTGTGCTGTCTGTTTGTCCTTTGCCTTCGACAAATATGTATTTTATCAGGAAGCATTATAATGATTACTTGGTAAGTAGAAGTTCTGAAAACTCAAAAGCATTAATTTTGCGGTTTCTAGATATTGAATAACACTAATCAATTGTATGTGGTTGCAGGACAAACAAATTAGTCGTCAACAACTGATACATCAACTTAGAGAGCTAGCAGGGGATGCGCTGCTCACTGGAATTATTGAATCTTACAATAACCTGGTAATATTATTTGCATAAACTTCTCAAATTTGTTAGCTTGATAGATGATTAAATCTATTTACAAATGTCTCAGATCTCATGCTCATGTCATATACTTATGTTCTTTTCGGCTAAATATGTAGGAAATCAAACTTAAAACACATAATTGTTCCCCTCAGGTGGACCTTTGGCCACATGTAAAGGCCTATAATATAAACGGCTCACTTAGAAAAGGCAAAATAAAAGATGGAAAATAAAGGTAATATATACATGCATACATAAGTATAATTGACAATTATGAGATTTGAACTCATCACCTATTACCATGTCAGATTATTACTACCCCCAAAAGATTAAACAATGAATGTTAAAAAATAACAATTCAAGTACTAAGGTTGATCCTGTTGCCCATCTTACTTCCTAGGTGACCTATCAACAACAGTAGCATATATCTTTGGTATTGACTATGACAATCTTGTTTTCTAAACTTAAATTAAGGTTGAGGCTAATTCAACGGGAATACATGCCTAAGTCACGCATTGTTGTGAACACTTGATCTATTTAGTACTTATTTTGCCTGTGATTAAAATCTTAAATGGGCAAACTGGAGCTCAATTTGTTGATATTTCAGTGTACTTCGGTATGTGACAACTCATTATCCATAATAAATTGCTTTTTAATTTGTAGGGTTTTTAGATATTAGTCCCTTACATCTGAGCTATTTTGATATTAGTCCCTTACATCTGAGCTATTTTGATATTAGTCCCTTACATCTGAGCTATTTTGATATTAGTCCCTTACATCTGAGCTATTTTGATATTAGTCCCTTACATCTGAGCTATTTTGATATTAGTCCCTTACATCTGAGCTATTTTGATATTAGTCCCTTACATCTGAGCTATTTTGATATTAGTCCCTTACATCTGAGCTATTTTGATCCCTCTACCACCACTCCTTTCAGTTCTTCTCATTCTCATACCATGGTTAGTCTTAATCTAACCATGGTTAAGGCTTTTAAACGAAATAGTAATGTAAGGACTAATATCAGCAACTTAAAGCAATTTGAGGGACTAATATCAAAATACTCACATTTGAGGGACTAATATCAAAATAGCTCAGATTTAAGGGACTAATATCTAAAAAACCCTAATTTGTAATATTCCTTTATCAATTAATTTGCGTGAATATTCAGTGTGATATAGTGGAACACTGATTTGTTTGTCTGCATAACAGGAACTAGTCTGACAGGCAAAAATTTCAACATCTTATTTTTTAAGTCTGCGAATCTTTTATTTCGATAAGGCGTTTAATTTATTACTTCACTATCTGCATAAAAATTTAGCTAACCCTAGCCATCATTTCTTATGACAGAAAATGGTGCTGACCCAGGTCCTTATATATAAGAACCTGTTGGCAGAGCGGCAGATAATTGGCAAAAGGATTCAAAAGAGAAATAGGAAGTAATGTGTGAGATAGGATCCAGCTAATATGTTTTGTCTGCTTGTTCACAAATTTTATATTCCTCTATGATGATTTAACAATAAATGTAATCTCTTAGTATGTTTTGTCTGCTTGTTCACAAATTTTATATTCCTCTATGATGATTTAACATTTAAAGTGTTATCTGATAATTGCTTGTGTGGGTCTTGGTAATGAATGATTCTAATTTTAGCTTGCTCTGATAGCTTTCTATAAAAGGCTTTGGGAGAAGTTAGGGAGGTTACAATGCTAACCATTCTAAAATTGTGTTTGTTTACATTTTTTAGTAAGTGAGAGGAAGGATTGGGAGGGTTAAAAAGATGCAAATTTCCCCACTTTCTTAACCCTCCTAAAGTGGACGGATTGGGAGGGGAGGGGTTGAATTTTAAGTGAATAGCTCCCTTCCCTTCCTATTTTCTGCTCTAAACAAACACAAATTAGTTTCATCACTCTCCCTCCCTCTCCATTCCCTAGTTATCTATCCAAATACAATTAGTTACATCACACTCCCTTCCTCTCCTTTCCTTCACCTTGGGTTTAGTTCAATCATTCCCTCCCCTACCCTCTTCTATATCCAAACCGACCATATAGATGATGATACAACATATAGTTTAAGTACATTCCTGAAGTGTGAATGCATGTTCAACCTTACATATCTCAGGATCCTAGATAGACTTCATACTAAGCTTGCTGCATAGGAAATAACGACAGTTAATTGAATTTCCTTAAGATTTTAGTGGAATAGCCGTATCCATCTTTAAAACAATTTAAAACAAAACAGAGACTAGTCTTTGAAACGTAAGAAGACTAGTTTAAAAAGAAAACACATATTGCATGGTCATCTTATGATTTACGATTCCCTAAAACACTTATAGCGGATGGTGTGTATACTTGATTACGTGATATCATATTTGATTGTGTAAAATGGACCATAGTTCCCCCTGAAAATCTCCAGATTTCGGCATACATGTTGTAAAGACCCATGAAAATAACCTTTTATTTCCCGGAATGACCCTCTGTGCATTTAAATTTTTTTTTTTCCCTATAGATGAGCCCTATGTATCTGACTTTCTTTCAATACATATGAAATCCAAATTGTTACCCCCGCGTTTGGCATAATGAAATACTAATATTTTAGCCCGTGCTAAGCACGGTCTTACCGAAATTTATCTATATTTCGTCGCTTGTCAATCGCTCTCATTCGAATATAAATTTTAATATCTAACGACTCACCCCCCCCCCCCTCGAAACACGTAAATCCCACTCTCACACACTCCCAATGAGGTTAGATAACATGTATCCACCTGTAAATAATAATATTAAACAATTTATATAAAAGCTACAATTAAAATTATTATCACTAAAGCTAAATTATCATAATAAATGAATAAAATGTAGATAATCAAAATATCCAAAATAAAACATGAATGATATTAAAATATAAGATAGTTTAATATTCCAAAACATTATTCGCAAAATGATGCCACTACAAAAGTTCTCAAGCAATGAAATAGATGGTTCGTAAAGTCTATCAAAACCAATAAAATGCGATTAAGGTGTAGCTTCAATGCCTTTTTCCCATGATTTACAAAGGGTAGCTTCAGTAAAGTCTATCGAAACCAATAAAATGCAAATAGATTTACAAAACTATAAGATAATATTACGAAGGGTAGCTTCTGTGAAAGTCTTTTCCCATGATTTACGTGGATACGTGTTATCAAAACGTGGTAATAGGCTACTTATATTATATCGATTACGTATGTAATCTTAAATAATATCTAAATAATCTTAACTATCTTAACTAATAAATGACGATAAATCTGAAATCATAAAGATTTTATCCGAAAATAATTAATATAAAATCCGTTAGTTAAAGATTTTTGCGAAATTAATTCAAATAATTACCTCAAAAAGATTTTATACCATATATAAAAACTAAAATATATTATAACCTTAACTAATATCTAAACTATCTTAACTAATAAATTATGATAATACCGAATTAAGAAAGATTTTTCCGAAAATAATTAATGTAATAATTATATTGTCATACTCCCGGCAATACAAATTCATGGCGCATAATTACCAAAAAGGGTAATCAAAGCTCTCGCAAGCCTTTTATAAAGGCATAAATGACATAATAAGTCAAGAAAATAACCTTAACCATTCACTAATATAGTGAAAAAGGATGTTGAATGGACTACAAAGAAAAAGACTGATATAGTCTTATATCTTGAAAAAGAAGATATATCTTCAATGAATAAACCTGAAAGGTTGAGACAGAAATACTTAGATTCTGTCTACTATCCTACCCTCTCTTTAAAATCAAGAGCTTGGCTGAAAACAATAGTCATACAAAAGGGAATGGAAATAACCCATTTCTGGAGCAATGAAAATCATTCAGTTCCTCCTAATTTCAGCAAATGCATAATACAAGAGGTTATACTTCCTCGAAATTGGGCAATTACTCCCAATCAGGAATTACCATTGGTTAAAGCCAGTACCAGCAAAGAAGTATATTACTTCAATTATTGGGATTATAAAGAGGCATTTTATAAAATGTTTTTATACCAAAATCCCAAGAACAAACATACATGGCTTATAAAGCTGTGTCCAGAAGCCATTTATAAGGTCTACCCACTTGGTTCTTTGATTGGTGGGCTTCTTATGGTACGGATTTGGTTATTTTACCAAAAGCAATCCAAGAATTATATTCTCCTTGGCTGGAAAATCATCTACTCATTTCTAAACTCCATGCAGAAGAAATTGTAGACGGTCTATGCATGATCTATTTCTTCGCTGAAACAGAGATCCCATGGATCTGGACTTGGTCCCTAGAAGCAGACTGGACAGAGGGTCATTTACCCTATTTGAAAAGACAATATCATTATAGATGGTGGTCTGGAATTGTTATAGAAGACAAAGTTAAACAGATCACTGAAATAATCAAGAGAAATACTAAAACTCTTGAATCGGCAATTGTTAATGAAGTTCAGAAGGAAAATCCTATGCTGAAAATTGCCAAAATGATGAGGAGGAAATACCCTCAAGATTCGGAAGCTGCTATTCAGCAACGTTGTCTCGAATATATGAAACGTCAGTTTTTCGAGATATTCGATACTGGAGACTCAAAGTCTACCAAAAGCCTTGAGTCCAATGAAGATACTATTCTTCCAGACGCTCAAGATCCAGACGATGATATCGATACCATGTGGGAAGCCGCCATGGGGATACTCGGAAATTTGGATAATATCCCTGCCAACTCAAAAGGCAAGGAGAAAGCAGAGCCGTAGACATCTCTATCTTCTTTGCATGATAGACATCTCTTTTGCATGATCACCGACAGAAGGAATCTCTTCGAAAAGAACCCTCCTTTTACGCTGGCACTAAGAGAGCAGCAAGGGTCGTTGTCAAACAACAGTAATCTCATATAATTAAGTTTACTGTGCTAATGTCACTTTCAATGCACAGTAAGATGCTCTTATAATTAAGTTTATTGTGCTAAAGTCGCTTTCAATGCACAGTAAGATGCTTTTAGAAACGTGTAAAGTTATGTCGTTGTTAAAGCATAGTAAAGATGCTTTTGAGAGTCTATAAATATGGGAGAGAGTCTGTAAAGAGGGTAAGCTTGTACAAACGTTTGAGAAAATAAAATCAGAGAGCTAAGAGTGGAAGAAGAAATACTTAGTCTCGGGAAGTTCACACTGTAAGAAATCCATCTTTAGAGTAAAGTTTATAAAGTTTATTGCTGCTGTTTGGTGCTTGTTCTTGTTGGATCCTGCCCTTCTCTGGTATCAGAGCCATGATTGGCTAACTTAATTTCTTGCTGTCTATGATGTTTGTCAATTAAAAGTAGAAAATAAAAGTTAGATAGATTCATTCCTCTACTTTGATTAAGAAGTTATGTTGCTGGTTGTGGAACGTCACCCAAGTCGCGCCGTGTAAAGCCCGTGATTGGCCGGAAAGGCTGTAAGGGTTGTGTAAGTCGTTGACAGACGTGCAACTATTCACGTAATTTGTTAAGTAAAGTAAAGGAATGAAAAATCTAAGCTTTATCTCCTACTTCTTAATTTGGTAAACAGAACAGACAGTCGAGAAATCATGACCGAAGCCAGCAGCTCATCCAAGCTTACCCGTTATACGGGAAAAAGGGTTAAAAATGCCCAATTAACAGAATTTCCTACGGAAATTGAATCATTGAACAAATGGTCTATACCAAAGATCCCTAATAGGGATATTTATCAGATCGGGTTTTGGGATTATAAATCCATTATTGCCATAAAAACCCTAGAACGCATCAAGCATCTTGATAATACGTAACGACGATAAAATTATTAAGTCTAAAAGACATTGAACCATATATGGAAAAGTATAAATACATCCATATAGGCCTAATACAGGTCGCCTTTAAACCTTTGACATTACAAGGGTTAAATACTTCTATGTTGATGTGTTTGCGAGATGGACGCTGTTTAAATTGGACTCAATCCCTAATAGGGATAATGGAAACAAGTCTATGTAATGGTCCAGTATACTTTAATGTATATCCAAATCTAAATCTGTCCTTAACAGATCCAAACATTTTGGAAGCAATAAATCTGAATATCAGAACTCATGGATATGATTTTCTACCTGAGTCGGAAACTATTGCGGTAATATATCGTATACATTACAAAGCTTTGGCTACTTTAGCCCCTAAGGCTAAAAATCATACGAAGCCAGGTAAAACAGTTTTAATAGAAACAAATTTATTATCTTCCAACATTGCTACTAATAGACAATTAAATTGGAATGAAGTAAATTTTTCAAAGTCGGGTAATACCTCAAGCAATTTTACCAAAACCTATAATAAATAGTGAGGTAGATCAAATCATAGAAACTAATGATGGAGAAGTTGAAATAATATTCAACCCATTAAGGACAATTAAATTGTCCCAATCAGAGAATTCTTCTTCAAGAAGATCAGTATCAAGATCAGATTCTTATAGAATTTCTGAAGTCAGAGGAATAAATATATCCTCTAATAATATTCCCCATGCACAATATAAAGAGGAAGACAAATCTTCCCCTACAAGATCCGAAGTAAGCTTTAGACTTTAATGGATTTGTCTAAAGGAAGCAATTTAAGAAAATTTTTAAACGAGGAATTTCAAAAGGAGCATAACTCCAAATTTAGAAACTGGTTTTTTAAAACCTTTTCGAAAAAAGACCACCATACCGAGAGATGAATACTATAAAGACCGAGAAAGGAAACAGAATTTAGAATATTTTGTTCCGTGGTTTTTAAAGAATTATATTCCTCAAAGAGAATTACAAATTGGAGTACTAGAAGAATATTATAAGCAATGGAAAACTAGTACTAATGCGATTGTAAGGTCGGTTTATCCACCTACAGACCCCTTAAAGTTATCTGGAGTTTCTACTCATAATTTAGAAACTAACGCTTTTATAAAGCCCAACAGTTCTAACAATGAAACTCTCAAAGAGATAAATGATATTATCAAACAGAATAATTATACTAATGTTCATCTTCAAATTGTGGGACAACAACTTATTCGTATTGAAGATGCAGTTGGGAAATTAACAGCAAAATTAAGTGAAGATATTCCTTCATTAGAAAAGCAGAAACTACCACTCAATTATATTGAGCAGGCTACAATTAAACCTCCAATAGAGGTTTCTGGGTTTAAAAGAGACCCTGAAATTACAACAGAGATAGTTGAAGTTATAACGAAAAAAATGAAAGAAGCTAAGCTTCTGACTCTACAGTCACCTTCAACCCCCCAAATTGAAAGTTCTTCTAATATAGAAGAAGAAGAAGAAGAAGTAAATTCTTCAGAAGGAGATCTATCTCCTAACCAGCTTTTAGCCATAGAAGATCAATTTGTTAATAAAATAAAAAATCCGGCTAAAAGACTAGAGAGGTACTATTATAAAAGACCTACTCCAGCCGACGTATTATTTGAAGAAAATGATACGTATTTACAAGCTGATTATAACGGTAGAAATATCTACGAATGGAATATAGATGGGTTATCAGATACCCAAATAAATTCTACTATACATCGTATGCTTATGTACGGTACGGTATGTAGACAGAACGGTAATACCGATAAAATGATAGCAAGTTATATTACTTGTGGATTTACTGGTATCCTTAAAGGATGGTGGGATAATTATTTATCCCCAGAAGCTAGAGGAGAAATCCTTAATGCTACTAAAACTGAGAATAATATACAACGAGAAGATGCAGTTTATACTCTCATGTTAACAATAGTGCATCATTTTACTGGAGCATATCTCGATGAAGGAGAAAGAATAAGGACCTTATTACAAAATTTTAGATGTCCTTCTTTAACCCATTTTAGATGGTATAAAGACACTTATTTAAATAGAGTAATGTCTCTTACTGATGCTAATAGCAATCACTGGAAAGCCAAATTCATTGATGTCTTACCTAATCTCTTTGCAGAAAAAGTAAGGAATAAAATTCGAAGTGAATACGGGGGATATATACCCTATGATACTTTTGGATACGGCTATTTAATAAATGCCTGTATCAAAGAGGGTTTAGCTCTCTGTAATGATTTAAAATTAAAAAATCAATTGAAGTCTCAAAGACTTACTAAAAGAAAAGAATTAGGAGAATTCTGTGAGCAATTTGTTTATGATCACCTTTTATAAGGCGATAAAGAAAAGAAAAGATATCAAAAGGACTTTGAAAAAGCCTTTTAAAAAGAAGAAGAAATTCTTCAAGAAAGATAAAGATGCAAAAAAAAAAAAAAAAAAATTGTGCTTGTCCAATACAAGATTCAGACTATTGGAAAGCTATAGTCCAAATGAATGGATTATCAATAAATGTAATATGAGAAAAACAAGAGTTTATTGACAAAATATTGACGGAAGACATAGCTCGAATTAAAAACTAAGGTGATTGAAGCTTTACTTTTACCAAAGAAAGTAAAGAAAACCAAACATTGATAATGTTTATAAAATGTCGAGGTTATGAATAGAAGAAGACATAATGCTTCTACCTCTCAACCGTTATCTTTATCCTTTTAAATAAAGAGATTAAAGGTTTAAAAGAAGAAGTAAAACTTCTAAAGAAAGAAAATAAGTATATTCTTTCTAAAATAAATTCAAGAAGATGAAAGATCATTATATTCTCAAGAAGCAGTAATAACTTTCTTCAACTTGTCTGACAAGTGACTTGTGAGAAATGGTATATTAAAATAACCTTAGCCATTCTTGAACAAATTTTATCCCGGATGTTATAGCTCGGTAGATAGTGGTGCGCACTAAATCAGATCAACGAAGGAATCGCTCCTTCTAAATATTTTGAAAACCACACAAACCCTTAGCTGAGCAAGTGGTCACAAATTAGAGGTTAAATATAAACTACCTCAAGCACATATTTGTGTTAATGGAATTTGTATCCCTATTCCTTGTATTTTGGTCAAAACCTTATCACAACAAGTTATACTTGGGACCCCATTTTACATTCTCATATGCCAATCTTAAAGATTGACACGAAAGGCTTTCAAGCCACTTATAAAAATAAGGAAATTAGTTTTGAATTTATAACTGATCCCCAAACGAGGAGGTTAAATGAGATAAAACAGATCCTTCTCAAAGAACAACAAATTAATTTTCTTAAAGAAGAAGTGTCCTTTGTTCAAATAAAAGAACAAATCCGAAACAATCAAGAGTTGATAACTCAAATTGAAAATAAATTTAAAGTCACTGTATGCAGTGATTTACCCACAGCTTTTTGGGATAGAAAGAAGCATATTGTTTCTCTTCCATATATAGATGGATTTGATGAAAAAACTATTCCGACAAAGGCTAGACCTTGTCAAATGAATAAAGAATATTTAGAGTACTGCAAGAAAGAAATAAATTCTCTTATAGAGAAAAAGCTTATAGTCAACTCATATTCTCCGTGGAGTTGTACAGCTTTCTATGTTAATAATCATGCTGAGCAAGAAAGAGGACTACCTCGATTAGTAATAAACTACAAGCCTTTAAATAATGCGCTTAAATGGATAAGATATCCAATTCCTAATAAGAGGGACTTATTGAATCGCATTAATAATGCGAAAATATTCTCTAAATTTGATTTAAAATCCGGATATTATCAAATTCAAATAAAAGCAGAAGATAGATATAAGACTGCTTTTATAGTGCCTTTTGGCCATTATGAATGGAATGTTATGCCTTTGGCTTAAAAATGCTCCTTCAATTTCGAACATTATGAATAATATTCTCATCCCTTATACGGATTTATATATATATATATATATATATATATATATATATATATATATATATATATATATATATATATATATATATATATATATATATATATATATATATATATATATATATATATATATATATATATATATATATATATATAAATTATCTAAACTATCATTAGTTATAAATGAAAATAAAAAGGCAAATTTTACCAAATGTAACATATATATATATATATATATATATGTAAATTTAAAGTAAACACATAATCTTAAAATTATCTAAACTATCATTAGTTATAAATGAAAATAAAAAGGCAAATTTTACCAAATGTAACATAAATTTATGAAATTAATTCATATATTTTTAAAAGTAATAATATACTTAAAACTAAATTTTTATTAACATCCAAATTAATCAGATGCCAAAGACTATGAAATCGAGATATAATATTTTTTTGGTCAAAATTTTTTCCAAATATAAACACTAACATCTATGATGATCTAAATTAATACATTCAAATTTTTAATCCGAATTTCATAGTGTAATTAATTAACTTTTATTAAGTGAATTTATTAACCGAGTTAATTAATTAACTTTGTTATTAACCAAATTTATATGCTAATTATACATTCAATTTGTTATTAATGAATCTATAACTATTTTTTATTAACCTAATTATTATTAACTGAAAATTATTAACTAAAAATTAAAATAAAATAGAAATATTTAATCCAAATTTGTTAACCGAAAGTTAAATAATAGTTGTTATGTTAATTTGATTATGTAATTTGTGATTTTATAATTTTCGGATTATAGTTTTATAATCCAAATTCAATCATAGACATTCTTAATTTAAAGAAATTTCGGTATATATAATCACCAAATATTTACATTTTATTAGAAAATATAGATAAATTACAAATTATAATTCAAAAGACCAAACTTTAAATAATAGACAAATCGCAACAAACTTTTATTATTATTCAAATTCGAAAATAAAATCCTAACAACCATAATACTATTGATATTCAATCATAATCCTAATTCAAAATAAAATCCTAACAACCATAATACTATTGATCTTCAATCATAATCCTAATAAAACTATTTTTAACTAACTTACCAAAATTATTTAATTTGTTTTAGATAAACCGAATCATTATAATTTCCTTATTAATTTTTGGTAATTCATAAAAGATATTATTCAGTAATTAAGGATTTTGCTTTTAAATTCTTGGAAAAATCCGATATTTTCAAAACATACCAAGATATGATTCTAAAAATCAAATCTGAAATTCTTGATAAATTTGGTAATTAAGATACATCATGATTCCTAATCCTAATCTAATTATGTTTAGAAAACTCGATATTTTCGTAAGAATTATTTGAATATCTTGTGTATGTTATGGTTAATTAGTTAGATATTATTTGAATAACTTCCCAATTTATCTAATGTAACTAATATAACCAAACTATCAAACTTTCCAATTATCAAGAATTCTAATTATATTCGGTGATTATATATAAACCAAACTTTGTGAATGTTGATTTAGTTAATTAGTTAGATATTATTTGAATAACTTACCAATTTAACTAATGTATCTAATATAACCATTTAACTAATGTAACTAATATAACCAAAATATCAAGTTTTCTAATTATCAAGATTTCTAACTATATTCGTGATTATATATACCGAAAATCAAAATGTATAATTATAACCTAAATTCTTGATAAATTCGTAATTATGATATATCAAGATTCCTAATCCTAATCTAATTATCTAATTATGTTTAGAAAACTTGATATTTTCGGTAAGTATTATTTGAATATCTTGTGTATATTATGGTTAATTAGTTAGATATTATTTGAATAACTTTCCAATTTAACTAATGTAACTAATATAATCAAAATATCAAGCTTTCCAATTATCAAGAATTCTAATTCAAATTATATTCTAAGTATCCGAAAATTATATAAATTTTATGGTATTGTGTATTTTGATAATTTTTTCCATTACCGATGTAATTAGAATTCCTTCCTTTTAAAATTCTACTCATTGCTTAACTTTGAGTATATTTGGTTATTTAGTTAGATATTTTTAAATAAGTTACCAAAACTATTTAACTAATTTAAAGTAAATTGAATCACTAATTATTTGCAATTTAAAATTTTTTGTTATTTTAAAAATAAATTTTAGTATTATAGATTTTTTGATTTCAGAGTATCCGATATTTTAAAACATACCAAGATGTTAATTTAAAAATCAAATCTGAAAATTATTGTTATTTAGTTATTTAGTTAGATAACATCAATAATTTATTTTACTTTTATATATGGTTTTCGTTGTTAACTTTCAAATTATTTCTTTCAAAAAGAATTTTTAAAAATATTTAAATAACAAAATTTTCATAATTTCGGTTAATTGTTATTAATTTTAAAATATTATAATATATTTAATATGTGTTTAGGTGGATATCATAGAATATTGATATAAAATCTTGGTTAATTAAAACACATAAAAAATTGTATGACAAAATGATATAATCAACTTAAAATGATTGGGTAATATTTAACAATAGGTTTTCTTACATCTTACATTGAAATGATGGTAGTAAAAAATTTGATGACAAATGCATCTAAATGACAATAATTTCACAAATTATTCATGTTATCATCAGAAAATCTCCTTATGAGTAATGAAGCAAATTAAGCATGAAAGAATTCTACTTTCAATTTGAAACAATAACAATTAAAACAAAAATTAAATATTTAAAAATATTATAAATAATAAAATATAGCAATTATTTAAAAATGAAACCATTCATCTAAAATTCAGTTATTTACAAATGTATCAAGTTATAATTAAAATTATAAACATTATTATAAATAATAATAATAATCATAAAAATTAAAAATCATACAATTTAGAAACAATTAAAATAAAAAATGCAAAAATTCATAAATATAACAATAATTCATATAAATAAAATTAAATCCGAGAATATTTAAATCATAAAATTCCAAAATTCATAAATATAACAGTAAGTAATATAAATAAAAATATAAATCGTTTAAATATTTAAATCATAAAAATGAAAAATTCATAAATATAACATTAATTCATATAAATAACATTATAAATTCGAAAATATTTAAATCATAAAAATGCAAAATTAATAAATATAACAGTAATTCATATAAATAGAACTATAAATCTGAAAAATATAAATCTAAAAATGCAAACGTTCATAAATATAACAGTAATTCTTATAAATTAAATTATAAATCCGAAAATATATAAATCATAAAAATGAAAAAATTTAAAATATAACAATAATTCAAATAAATAGAATTATAAATCCGAAAATATATAAATCATAAAATATATTCACAAATCATAAAATATATGACAACCATTCATACAAATAATTTAAATATTCTAAAATATAACAACAATTAAAATAAAATAATATAAATCTGTAAATATTTATATCATAAAATATATTTATAAATCATCATAAAATAAAACAAAAATTAATAATATTCTGAAAATATTTATAAATCTTAAAATATATGAACAATTTATGCGAAAATATGTAAATATTAAAAATATAACCACAATTAATAGAAAAAAATTTAAAATCCATATATATAACAATAATCCATACCAATAAAAATATAGATCTAAAAATATTTAAATCATATAATATATTTATAAATCATAAAATATAACAACTATTCATAAAAACTATATATATATTCAAAAATAATATAAATCATAGAATAAAACAATTATTTAAAAATAAAACAATTCATTAAAAATTCAGCCGTTAAAAATGCAACAAATATTAATTAAAATTATAAACATTATTATCAATAATAATAATAATCATAAAAATTATAAATCATACAATTTAGCATCAATTAATATTAAAAACTGCAAATATTCATAAATATAACAATAACTCACATATATAAAATTATAAAACCGAAAATATTTAAATCATAAAATTTCAAAAATTCTGAAAATATTTAAATGTATCAATAATTCATATAAATATAACAACAATTAATTCAATAATTCATATAAATATAACAACAATTAATAGAAAAAATTTCAAAATCCATATATATAACAATAATTCATATAAATATAACAACAATAATTCATATAAATATAACAACAATTAATAGAAAAAATTTCAAAATCCATATATATAGCAATAATTCATATAAATATAACAACAACAGAGAAAAATATTTAAATAAATAATAAAAATGTATTTATAAATCATAAAATCAAAAATCAATTAATATAAATAATAAAAAATATTCAAAAGTATAAATCATACAATATAACAACAATTAATAGGAAAAAAAATGCAAAAGTTTATAAATATAACAATAATTCATATAAATCTAGGTTAATTACTCACCAAAGCTTAATTACTCACCTAGTGAATGATCCATAAATCCAAAAATATTTAAATAAATCCAAAAGTTAATAACAATAGTTCATATAAATAAAATATTTAAATCCGAAAATATTTAAATCATAAATCCAAAATAATAACAACTTAAATACATACAAAACATGTAAAAATTCAAAAATAGTTCACCAAAAGTTAATTACTCACCTAGATTGATCTATTCGTTGCAGGATCCCTCTTCGAAAATATAGATCGATACCTGAAATATCGAAAAATAAATCAAAATTTAAAAATATAACAACATATAATATAGAAAAATAGAAAACCCTTTAAAAGTAAAATAAACTTACAAACCAAAGCCAAAATACATTTGATGACTTTTAAATTTCGCTATTGTAGTTTCAAAATATCACGGTTATTTTTTCGCTTTGGAGTTTCAAAATCAAATAAGTGTTGATTTTTGAAAATCACGGTTAATCTTTACTAAATAAAGTAAACCGAAAATCTAAATATTATTCGGTTATTGTTATTTGTTATTGATATATTTGGCGGGGCATATCATGAAAAGATTCTTGGTATAGATTTTTGGTAGTGTAAATTCGGTTATGGAAATTTAAAAAGATTTCTAAAAAGTAACAAATAACCGAGAATTGAAAACAAAATTCGGTTTTGGTTTTGAATTTTGAATTTTAAACCGAGATTTGAAAACAAATTCAGTTTTGGTTTTTATTTTTGAATTTTTGGTAGTATATATTCTCAAAAGATTTGGTATTAATTTTGATTGATTTTCGAATTTTTGAATGGCTATGATTGAATTTCGATTTTTTAAAATGAATGATTTAGATATATGTCCACGGTCAAAATATTATGAGAAGAAATAATCCTACGTGGCAAGCTCTTGTTAATTTGGAGGTCATTTGGTTTTGCTTTAGTGTATACCCTTAGTAAAAGATACCTATACTCTTACTTAGCTTCCGAGTGTGTCCTTAAAAAGGAAACAAATTGGTTTAAGCATGAACAAAATAAATCCGAAGTGAATATCATATTGCCATACCTGTTATTTTTCTTTACTAAGCGAGCAGTGGAGCATGTGTTAAATTTGATGCAAAGCGAAGAACCCTACCAGGGCTTGACGTGCCGTGAATATTTTTAAGGTATCAATATTGATGCATGGTTACAAATAAAGAGAAGATAAGGGTGCAAACTGACTACTTAATGCTCTCAATAAAACCTTATCTAAGCTTCTCAAAAAAAATGTCGCCACGACAAACAAGATTGACATTTTAAACTCTTGGAAGCTTTGTGGGCATATTAAATGATGCCACTCGAGCTACCTCTTACTCTTCTGTTTTCAGGGGTTGAGGCAATTCTCTCCCTTGGTGTTGGAGTTGAGATTCCTAGTCTTAAGTTGTTATCTAACATTACTTGTTTGAGGAAGAAAAATAAAAGACTCCGGCTAGATAAATTTGATGCTTTTTGTGAAATCAGCTTGGCAAATTATATCATTCTCAAACTGAATGTTCTTATAAGAAATTGGTATGAACTCATACCTTCTAAAACAATGATATTACATCTTTGCATTAACAGATATGCGCGAAGGAAAATCAAAGTTTATTAAATCGATGAAAGAACCCAAGAAAGTGAAATCTGCTAACGAGGAGTAAAAACCTCATGGTTTTGATCCAAAAAAGAAGAGAGAAACCTATGTAAAATAACATAAACAACTATGCAATGATCAGAAAGCTCCTATCTTTTAAATTCCTCTTCTAAGGTTTTTAGTTTTCCATGGTTCTTAAGAGAGCGAAAAATCAACCAAAGATTAAAATTTATGTAGCAAGAAAGGCTTTCAAATTCAAATGTATCTATTTGAATAATAGATCTTTTAAGTTGTCATCACAATTAATGATTAATTTTCAAGAGTATCAGTTATTTAAGGAAGTTTATTTCTAACATCCTGTAAATGTTATTGTTAACGTGAAAGCAGTCTTACTTTTTCTGATATGTCATAATAAACTGCACAGTTGGTTGGGCAAAGGACATAAAGTTAATTTCTTTTACAATTCAGTTTACATGTACAGTCATAAAAGGATCTGTCGAGCTCTTTGCCCTCAGTATCCTCATATCCTTAATAATTAATGCTTGCATTATGGCTTGGAAGTAAGTTTTTACCTGTGATTGTACAGCTTAGAAAATAAAATTTGGTTGCAAATATGAATCTATGCATCTCAATTTTGATTTTATATATAGCTGGAAACTGTCCTCTTCGATTGTTTTTCCAAGTCCAATGTTGTGGCCTCTAAACAATTCTCGGAAAACAAGACATTGTAGCTCTAGGAATAATATCACCTCTAAAGAACATCTTAGAACCAAAAAAAAAAAAAAATTCAACCAATAATTGATTTGCTAAAAGATGAGGAGTATACATCCTAACACACAAGCTTGAATTGAACCAAGCCCTAGCTTAAAAAAGGAAGTGCTTCGAATAGAGACACTTGCTCTTGAGAGGATGGATATCTGGGATTGACACAATGTACCTATGAAATTGGCATTGTGTCAATTCATTTACACTAGCCTATGCCGGAAGTTTCTGAGCATTGAATTTTGGATCTATATGATACATTGTACTTATTCAACATTAAAATTTTGAGGGCATTTTTGCCATTTGAGAAGATTGTGAAATAAGTCACCCAAAAGCTATATATACCCTGCATAGCCTCTTCCTTGACAGTGTCTGCCACAACTGATCTTTCGTCATATTCAAGGGTTCTAAGGTACCTCTTTTCTACTTTTTTTTTCACCCCCTTTAGTTGTAGTTTTTCTTGCTAAATTGTATGTAAATAATATTTAATCACAAATATCACCTATGGTTCGAGTCAATTACAATGTTTTCTCTCAAGTCTGATAAATATTTTGAATGAGGGCATCAGATTGTTGTACGGTATCTATTACCTGTAGTGAAGACCACGTAGCTATGTTATATTATTGAATATTACCAATGCAGCATATAGCCCGAATCTAAAATCTGTGTACTGTCCTTTAGAAAGGGTATTCTACTTGTACTATAGCCCATATATGATGATCATAATGCTTTCATAGTGACTGTCATATAAATGTAATCATGTAATTTCATATTTTCAGCAAGTTTTGAGGCTAATATAACAATCCGATAATAGGAAAGAACTTTATGACGTTAGATTGAAAGAAGCTATAATCAAAATAACAACAAAACTTGCATTTTCTAAGCAAGTGGTTAGGACATCAAATCCTTGACTACTGAAACAAAAACATTGTTTTCTAGATATAGTAATCAACAAGTTTGCAAATTCAAATAATGCTTAAAAGCTTATAAAAGAATCAGTTTTATTGAAAAATTGTCGGACATACTTTTCTTTCCATGTGGATTGGTTTATAAATAATACAAAGAGGTGTCCTTATTTTTGTCGAAAGATTTCAGTTCAAATGTACTACAAAACTTTTACTGGACAATTGCAATTGTGTATTTGCATACCGCTTTGTGCTCCAATTTACAAATTTCTAACTCTAATGCAGATTTCATTTAAAATTTCCAGGCACTATGGCTGGACACCCTAGTGAAAATTCTTCCCCGATTCGTGATAAGCAGTCTGTCAAAAAACCGAGTTCACCATTCATTGCACTAAATTCACTGATGTGCGTGCTGTCTGTTTGTCCTTTGCCTTCGACAAATATGTACTTTATCAGGAAGCGTTATAATTATTACTTGGTAAGTAGAAGTTCTGAAAACTGAAAATCATTAATTTTGCAGTTTCTAAATATTGAGTAACGCTAATCAACTGTATGTGGTTGCAGGAAAATCAAATAAGTCGTCAACAACTGATACATCAACTTAGAGAGCTAGCAGGGGATGCACTGCTCACGGCAATTATTGAATCTTACAATAATCTGGTAATATTATTTGCATAAACTTCTCAAATTTGTAAGCTTGATAGATGACTAAATCTATATACAAATGTCTCAGATCTCACATGTCATATACTTATGTTCTTTTCGGCTAAATATGTAGGAAATCAAACTTAAAACACATAATGCTCCCCCTCAGGGTGGACCTTTAGCCACATGTGAAGGCCTCTAATATAAGGTTGAGGCAAATTCAACGGGAATACATGCCTAAGTCACGCATTGTTGTGACCACTTGATCTATTTAGTACTTAATTACCTGCCTGTGATTAAAACCTTTAAATGGGCAAACTCAACTTCAATTTGTTGATATTTCAGTGTACTTCAGTATGTTACGTATTCTTTATCCATAATAAATTGCTTTTTAATTAGCAGTATTCCTTCATCAATCAATTTGCGTGAATATTCAGTGTGATACAGCGGAACACGGATTTGTTTGTCTGCATAACAGTAACTAGTCTGATGGACAAATTTTCAACATCTTATTTATTTAAGTCTGCGAATCTTTTATTTCGATAAGCATTTAATTTATTACTTCACTATCTCCATAAAAATTTAGCTAACCATATATAGTCATCCTTTCTTATGACAGAAAATGGTGCTGACCCAGGTCCTTATTTATAAGAATCTGTTGGCAGCGCAACGGATGGTTGGCAAAAAGATTCAGAAGAGAAGCATGAGGAAATAATGTGTGAGATGCGATCACAGCTACTTACAAGAACCCGTGGTTATTTTTGTTGTTTTGTATTTTTGGTGATTTATTATTATATGGTGCTGGATGCTGGTTCATAAATCTAAATGCATGTCGTTTAAATTTTTTTACGTGGGTTTGTGCAGTTTATATTTTAAAATTTTTACAATCACGACGAGATGGGAGAGCCCAGCCCATCTATCAAATGCACATGCACCGATGGGCCGTACTTACATGCATCAAATTTACAAGACGGCAATGCGCCTCTAAACTTAAATGTAACGAGCATACTTGACATGCGATATTTGTGTGAAAAAAGCCAAAAAATAATAGTTTAAATATTTGTTTAAAAATACCATTTACCTAATCACTTCAACAAAAACATGCAAGTCAAAGTAAAATATAGAAACATCACAACAATACTATTTGCTAAGTTACAAAGTGGATTTTAAAATTAATTATATTGAGTATGTTGGATTTGAGGTGAACTTTTAGTTTATACATAAAAATCCTTCATGGCAAAGTGTATGGATTTTAAAATAAAATATGGGTGAGTGGAAGGGTAAAACTCTGGGTTATAGGCAAAAGAACATCAACAATTGGCGATTCAATGACATTCGTGTGAAAAAAAGGCAAAGATATAATGGTTAAAACATTTAGTTACACCGCACACCCAAACCACTTATAAAAAATATATCAAGTTCCAAAAAGATATAGTTACTTTCACCATATATCAAACTATTAAAATACAAAATAATCTTAAAAATAATTCGGTGGAATGTTCTCGTGTAAGAGTGATTTTTTGAAGTGGTTGGGTTTAAAAATAGATGTGGGTAAAACTTTAGAGTTTTTCAAATCATTGAAAATGCTTGGTACCCTAACTCTCATAAAATTTCCAAATTAATCTGTCTAGTTGTTGTGTCTAATTTGATTTTTTTGGGGCTAGTTTCAAAATTACTTAAGAATTGAGCACCTCATAGCAATTTCAATTATTTGAGGGACCAAATTCTAAATAACTTTAGAATTGCATGGTCCAATAGCAATTTTTTTATTTGAGGGATTACTTTCAAAATATAAAAGATTTAAGGGAATTATATAGAAAAAAGTAACCTTTTTTAAGTGGATGGGTTTCGAGAGAAACGAAGTAAACCTTTTAAGAGAACAAAAATTTTTAAAAAAAGTTCAGAGTATAGAAATCGAAGCTAGGTCTTTGACAATCCAAAGCTAAAGTCGCACCAACTGAGCCAACTAAACTACTTAGACACAATAAAACTGTTTTATATATGATAAGTAATTGGAGATGTGCATTGTAGCCTAAACAGTACAAAGCCTGATAGCTTTAGTATATAGGCGAGCAAAATAGACGCGCGCGATGTCATGGCATTAGTGTGAGAAATATAAAAAAAAATGATTAATTATTTTAAAAATAGACCATATATATCTAACTACTTTAGAACAAAAACAGGGGCGGAGTTAGAAATTCTATTCTGGAGGGGCCAAGAATCCAAAATAAATGCATAAATTGATACTTATTTATTTCATAAAAAGAGTTTTTGAAAAATTACTCTCCTCAATCTTTAATATTTTGAAATCGATCCCTCAAATCATTCAAATTGCTTGCAGCTTCCTTAGTTATTAAGTTGTTTAGACATTAGTCCCTCAAATAAACAAAAATGTAACTAGGTCCCTCAATCGTCATGATTAATTTGAAACAATAACCCATGAAAATTGGAGGACTGAATAGCAATTTCAATCATTTGAGTGGCTAATTTTAAATATATAACTTAAGAATATGAGGGGACCTTATAGCAAAATCAATGATTGAGGGACTAATATCAAAATATGAAAGGTTTTAGGCACTAAGAGACTAAGGACCAAATGTGAAATATGAAAATTTTTGGGGCCAAGGCACCCCACTCCATCTACGCCTCTGAACAAAAATATAGAAACTTACACTATATATGAAACTGCAAACATGAGATTTGAATATATTTTGGTGGATTATTTTGGTTCTATAAGCAGTTCTATCTCAACATGACATATTTTAGGGAAAATGAGAAAATTCCTTTGCTAGATTTATCTTCAAGGTGCAAACTTATGCTTTTATCTTACTTCTCAACAAGTTACACTTATCTCATCTTCAACATAATTTTAGGATAAGTAGGGATCCTATTAAAATCATCCCAATATGAGTGGGATGATTTACATCACATATAAAAGAATTATAATTCCTAAACTAATCCTCTAACCGATCATGAATGATATAGATCATTCATTTCTATAGTGTGTTCGATAGAATTCTTACTTGGTCCTATAGTCTTGCATCTCCACTCCAAGAGGGGTTGTCTACAATTAAGTAGGTATGCTAATACTATTGGATTATCTCAGTGGGTCTCATAATTAAAATATATTTATATTATTTATATAATTGATATTATTTATGGGGTAATTGATGAGTTGTAGAGAATCTCTACCATCAAGAACGTGGAAGATCTCTACCCCTCCGAAGAGCCCCCCATCAAATTCGGACCTCACGTGGTCTCCAAGCACAAGGTATGCTTGCATCCTGACGTGAGTGATCCTCCTCAGCTACGCCCCATGTTATTCGGCCGCTCAGCTGTGTTTGTGTGCTACTACCCACGAAGACTGATGGGCCTGCTCAAAGTTTATTGACTCAATGAAAGAACCCACGGAAGGAGTGAATCTGATAATTAGAAGAGCAAAAGCCTCATGGCTTTGGTCAAAACAAGAAAAGAGAACCCTATTTAATATAACATAAAAACTAGGCAATGATCAGAGAGCTCGTATCTTTTAAATTCCTCTTCAAAGGTTTTTAGTTTTCTATGGTTCTCAAGAGAGTGAAAAATCAGCCAAAAATTAAAAATTTATGAAGCGGGTAAAGCTTTCAAACTCAAATGTAACTACTTGCATAATAGATGTTTTAAGTAGTTGTCATCACAATTAATGATTAATTATTAAGAGTATCAGTTATTTAAGGAAGTTTATTTCCAGCATACTGTAAATATTATTGTAAATTTGAAGTGGGAAATCATTTCCAAACCCACCCGCCCTCCCCAACCCCTAATGATGGCCGTCTGCCTTTTTTTTAGTAAACTGCACGGTTGGTTGGGCAAAGGACAAAAAGTTAATTACTTTTACAATTCAGTTTACATGTACAGTCATAAAAGGATCTGTCGAGCTCTTTGCCCTCAGTATCCTCATATCCTTAATAATTAATGCTTGCATTATGGCTTGGAAGTAAGTTTTTACCTGTGATTGTACAGCTTAGAAAATAAAATTTGGTTGCAAATATGAATCTATGCATCTCAATTTTGATTTTATATATAGCTGGAAACTGTCCTCTTCGATTGTTTTTCCCAGTCCAATGTTGCGGCCTCTAAACAATTCTCGGAAAACAAGACATTGTAGCTCTAGGAATAATATCACCTCTAAAGAACATCTTAGAACCAAAAAAAAAAAAAAAATTCAACCAATAATTGATTTGCTAAAAGATGAGGAGTATACATCCTAACACACAAGCTTGAATTGAACCAAGCCCTAGCCTAAAAAAGGAAGTGCTTCGAATAGAGACACTTGCTCTTGAGAGGATGGATATCTGGGATTGACACAATGTACCTATGAAATTGGCATTGTGTCAATTCACTTACACTAGCCTATGCCGGAAGTTTCTGAGCATTGAATTTTGGATCTATATGATACATTGTACTTATTCAACATTAAAATTTTGAGGGCATTTTTGCCATTTGAGAAGATTGTGAAATAAGTCACCCAAAAGCTATATATACCCTGCATAGCCTCTTCCTTGACAAGGTTCCGCCACAACCGATCTTTCGTCATATTCAAGGGTTCTAAGGTACCTCTTTTCTACCTTTTTTTCACCCCTTTAGTTGTAGTTTTTCTTGCTAAATTGTATGTAAATAATATTTAATCACAAATATCACCTATGGTTCGAGTCAATTACAATGTTTTCTCCCAAGTCTGATAATTTTTTTGAATGATGGCATCAGATTGTTGTACGGTATCTATTACCTGTAATGAAGACCACGTATCTATGTTATATTAATGAATATTACCAATGCAACAGATAGACCGAATCTAAAATCTGTGTACTATCCTTTAGAAAGGGTATTCTACTTGTACTATAGCCCATATATGATGATCATAATGCTTTCATAGTGACTGTTATATAAATGTAATCATGTAATTTCATATTTTCAGCAAGTTTTGAGGCTAATATAACAATCCGATAATAGGAAAGAACTTTATGACGTTAGATTGAAAGAAGCTATAATCAAAATAACAACAAAACATTGTTTTCTAGATTGAAAGCACTGCTCACTGCAATTATTGAATCTTACAATAATCTGGTAATATTATTTGCATAAACTTCTCAAATTTGTAAGCTTGATAGATGACTAAATCAATATACAAATGTCTCAGATCTCACATGTCATATACTTATGTTCTTTTCGGCTAAATATGTAGGAAATCAAACTTTAAAACACATAATGCTCCCCTCAAGGTGGACCTTTAGCCACATGTAAAGGCCTCTAATATAAAAGACTCACTTAAAAAGGAAAAATAAAAGATGGAAAAGAAAGGTAGTATATACATGTATACATAAGTATAATTGACAATTATGAGATTTGAACTCCTCACCTCTTTGAGAGTTGGGTCTACCCGAGTGAAGAATTTTGATTGATGAGTTGCAGAGAATCTCTACCGTCAAAGATGTAGAGGATCTCTATCCCTCCAGAGACCTCCATCAAACTCGGACCTCATGTGATCTCCAAACACAAGGTAGGCTGATTGGGATCCTCTACTCATCAATAGTGTTTCCTAATATTTGATAATGCATCTCCACCTTTTATTTTGTAGGCTTCACCTTTCACTTTGTACTTGTCCACAAAATCAAAGGTGGAGATGCATTAGCAAATATTAGGAAACACTATTGATGAGTAGAGGATCCCAATCCAAGGTAGGCTTGCATCCTGATGTGAGCGATCCTCCTCAGCTACGCCTCATGTTATTGGGCCGCTCAGCTGTGTTCTGTGTGCAACTGAGGCCCACACAGACTAATGGGTCTATTCGAAAGTAAAGAATCGATGAAAGAACCCACGAAAGGAGTGAATCTGCTGATGAGAAGAGCAAAAACCTTACGGTTTTGGTCGAAAAAAGAAGAGAGAAAGCTATGTAACATAGCATAAAAACTATGCAATGATCAGAGAGCTCGTATCTTTTAAATTCATCTTCTGAGGTTTTTAGTTTTCTATGATTCTCAAGAGAGTGAAAAATCAGCCAAAAATTAAAAATTTATGAAGCAGGTAAAGCTTTCAAATTCAAATGTATCTACTTGCATAATAGATGTTTTAAGTTGTCATCGCAATTAATGATTAATTATTAAGAGTATCAGTTATTTAAGGAAGTTCATTTCCAGCATCCTGCAAATATTATTGTAAATTTGAATTGAGGAAATCATTTTCCAAGTCCAATGCTGCAGCCACAGGACATTGTAGCTCTAGGAATAACATCACCTCTAAAGAACATCTTAGAACAAATAAAAAAATTCAACCAATATTTGATTTGCTAAAAGATGAGGAGTATACATCCTAACACACATGCTTGAATTGAACCAAGCCCTAACCTAAAAAAGGAAGTGCTTCGAATATAGACACTTGCTCTTGAGAGGATGGATATATGGGGTTGACACAATGTACCTATGAAATTCGCATTGTGTCGATTCACTTACAGTACTAGCCTATGCTGGAAGTTTCTGAGCATTGAATTTTGGATCTATATGATACATTATACTTATTCAACATTAAAATTTTGAGGGCATTTTTGCCATTTGAGAAGATTGTGAAATAAGTCACCCAAAGGCTATATATACCTCGCATAGCCTCTTCCTTGACAGTGTCTACCACAACCGATCTTTCGTCATATTCAAGGGTTCTAAGGTACCTCTTTTCTACTTTTTTTTCACCCCTTTAGTTGTAGTTTTTCTTGCTAAATTGTATGTAAATAATATTTAATCACAAATATCACCTATGGTTCGAGTCAATTACAATGTTTTCTCCCAAGTCTGATAAAATTTTCGAATGAGGGCATCAGATTGTTGTACGGTATCTATTACCTGTAGTGAAGACCACGTAGCTATGTTATATTATTGAATATTACCAATGCAAAGATATAGCCCGAATCTAAAATCTGTAATCGTCCTTTAGAAAGGGTATTCTACTTGTACTATAGCCCATATATGATGATCATAATGCTTTCATAGTGACTGTCATATAAATGTAATCATGTAATTTCATATTTTCAGCAAGTTTTGAGGCTAATATAACAATCCGATAATAGGAAAGAACTTTATGACGTTAGATTGAAAGAAGCTATAATCAAAATAACAACAAAACTTGCATTTTCTAAAGGCATTTGGCAAGTGGTTAGGACATCAAATCCTTGACTACCGAAACAAAACATTGTTTTCTAGATATAGAAATCAACAGGTTTGCAACTTCAAATAATGCTTAAAAGCTTATAAAAGAATCAGTTTTATTGAAAATTGTCGGACATACTTTTCTTTCCATGTGGATTGGTTTATAAATAATACAAAGAGGTGTCCTTATTTTTGTCGAAAGATTTCAGTTCAAATGTACTACAAAACTTTTACTGGACAATTGCAATTGTGTATTTGCATACCGCTTTGTGCTCCAATTTACAAATTTCTAACTCTAATGCAGATTTCATTTAAAATTTCCAGGCACTATGGCTGGACACCCTAGTGAAAATTCTTCCCGATTCGTGATAAGCAGTCTGTCAAAAAACCGAGTTCACCATTCATTGCACTAAATTCACTGATGTGCGTGCTGTCTGTTTGTCCTTTGCCTTCGACAAATATGTACTTTATCAGGAAGCGTTATAATGATTACTTGGTAAGTAGAAGTTCTGAAAACTGAAAATCATTAATTTTGCAGTTTCTAAATATTGAGTAACGCTAATCAACTGTATGTGGTTGCAGGAAAATCAAATAAGTCGCAACAACTGATACATCAACTTAGAGAGCTAGCAGGGGATGCACTGCTCACTGCAATTATTGAATCTTACAATAATCTGGTAATATTATTTGCATAAACTTCTCAAATTTGTAAGCTTGATAGATGACTAAATCAATATACAAATGTCTCAGATCTCACATGTCATATACTTATGTTCTTTTCGGCTAAATATGTAGGAAATCAAACTTTAAAACACATAATGCTCCCCCTCAAGGTGGACCTTTAGCCACATGTAAAGGCCTCTAATATAAAAGACTCACTTAAAAAGGAAAAATAAAAGATGGAAAAGAAAGGTAGTATATACATGTATACATAAGTATAATTGACAATTATGAGATTTGAACCCCTCACCTCTTTGAGAGTTGGTGCCTAATACCATGTCAGATTATTACTTCCCCCAAAAGGTTAAAAAATGAATGTTAAAAGAAAGTAACAATTCCAGTATTAAGGTTGCTCCTGTTGCTCATCTCACTTCCTAGATGACCTATCAATAATAGTAACATGTATCTTTGGTATTGACTATGACAATCTTGTGTTCTAAATTTAAATTAAGGTTGAGGCAAATTCAACGGGAATACATGCCTAAGTCACGCATTGTTGTGACCACTTGATCTATTTAGTACTTATCTGCCTGTGATTAAGGTCTTTAAATGGGCAAACTCGACTTCAATTTGTTGATATTTCAGTGTACTTCAGTATGTTACATATTCTTTATCCATAATAAATTGCTTTTTAATTAGCAGTATCCCTTTATCAATCAATTTGCGTGAATATTCAGTGTGATACAGTGGAGCACTGATTTGTTTGTCTGCATAACAGTAACTAGTCTGACAGGCAAATTTTTCAACATCTTATTATTTAAGTCTGCGAATCTTTTATTTCGATAAGGCATTTAATTTATTACTTCACTATCTCCATAAAAATTTAGCTAACCATAGTCATCCTTTCTTATTACAGAAAATGGTGCTGACCCAGGTCCTTATATATAAGAATCTGTTGGCAGCGCGGCGGATGGTTGGCAAAAAGATTCAGAAGAGAAGCATGAGGAAATAATGTGTGAGATGCGATCACAGCTACTTACAAGAACCCATGGTTATTTTTGTTGTTTTGTATTTTTGGTGATTTATATGGTGCTCGATGCTGGTTCATAAATCTAAATGCATGTCGTTTAATTTTTTTACGTGGGTTTGTGCAGTTTATATTTTAAAATTTTTACAATCACGACGAGATGGGAGAGCCCAGCCCATCTATCAAATGCCATGCACCGATGGGCCGTACTTGCATGCATCAAATTTACAAGACGGCAATGTGCCTATAAACTTAAATGTAACGAGCAAACTTGACATGCGATATTTGTGTGAAAAAAGCCAAAAAATAATAGTTTAAATATTTGTTTAAATATACCATTTACCTAATCACTTCAACAAAAACATGCAAGTCAAAGTAAAATAAAGAAACATCACAACAATACTATTTGCTAAGTTACAAAGAGGATTTAAAATTAATTATATTGAGTACGTTGGAATTGAGGTGAACTTTTAGTTTATACATAAATATCCTTTATGGCAAAGTGTATGGAATTTAAAATAAAATATGGGTGAGTGGAAGGGTAAAACTCTGAGTTATAGGCAAAAGAACATCAACAATTGGCGATTCAATGACATTAGTGTGAAAAAAGGCAAAGATATAATGGTTAAAACATTTAGTTACATCGCACACCCAAATCACTTATAAAAAATACAGCAAGTTCCAAAAAGATATAGTCACTTTCACCATATATCAAACTATTAAAATACAAAATAATCTTAAAAATAATTCGGTGGAATGTTCGGGTGTAAGAATGATTTTTCAAAGTGGTTGGGTTTAAAAATAGACGTGGGCAAAACTTTTGAGTTTTTCAAATCATTGAAAATGCTAGGTACCCTAACTCTCATAAAATTTTCAAAATAATCTGTCTAGTTGTTGTGTCTACTTTGGTGTGTGGGGGGGGGGGTGTGGGTTCGTGGGCGTGGGGGCCACACCCCACGAGCACGAGACGAATTTTTGAACGCTGCCTCGCGGCTCGTGTGGGGACCACAACCACGAGCGCAACCCATGAGCACGAGAAAAACCGTGCTCGGGGCTCGCAATAACCCTGCCGCTCACTTAACGCTTTTGGTTTTAACACGCTTCTCAACGTGGTTTTGACGCTGCTTTCACGCTTTTGAACGGTACACGCTGCTTTGAACTGAGATTTTTTCCTATAAATAGGAGCTTGGGTTCCCATTTTTTTGTGGGCAAAAGAGGAGAGAAAAATAGAGGGTTTTGAGCATCCTTTTGAGAGAGAATTTGTGAGAGATTTGAGAGTTTGTTTGAGGGTTTTATTGGTGAGATCTTGTGTGATTGTAAACCCTATTTATTTTCTCTTTCTCTCAAGTAGTAAAATCTCCCCCCTCCTTGCCCCGTGGACGTAGGTAACTTGCCGAACCACGTAAATTCATTTGTCTTGCTGTTAAAAATTTTATAATAGCTTGTTAGGTTCCCTCGACAGGTCAGTCCTAGAACTGATGAGAGGAAGAGTGTATATCCCACTTTGTTGAGATATTCACTGTCAATTCTTGTTTCCTTAGTGAAACGGGGATTTAGTTGTGATCTCTCTCTCTCTTGTTGCGCCGCCCGCTGCGCTCAACAAGTGGTATCAGAGCACCCGGGTTTTGACTTGGGGCTTGTTCGAAGGATTCACTGGAGGATTCTTATTTGAAGAGTTAGATCTACAACATGGGTGAAACAAGCACATCGGGATCGTCTCTTACAAAGGCGATACAAAGTCTGAGCATCAATAATACAAAGATTGATGTTCCGAAGTTCGACGGCAAGATCAATTTCAATTTGTGGAGATGCCAGGTGATGGATGCGTTGGATGGACAAAATTTAGAGGAGACTCTTGAGTTACAAGAGAAACCTGAAGACGTGGATGATAAAGTTTAGAAGAAGATGAACAGTAGGGCTTGTGGAGTTATTCGGTCATGCTTGACGCATGATCTTATTTATGATGTGATGAATGAGACGTCCGCGAAGAGATTATGGGAAACACTTAATGAAAAGTATCTTACTAAGAGCATTGAGAATCGACTTCACTTGAAGAGAAAGTTTTACCAGTTCAAGATGAAGAGGGGAGTTTCCATTAGGGAGCATATAAATAACTTCACGAGGTTGCTTTCAGATATGGCTAACGTGGATATCAAGGTTGAGGATGAAGACAAGGCGGTACTACTTTTGTGCTCGTTGCCGGAGGATGATTACGATACATTTGTCCTCACTATGATAAATGGGAGAACTACTGTTGGTTATAAGGAGGTGACCTCAGCATTAGTAACTTATGAATTGAGGAAAAGTGATAATGAATCCTCTGAAAAGGCATCGGGAGATGCATTAGCAGTTCGAGGCCGTACTCCAAACCGTTGGCAGTCCAACCGCGCAAAATCGAAGAATAGAGGTGGCCATAAGAGTGTTGGTAGGAACCAGTGTCGCTTTTGTAAAGAAGAGAGACATTGGAAGAACGAGTGCCCAAAGTTAAAGGATAAAGCCGAGAAGAATAAAGGGAAAGCTGTACAAGCTTCGGAAGTGAATGTTGTCAAGGCTAGTGACAACAATTCAGATACGGATTCTTCGGGCTATTCATGCTCAGCATCATCGTCAGTTTGTTACGTCGACTCTACGGAGTGGATGATGGATTCGGGTGCTACATATCACATTTGCCCTAGGAGGGATTGGTTCTCCAGCTTTGAGGAGTTAGAAAGAGGAGATGTCGTGTTCATGGGTAATGATCACGTATGTCCTATTGGTGGTGTTGGTACAGTTCGAATCCGCATGTGTGACGGGTGACTAAAGAGTTGAAGGAAGTAAGGTTCGTTCCGCAGTTAACGAAGAATATTATTTCCCTTGGAACTTTAGAGGCAGCCGGTTATCGAGTGATCTTAGAGAATGGAACTCTGAAGGTCATGAAGGGGTCCATGGTGGTGATGCGAGGTGTCAGGAAAAATAACCTATACTACTTGAAGGGCAAGACAGTTACAGGGGGTCTGGCAGCTTCAATCACTACAGAGGAGGACACTACCATCTTATGGCACATGAGACTTGGACACACTGGTGATAAGTCCCTACAGGCATTGGCAAAATAGGGACTATTGAAAGGTGTAAAGACCTGCAAGATGGAATTGTGTGAACATTGCATACTTGGGAAGAAGACGAAAGTGAAATTCGGCACCGCTATTCACAATACCCAAGGTATATTGGATTACATTCACACAGACGTTTGGGGACCTTCCAAGCACACATCACTTGGTGGGGCCAATTATTTTGTCACTTTCATTGACGATTATTCCAGGAGAAATTGGGTATACCCTATGAAGCATAAATATGAGGTCCTGGATATTTTTGTGGAATGGAAGAAGAAAGTGGAACTGCAGACAGGTAAAAAGGTGAAGACTCTTCGTTCGGACAATGGTGGAGAGTATAAGAGTGATCCGTTTTTGTAGTTTTGTCGGGATCACGGTATTAGATGACACTTCACAGTTCGTGAGACACCGCAACAGAATGGGGTGGCTGAGAGATTGAACCGTACCTTGCTGGAGAAGGTACGATGTATGATGACGCAAAGTGGATTGCCTAGATCCTTTTGGGCCGAAACGTTAGTTTATGCGAGCCATCTCGTAAATAGGTTGTCGTGCACTGCGATATAAAGAAAGACTCCAATGGAGCGTTGGTCTGGTTCGGTGGCTAGTGACTATGAGTCGCTTCGAATATTTGGGTGTTCAGCTTATTATCATGTTAGTGATGGTAAATTGAATCCGAGGGCGAGGAAAGCTATCTTTGTGGACTTTAGAGAAGGAGTTAAAGGCTTTAAATTGTGGGATCCACAGGATACAAAGATAGTCATTAGCAGAGATGTCACATTCGACGAGGCGTTCATGATGAGGCCTCAAGTCCCTCAGCAGGTGGAGGGAGACCAGACAAGTGAGATATCGCAGCAGGTGGAGGATGATGTGACTCCACCCACTCCAGATAGCATTGTATCCATTGAGGCTCCTACAGAGGTGACACTGGGAGGAGATGAGATGAGAGCCAGGCAGTTAGAGGATACAGTGAATGGTGAGACTCAGGAGCAGGGTCATGTTCAGGAGTCCATTGCAGCAAATAGACCCAGAAGAGAAATTCGTCGGCCAGCAAGATATAATGATGTCATGGTTGCATATGCCTTATCAGCAGAAGTCGTTGATGATTTGGTTCCTTCTACATTTAGGGAGGCAGAGTCTAGCTCTGATTCGATTAGGTGGAGGGAAGCTATGGAGGAGGAGATGCGGTCTCTTAAGAAGAACGACACTTTGAAACTTACAAAGCTACCGAAGGGTAAGAAAGCTATTGGATGTAAGTGGGTGTATGCAAAGAAAGAGGGATCTTCTATTGGGGACATTCGATACAAAGCCAGATTAGTTGCCAAGGGTTATGCCCAGCTTGAGGGCGTTGATTACAATGAGGTATTCTCACCCGTTGTGAAGCATTCGTCGATTAGGATTCTGTTGGCATTGGTGGCACAGCTGGATTTAGAGTTGGTCCAGATGGATGTGAAGACAGCCTTTCTACATGGAGATTTAGAGGAGGAGATCTATATGACACAACCTATGGGGTTCAAGGCTACGAGGAAAGGAAGAATTGGTGTGCAAGCTGAAGAAGTCTCTTCTGGATTGAAGCAATCACCGATAATGGTACAAGAGATTTGACGGCTTTATGATTGGTCGAGGGTACACTAGGAGCCCATATGACCCATGTGTTTACATGCATAAGCTCTGAGGATGGTGAGTATATCTATTTATTGTTGTATGTTGATGATATGCTCATTGCTTCGTGAATTCTTCACTATTCAAAAGTTAAAAAGGAGTTGTCATCGAGTTTGAGATGAATGATCTTGAAGAGGCGAAGAAGATACTGGGTATGGAGATCGAGAGAGACAGGGCGAAGGGGAAATTGAAGCTTACACAGTGGAGTTATCTGCAGAAGTTGTTGAAGAAATTCAGCTTTGATGGCAATGCAAAAGCAGTGAGTACTCCGTTGGCTCCCCACTTTAAGCTTTCAGCTAAGATGTCGCCTGTTTCAGTAGAGGATAGAGAATATATATCGAAGGTTCCATATGCCAGTGCGGTGGGTAGCTTGATGTATGCGATGGTGTGTGCAAGGCCAGATTTATCGCAGGCCGTGAGCATGGTATCAAGGTACATGCATGACCCTGGGAAGGGTCATTGGGAGGCCGTGAAGTGGATTCTACGGTACATTAAAGGGACCGTGGATGTTGGTTTGACTTTTCAGAAGAATGAGAAGATAGGGCAGGATTGTATTGGTTATGTGGATTCAGATTATGCAGGAGATCTTGACAAGCGCGATCTACTTCAGGATATGTATTTACATTGGCAGGAGCACCGGTATGTTGGAGATGTACACTTCAGTCGACAGTAGCTCTCTCTACTATAGAGGCGAGTATATGGTCAGGATCAAGCTATGAAAGAGGCTTTGTGGCTGCATAGATTATTGGAGGACTTGGGGATATCACAGGACACCATTTGGGTATATTGTGATAGTATGTCGGCCATCTATTTGGCGAAGAACCGGGTGTATCATGCACGCACAAAGCACATTGATGTCAGATTCCACTTTGTTCGTGATGTCTTGGATGAAGGAGATGTCAAGTTGGAAAAGATCCACACAAAAGACAAACCTGCTGATATGTTGACCAAAGTTATTTTGAGTGTTAAGTTTGGTCATTGTTTGGAGATTTTGAACATTCTTTGGTGTTAAGGCCTTTGGAGGCCATTTGGGTGAACTACGTGAGGCTTGATTCCTTGGGCAAGAGGATACGTAGGCAGTCTTTCGATGCAGCCAGTTTGGATTAGTTGATTTTGATGGAGGGAGATTATTTGAACTCTCGTTTGGATTCCCGACTTGTTGTGGATTGAGTCCGTTATCGTGGATTTATTCCACTTCGTCCTAGACACAATAAGTCGGACATTTGGTTGTTTTACAGTCGGCTCAGTTTTGGGAGAAACTTCACCGAGGTGGAGAATTGTGGGTTCGTGGGCGTGGGGGCCACACCCCACGAGCACGAGACGCATTTTTTGAACTCGTCTTGTGCTCGTGTGGGGGCCACAACAACGAGCGCAACCCACGAGCACGAGAAAAACCGTGCTTGTGGGGCTCGTGGGGGCCACCCCACGCGTTCAAGAACGCTTTTGGTTTTTACACGTTTTCTCAACGCGGTTTTGACGCTTTCACGCATTTTTTGGAACGCGTACACGCATTTTGAACTGAGATTTTTCCTATAAATAGGAGCTTGGGTTCCCATTTTTTTGTGGGCAAAAGAGGAGAGAAAAACAGAGGGTTTTGAGCATCCTTTTGAGAGAGAATTTGTGAGAGATTTGAGAGTTTGTTTGAGGGTTTTATTGGTGAGATCTTGTGTGATTGTAAACCCTATTTATTTTCTTTTTCTCTCAAGTAGTAAAATCTCCCCTCTCCTTGCCCCGTGGACGTAGGCAACTTGCCGAACCACGTAAATTCGTTTGTCTTGCTGTTAAGAAATTTGTAATAGCTTGTTAGGTTCCCTCGACAGGTCAGTCCTAGAACTAATGAGAGGAAGAGTGTATATTTCACTTTGTTGAGATATTTACTGTCAATTATTATTTCCTTAGTGAAACGGGGATTTAGTTGTGATCTCTCTCTCTTGTTGCGCCGCCCGCTGCGCTCAACAGGGGGGCTAATTTCAAAATTACTTAAGAATTGAGCAACCTTATAGCAATTTCAATTATTTGAGGGAACAAATTCTATATAACTTTAGAATTGCATGGACCAATAGCAATTTTTTTATTTGAGGGATTAATTTCAAAATATAAAAGATTTAAGGAATTATATAGAAAAAATAACCTTTTTAAGTGGATGGGTTTCGAGAGAAACGAAGTAATTAAAACTTTTAAGAGAACAAAATTTTTTAAAAAGTTCAGAGTATAGAAATCGAAACTAGGTCTTTGACAATCCAAAGCTAAAGTCGCACCAACTGAGCCAACTAAACTATTTAGACACAGTAAAACTGTTTTATATATGATAAGTTATTGGAGATCTGCATTGTAGCTTAAACAGTACAAAGCCTGATAGCTTTAGTATATAGGCGAGCAAAATAGACTCACGATGTCATGGCATTAGTGTGAGAAATATAAAAAATGGTTTAATTATTTTAAAATAGACCATATAAATATATATATATATATATATATATATATATATATATATATATATATATATATATATATATATATATATATATATATATATATATATATATATATATATATATCTAACTATTTAGAACAAAAATATAGAAACTTACACTATATATGAAACTGCAAACATGAGATTTGATTATATTTTGGTTCTATAAGCAATTTTGGGGTTAAAAAATAGACGGTAAGACTTTGAGTTTATTAGCTAAAAATCCTTGTAGGAAATGAGTGGGTTTATTCCCTCAAATCTTAGAAATTGCATATTAGTCCCTAAAATCCTATTAGGTCTTGTAAAATGGTTCCTCCGGTAAACTCACATTAGATTTGATGGGAATATTCCCTCGGTTGTGGGCAAATTGATGATTTTATTCCTTTGTTAAGTTCCCTAACCCATTTCTCGACAAGTTTAAATCCTATACCCACTTTAAAACCCAAACCCACTAAAAATTCTTCTTCTTCAATGGTCACAAAAACCTAACCCACAGAAAGCTTCATTACGATTATATTTCTCTAAAATCTATATTAGCCTCTTAAACTTCTCTTTTAACCTATCTATCATCTTCCTCTCCAATATTTAAAATATATATCAAAGAGAGATTTTTACCTCTTTCATTATGATTCAAGGTTTCAAGAACACTTAGTCCTTTACATTTTTTGGGGAAAAACTTATGAAAAGAGTAGGTTGGTAATTGCGGATGTCAGATTAGGAGTTAATCCAATCATGATAGGGTTTTTAAAAAAACTAAAAATAACATAGCTAGAGACCTTTCTGAAAGACCCTGTAAGATTTTAAGGACTAACATGCAATTTCCAAGATTTGAAAAGCTAATATGAAATTATTGAAGATTTAAGGGACTACTATCTAAAACATGGGGCTAAAACTTTGATTGGAATATTTTAGGGGTAAGGGAGATTTTGGACATGGGTGGATTTTAAAAAATGAGGGCAAAGCTTTGAGTTTATATACAAAACTGACTTTTTTTGAAGTGCATGGATTGGTTTAAATATAAATGGTGATAAATATTGGGTTTATATGCAAAAATTATTCATAGCAACAGGAATGAGTTTTGGGGAAAAAGTTATTGAAGATTTTAAGGACTAATATCTGAAACATGAGGCAAAACTTATGAATATGGTAGTTAATCAAATCATGATTGGGGTTTTAACTAAAAAACAAACATAGGAACCTTTTTTTCAAGACCCTGTAGGATTTTAATGAATAACATGCAATTTCCAAGATTTAAGGGGCTAATATGAAATTATTGAAGATTCAAGGGACTAATATCTAAACTATTGGGTAAAACTTCTTTTTGCTTTTTTCTTTTCCTTTTTTTTTTTTTTTTTTGATAACCCAGCGCGGAATTGAACTCAGGACCAACATGCGGTAAAACTTTGATTGGAATATTTTAGGGCCAAGAGAGATTTTAAAGTGGGTGGATTTAAGAATAAATGAGGGTAAACTTTGAGTTTATATGCAAAAAGTAACTTTTTTTTTGAACTGGGTGGGTTTAAACATAAATCGTGTTAAAATGGGGTTTATATGCAAAAAAAAAGTTGTACTTGAGAAAAGAATTAAATGTTAAAGACTGTCCTTGAACATGCGACTGTGTTTTCATGGCTCAACAATCTAACTAAATGAGCTAATAAGTAAGTTCCTGGTATTTTCTGCAAATACTCTATAATAATATAAAAAATACTATATCTAAGAACTGTTCATTTTATTTAAATTTAATATATAGTATAGTATAATATATAAAAAATTTGAATGCAAAATTATAAATTTCAAGTGCATCAAGGTATCATAGAAAAGTAATTTCTGAAGTACATAAATGAGAAAATAAAGTTTTGTATATATATGCAAACTTTGTGGATATATTTGATTTTTAAAATGGAGTAACAAATTAAGAGTTTTTTTATTAGTATCGCGCACATGGGAATCGAACTCAGGCTCCCCACAACTTTGCTATGTGACCTACTGGACCACCCCACAAATTAGGAGTTAAGATCACCAAGAGCTCACCTCAGCTTATCCCCATTTTAGATTTTGACCATGCCAACTCTGAAACAAAGACACATAGAAAAGTACGAAAAGTATTTAGTGCAGTTTCAATCTCAACATGAACTATTTTAGGGTAAAATGAGAAATTTCTTTGCTAGATTTATCTTCAAGGTGCAAACTTATGTTTTTATCTTACACCTCAACAAGTTACGGTCATCTCATATTCAACATAATTTAAGGATCATATGTAGCAGGGATCCTATCAAAATTATCCCAATACGAGTGGGATGATTTACACCACAAATAAAATAATTATAATTTTCATACTAACCCTCTAACCAATCATGAATGATATAGATCACCCATTTCTTTAGAGTGTTTTGATAGAATTCTTACTCGATCGTATAGCCTCACATCTCCACTCCAAGAGAGGTAGCCAACAATTAATTAGGCGGGCTAATACTATTGAGTTTTTTCAGTGGGTACCATAATTAAAAGTATTTTTTTTTATTATTTATATAATTAATATCAGGGTCTACCCGAGCGAAGAATTTTGATTGATGAGTTGCAGAGAATCTCTACCGTCAAAGATGTAGAGGATCTCTATCCCTCCAGAGACCTCCATCAAACTCGGACCTCATGTGATCTCCAAACACAAGGTAGGCATGCATCCTGATGTGAGCGATCCTCCTCAGCTACGCCTCATGTTATTGGGCCGCTCAGCTGTGTTCTGTGTGCAACTGAGGCCCACACAGACTAATGGGTCTATTCGAAAGTAAAGAATCGATGAAAGAACCCACGAAAGGAGTGAATCTGATGATGAGAAGAGCAAAAACCTTACGGTTTTGATCGAAAAAAGAAGAGAGAAAGCTATGTAACATAGCATAAAAACTATGCAATGATCAGAGAGCTCGTATCTTTTAAATTCATCTTCTGAGGTTTTTAGTTTTCTATGATTCTCAAGAGAGTGAAAAATCAGCCAAAAATTAAAAATTTATGAAGCAGGTAAAGCTTTCAAATTCAAATGTATCTACTTGCATAATAGATGTTTTAAGTTGTCATCGCAATTAATGATTAATTATTAAGAGTATCAGTTATTTAAGGAAGTTCATTTCCAGCATCCTGCAAATATTATTGTAAATTTGAATTGAGGAAATCATTTTCCAAGTCCAATGCTGCAGCCTCTGAACAATTCTTGGAAAACAGGACATTGTAGCTCTAGGAATAACATCACCTCTAAAGAACATCTTAGAACAAATAAAAAAATTCAACCAATAATTGATTTGCGAAAAGATGAGGAGTATACATCCTAACACACATGCTTGAATTGAACCAAGCCCTAACCTAAAAAAGGAAGTGCTTCGAATATAGACACTTGCTCTTGAGAGGATGGATATATGGGGTTGACACAATGTACCTATGAAATTCGCATTGTGTCGATTCACTTACACTAGCCTATGCTGGAAGTTTCTGAGCATTGAATTTTGGATCTATATGATACATTGTACTTATTCAACATTAAAATTTTGAGGGCATTTTTGCCATTTGAGAAGATTGTGAAATAAGTCACCCAAAGGCTATATATACCCTGCATAGCCTCTTCCTTGACAGTGTCTACCACAACTGATCTTTCGTCATATTCAAGGGTTCTAAGGTACCTCTTTTCTACTTTTTTTTTCACCCCCTTTAGTTGTAGTTTTTCTTGCTAAATTGTATGTAAATAATATTTAATCACAAATATCACCTATGGTTCGAGTCAATTACAATGTTTTCTCCCAAGTCTGATAAAATTTTCGAATGAGGGCATCAGATTGTTGTACGGTATCTATTACCTGTAGTGAAGACCACGTAGCTATGTTATATTATTGAATATTACCAATGCAGCATATAGCCCGAATCTAAAATCTGTGTACTGTCCTTTAGAAAGGGTATTCTACTTGTACTATAGCCCATATATGATGATCATAATGCTTTCATAGTGACTGTCATATAAATGTAATCATGTAATTTCATATTTTCAGCAAGTTTTGAGGCTAATATAACAATCCGATAATAGGAAAGAACTTTATGACGTTAGATTGAAAGAAGCTATAATCAAAATAACAACAAAACTTGCATTTTCTAAAGGCATTTGGCAAGTGGTTAGGACATCAAATCCTTGACTACCGAAACAAAAACATTGTTTTCTAGATATAGAAATCAACAGGTTTGCAACTTCAAATAATGCTTAAAAGCTTATAAAAGAATCAGTTTTATTGAAAAATTGTCGGACATACTTTTCTTTCCCTGTGGATTGGTTTATAAATAATCCAAAGAGGTGTCCTTATTTCTGTCGAAAGATTTCAGTTCAAATGTACTACAAAAGACAATTGCGATTGTGAATTTGCATACCGCTTTGTGCTCCAATTTACAATTTTCTATTTCTAATGCAGATTTCATTTAAAAAAAATATACATAATGGTCTCATAGTTTTGTATGTCTTAAATTTCCAGGCACTATGGCTGGACTCCCTAGTGAAAATTCTTCTGCGATTCGTGATAAGCAGTCTGTCAAAAAACCAAGTTCACCATTCATTGCACTAAATTCACTGATGTGCGTGCTGTCTGTTTGTCCTTTGCCTTCGACAAATATGTACTTTATCAGGAAGCGTTATAATGATTACTTGGTAAGTAGAAGTTCTGAAAACTGAAAATAATTAATTTTGCAGTTTCTAGATATTGAGTAACGCTAATCAACTGTATGTGGTTGCAGGAAAATCAAATAAGTCGTGAACAACTGATACATCAACTAAGAGAGCTAGCAGGGGATGCACTGCTCACTGCAATTATTGAATCTTACAATAATCTGGTAATATTATTTGCATACGCTTCTCAAATTTGTTAGTTTGATAGATGACTAAATGTATATGCAAATGCATCGGTTCTCACATGTCATATACTTATGTTCTTTTGGGCTAAATATGTAGGAAATCAAACTTAAAACACATAATGCTTCCCCTCAGGTGGACCTTTAGCCACATGTGAAGGCCTCTAATATAAAAGATTCACTTAAAAAGGCAAAAATAAAAGATGGAAAATAAGGGTAATATATACATACATAAGTATAATTGACAATTATGAGATTTGAACTCATCACCTCTTTGGAAGTTGGTGTCTCACACCATGTCAGATTATTACTTCCCCCAGAGGGTTAAACAATGAATGTTAAAAAATAAACAGTTCAAGTATTAAGGTTGATCCTATTGCTATTACTAGTAGCATATATCTTTGGTATTGACTATGACAATCATGTTTTCTAAACTTAAATTAAGGTTGGGGTTAATTCAATGGGAATACATGCCTAAGTCACGCATTGTTGTGAACACTTGATCTATTTAATACTTATCTGCCTGTGATTAAAATCTTTAAAGGGGCAAACTCGACTTCAATTTGTTGATATTTCAATGTACTTCAGTATGTTACATACTCTTTATCCATAATAAATTGCTTTTTAATTAGCAATATTCCTTTATCAATCAATTTGCGTGAATATTCACAGCGGAACATGATTTATTTGTCTGCATAACAGTAACTAGTCTGACAGGCAAAATTTTCAGCATCTTCTTATTTAAGTCTGGGAATCTTTTATTTCGATAAGGCATTTAATTTATTACTTCACTATCTCCATAAAAATTTAGCTAACCATAGTCATCATTTCTTATGACAGAAAATGGTGCTGACCCAGGTCCTTATATATAAGAATCTGTTGGCAGCGAGACGGATAATTGGCAAAAGGATACAGAAGAGAAATAGGAAGTAATGTATGAGATGGGATCCAGCTACTTATTGAAGTTTTAAGAACTAGGAATGTTATGGTGATCAATAAAAATGGGGTTTTGTCTTTAGACCCAAAGTTTTACCCTGATTTATTGTTAAACCCAAGTATTTTTATTTGTATCTTTAAACCCAATTAACTTTCTCTTTTTATCTTTAAACCCAAATAGTATAATTCATAGTTGAAATATATTATATTTATATTTTTAAGAGGTAAAACTCCAAAATACCCTCACTTCCCTCAAAACTCTCTCTCTCTCTCTCTCTCTCTCTCTCTCTCTCTCTAACATAGGAAATTAAAATCAAAATTATGAAAACTAAAATCAAAATTTTATATTTTTAGTATTATTAATTATTATTAATTACAATGAACAATCATGAGGAGTTATGAATAATCATGTGAAAACTTGTGATGAAGAAAATAATAAATTAATGTTATAATTTTCCCAAATACTTATGTGAATTTATGCTATAAAATTAAAAGTTGATGAATTGGGAGAATTTATACCTTAAAGTATCAAAAGAGATGAATCATCACTAAAATTTAGTATTTAATGGGTTTGTATGAGAGTTGAAGAAGGAAATATAGAGCAAAGGAGGTGAGAGAATTAAATGAGAAAAAGAGAGGGGTAAAATTAGATTTTTGAAAAAATTTAGGAGGACCACATAAGTATGAAGTGAATGTGAGAATTTGGGCTTAAAGATAAATAAACAAAGTTGATTGGGTCTAAAGATACAAATAAAAGTAATTGGGTTTAAACATAAATTATGGTAAACCTTTGGGTCCAAAGGTAAAAACCCCTAAAAAAAATGTTGTTATTTTTGTTGTTTTGAATTTTTGGTTATATGGTGCTGGACGCTGGTTCATAAATCTAAAAGCTCGTCTTTTAAATTTTTTACGTGGGTTTGTGCAGTTTATATTTTCAAATTTTTACGATCACGACGAGATGGAATAGCCCGGCCCGTCTATCAAATGAACCAATGGGCCCTACTAAGTTGAATAGAATTAACATGAAGTGAGATTGAATTAACATGAAGTTGAATAGAATTAACATGAAGTGAGATTGAATTAACATGAAGTGAGATTGAATTAACATGAAGTGAGATTGAATTAACATGAAGTTGAATAGAATTAACATGAAGTTGAATAGAATTAACATGAAGTGAGATTGAATTAACATGAAGTTGAATAGAATTAACATGAAGTGAGATTGAATTAACATGAAGTTGAATAGAATTAACATGAAGTGAGATTGAATTAACATGAAGTTGAATAGAATTAACATGAAGTGAGATTGAATTAACATGAAGTTGAATAGAATTAACATGAAGTGAGATTGAATTAACATGAAGTGAGATTGAATTAACATGAAGTGAGATTGAATTAACATGAAGTTGAATAGAATTAACATGAAGTGAGATTGAATTAACATGAAGTGAGATTGAATTAACATGAAGTTGAATAGAATTAACATGAAGTGAGATTGAATTAACATGAAGTTGAATAGAATTAACATGAAGTGAGATTGAATTAACATGAAGTTGAATAGAATTAACATGAAGTTGAATAGAATTAACATGAAGTTGAATAGAATTAACATGAAGTTGAATAGAATTAACATGAAGTGAGATTGAATTAACATGAAGTGAGATTGAATTAACATGAAGTGAGATTGAATTAACATGAAGTGAGATTGAATTAACATGAAGTGAGATTGAATTAACATGAAGTTGAATAGAATTAACATGAAGTGAGATTGAATTAACATGAAGTTGAATAGAATTAACATGAAGTGAGATTGAATTAACATGAAGTTGAATAGAATTAACATGAAGTGAGATTGAATTAACATGAAGTTGAATAGAATTAACATGAAGTGAGATTGAATTAACATGAAGTTGAATAGAATTAACATGAAGTGAGATTGAATTAACATGAAGTTGAATAGAATTAACATGAAGTGAGATTGAATTAACATGAAGTGAGATTGAATTAACATGAAGTGAGATTGAATTAACATGAAGTTGAATAGAATTAACATGAAGTGAGATTGAATTAACATGAAGTGAGATTGAATTAACATGAAGTTGAATAGAATTAACATGAAGTTGAATAGAATTAACATGAAGTTGAATAGAATTAACATGAAGTTGAATAGAATTAACATGAAGTTGAATAGAATTAACATGAAGTTGAATAGAATTAACATGAAGTGAGATTGAATTAACATGAAGTGAGATTGAATTAACATGAAGTGAGATTGAATTAACATGAAGTGAGATTGAATTAACATGAAGTTGAATAGAATTAACATGAAGTTGAATAGAATTAACATGAAGTGAGATTGAATTAACATGAAGTTGAATAGAATTAACATGAAGTGAGATTGAATTAACATGAAGTTGAATAGAATTAACATGAAGTTGAATAGAATTAACATGAAGTGAGATTGAATTAACATGAAGTTGAATAGAATTAACATGAAGTGAGATTGAATTAACATGAAGTTGAATAGAATTAACATGAAGTGAGATTGAATTAACATGAAGTTGAATAGAATTAACATGAAGTGAGATTGAATTAACATGAAGTTGAATAGAATTAACATGAAGTTGAATAGAATTAACATGAAGTTGAATAGAATTAACATGAAGTTGAATAGAATTAACATGAAGTTGAATAGAATTAACATGAAGTGAGATTGAATTAACATGAAGTTGAATAGAATTAACATGCGGTAAAATAGAATTAACATGTAGTGAAACTAACATGAACCTCGATATTCTTGTTAAATTCAATTTGATTCATGTTAAGTCTAATTTCATGTTAAATTCAATTTACTTCATGTTAATTCTATTCCACTTCATGTTAATTCAATCTCACTTCATGTTAATTCAATCTCACTTCATGTTAATTCAATCTCACTTCATGTTAATTCTATTCCACTTCATGTTAATTCAATCTCACTTCATGTTAATTCAATCTCACTTCATGTTAATTCAATCTCACTTCATGTTAATTCTATTCCACTTCATGTTAATTCAATCTCACTTCATGTTAATTCAATCTCACTTCATGTTAATTCTATTCCACTTCATGTTAATTCAATCTCACTTCATGTTAATTCTATTCCACTTCATGTTAATTCAATCTCACTTCATGTTAATTCTATTCCACTTCATGTTAATTCAATCTCACTTCATGTTAATTCAATCTCACTTCATGTTAATTCAATCTCACTTCATGTTAATTCTATTCCACTTCATGTTAATTCAATCTCACTTCATGTTAATTCAATCTCACTTCATGTTAATTCAATCTCACTTCATGTTAATTCTATTCCACTTCATGTTAATTCTATTCCACTTCATGTTAATTCTATTCCACTTCATGTTAATTCTATTCCACTTCATGTTAATTCTATTCCACTTCATGTTAATTCAATCTCACTTCATGTTAATTCTATTCCACTTCATGTTAATTCAATCTCACTTCATGTTAATTCTATTCCACTTCATGTTAATTCAATCTCACTTCATGTTAATTCAATCTCACTTCATGTTAATTTATTTCATGTTAAGTCTCATTCGACTTGTTTTAGACTTAACATGAAACATGTTAAGTCTAATTTAATTCAATTAAAATAAAATAAGTTGAAAATAGAATTAACATGAAGTTGAATAGAATTAACATGAAGTGGAATAGAATTAACATGCAACGAATAGAATTAACATGAAGTGGAATAGAATTAACATGAAGTGGAATAGAATTAACATGAAGTTGAATAGAATTAACATGCAATAGAATAGAATTAACATGAAGTTGAATAGAATTAACATGCAACGAATAGAATTAACATGAAGTGAGATTGAATTAACATGAAGTGGAATAGAATTAACATGCGGTAAAATAGAATTAACATGTAGTGAAACTAACATGAACCTCGATATTCTTGTTAAATTCAATTTGATTCATGTTAAGTCTAATTAATTCAATTAAAACGCTAAAATGCCCTTATCTCCTCCATATTCTTGCATGTTAAGTCTAAAACAAGTCGAATGAGTCTTAACATGAACCATGTTAAGTCTATTTCAACTTATTTTTAAGTCTAATTTCATGTTAAATTCAATTTATTTCATGTTAAGTCTAATTTAATTCAATTAAAATAAAAACAAAAAATAAGTTGAAAATAGACTTAACATGAAACATGTTAAGTCTATTTCAACTTATTTTTAAGTCTAATTTCATGTTAAATTCAATTTAATTCATGTTAAGTCTAATTTAATTCAATTAAAATAAAAACAAAAATAAGTTGAAAATAGATTCATGTTAAGTCTCATTCGACTTGTTTTAGACTTAACATGCAAGAATATGGAGGAGATAAGGGCATTTTGGCTTTTAATTGAATTAAATTAGACTTAACATGAATCAAATTGAATTTAACAAGAATACCGAGGTTCATGTTAGTTCTATTTCACCTGTTAAGTCTATTCTCGCTTCATGTTAGTTCTATTTCATCAAGATGTTAATTCTATTCCACTTCATGTTAATTCAATCTCACTTCATGTTAATTCTATTTCATCAAGATGTTAATTCTATTCCACTTCATGTTAATTCTATTTTCGTGTTGAAAATAGAATTAACATGCAACGAATAGAATTAACATGAAGTGAGATTGAATTAACATGAAGTTGAATAGAATTAACATGCAACGAATAGAATTAACATGTAGTGAAACTAACATGAACCTCAAGATTCTTGTTAAATTCAATTTGATTCATGTTAAGTCTAATTTAATTCAATTAAAAACGCTAAAATGCCCTTATCTCCTCCATATTCTTGCATGTTAAGTCTAAAACAAGTCGAATGAGACTTAACATGAATCTATTTTCAACTTATTTTTTGTTTTTATTTTTAATTGAATTAAATTAGACTTAACATAAATTAAATTAAATTTAACATGAAACATGTTAAGTCTATTTTCAACTTATTTTTAAGTCTAATTTCATGTTAATTCAATTTGATTCATGTTAAGTCTAATTTAATTCAATTAAAATAAAAACAAAAAATAAGTTGAAAATAGATTCATGTTAAGTCTCATTCGACTTGTTTTAGACTTAACATGCAAGAATATGGAGGAGATAAGGGCATTTTGGTGTTTTAATTGAATTAAATTAGACTTAACATGAATCAAATTGAATTTAACAAGAATACCGAGGTTCATGTTAGTTTCATCGCATGTTAATTCTATTTTACCGCATGTTAATTCTATTCCACTTCATGTTAATTCAATCTCACTTCATGTTAATTCTATTCCACTTCATGTTAATTCTATTTTACCGCATGTTAATTCTATTTTCGTGTTGAAAATAGAATTAACATGCAACCTAATAGAATTAACATGAAGTGAGATTGAATTAACATGAAGTGGAATAGAATTAACATGCAAGAAAATAGAATTAACATGTAGTGAAACTAACATGAACCTCAAGATTCTTGTTAAATTCAATTTGATTCATGTTAAGTCTAATTTAATTCAATTAAAAACGCTAAAATGCCCTTATCTCCTCCATATTCTTGCATGTTAAGTCTAAAACAAGTCGAATGAGACTTAACATGAATCTATTTTCAACTTATTTTTTGTTTTTATTTTTAATTGAATTAAATTAGACTTAACATGAATTAAATTGAATTAACATGTAATTAGACTTAAAATAAGTTGAAATAGACTTAACATGTTTCATGTTAAGTCTATTTTCAACTTATTTTTTGTTTTTATTTTTAATTGAATTAAATTAGACTTAACATAAATTAAATTAAATTTAACATGAAATTAGACTTAAAATAAGTTGGAATAGACTTAACATGATTCATGTTTAGTCTAATTCGACTTATTTTAGACTTAACATGCAAGAGTATGGAGGAGATAAGGGCATTTTGGTGTTTTAATTGAATTAAATTAGACTTAACATGAATCAAATTGAATTTAACAAGAATAATGAGGTTCATGTTAGTTTCATCGCATGTTAATTCTATTTTACCGCATGTTAATTCTATTCCACTTCATGTTAATTCAATCTCACTTCATGTTAATTCTATTCGTTGCATGTTAATTCTATTCAACTTCATGTTAATTCTATTTTCAGGTTGAAAATAGAATTAACATGCAACCGAATAGAATTAACATGAAGTGAGATTGAATTAACATGAAGTGGAATAGAATTAACATGCAAGGAAATAGAATTAACCTGCAGTGAAACTAACATGAACCTCAGTATTCTTGTTAAATTCAATTTGATTCATGTTAAGTCTAATTTAATTCAATTAAAAACGCTAAAATGCCCTTATCTCCTCCATATTCTTGCATGTTAAGTCTAAAAACAAGTCGAATGAGACTTAACATGAATCTATTTTCAACTTATTTTTTTTGTTTTTATTTTTAATTGAATTAAATTAGACTTAACATAAATTAAATTAAATTTAACATGAAATTAGACTTAAAATAAGTTGAAATAGACTTAACATGTTTCATGTTAAGTCTATTTTCAACTTATTTTTTGTTTTTATTTTTAATTGAATTAAATTAGACTTAACATAAATTAAATTAAATTTAACATGAAATTAGACTTAAAATAAGTTGGAATAGACTTAACATGATTCATGTTTAGTCTAATTCGACTTATTTTAGACTTAACATGCAAGAGTATGGAGGAGATAAGGGCATTTTGGTGTTTTAATTGAATTAAATTAGACTTAACATGAATCAAATTGAATTTAACAAGAATAATGAGGTTCATGTTAGTTTCATCGCATGTTAATTCTATTTTACCGCATGTTAATTCTATTCCACTTCATGTTAATTCAATCTCACTTCATGTTAATTCTATTCTGCTGCATGTTAATTCTATTCAACTTCATGTTAATTCTATTCGCTGCATGTTAATTCTATTCAACTTCATGTTAATTCTATTCTCGCTCATGTTAGTTCTATTTCACCTGTTAAGTCTATTCTCGCTTCATGTTAGTTCTATTTCACCTGTTAAGTCTAATTTGGGCTTGAGCTCATTCTACTCCTCCAAAGACTGTCCTGACTTTCCTGGTGCTAGAACTTAAGGGCGGAGGCTGAGGAGGAAGAGGAGTAGGGAGGGAATCAAGGGGAGATGGAGTGCTTTTCGACTGTAATAATATTCCATATGTAATGGAAGGAGTAGTGATTGTTTACTACCGTGGAAGGAGGAGCATGTGGTGGAGGCGGAGGAGACACGAGAGTAGTGCCGTGACGGTGATGGAGGAGGAGGAAGAAGGAGATGGATTATGAGAGGAGGAGAGGAGAGGAGAGGAGATGAGAGGAGGAGAGGAGAGGAGAGGAGAGGAGAGGAGAGGAGATGAGAGGAGGAAGAAGGAGATGGATTATGAGAGGAGGAGAGGAGAGGAGAGGAGAGGAGAGGAGATGAGAGGAGGAGAGGAGAGGAGAGGAGGAGAGGAAGAAGGAGATGGATTATGAGAGGAGGAGAGGAGAGGAGAGGAGAGGAGAGGAGAGGAGAGGAGGAGAGGAGAGGAGAGGAGATGAGAGGAGGAAGAAGGAGATGGATTATGAGAGGAGAGGAGAGGAGAGGAGAGGAGAGGAGAGGAGAGGAGAGGAGGAGAGGAGAGGAGAGGAGAGGAGAGGAGATGAGAGGAGGAGAGGAAGAAGGAGATAAGGGATTTTGGGTTTTGTATCTTTCTCCATGCTTAGTTGGCATGCAATGATGACTAAAAAGCGGGACATAAATTGGGGAGGTTGAGAATAAACATACGTGGTTGAGGTAATGGTCAAAGGTTACTGGACAATTTTCCCAAAAATAAACGTGACCTTAGTAATATATATTGAATAATTTAAAATAGCAGGTCGCGCGCCCTTCACAATCAAATTAAATATGCTGCAGGTCACGAACATTTTTTAATTAATGTGGTTTTTCATAAATACCCCCAACCTATATGTATATTTCAATTGTAACCAACTAAATAATTATAAATCAGTTGTCACTCCATGTGAGGTACGGGAGGTAATGTTATAAATTGTTGCGTACATATTGTGTTAATTTGACAACTATAATTAATATTACAATTACATAACTACATAAATAAAATGAAGAAAAATAGTAATTCTATGGTGATAGTTGTACTACTCTTGTAGTGAAAGACTCAAAGAAGTGGGGTCCATAAGAACCCATAATTTTTCTTTGCAATTTAAAAGAAAATGTTCCACTTTTTTTATGTGTAATAGTACAAGTAGTGCAACTCTTACTATACAATAATTCCTACTCTAATATGACTACGAATCATATCAGAACCAACCGGATGCAAGCGGTCGGTTCTGACCACTCATTTCGGGGGCAAATTCTAAATTTGTTCCCTACTATTTGCAGCGAAAGGTCAGCACCGACCGCTCGCATGCAGTCGGTTGTCGATTGGTTGTGATAAAAAACGGACTCATCCAAAATGAACACCCATCAATATTTTTCCCATTGGAATATATTACTAAATGTAAATGATAATATGTAACTATTTTCAAATTAAAAGGTTGGAAATAATTAATGAGAAAAATTATATGGTTGTCAATGTGGATATATATAGCATGAGAAAAATTATATGGTTGTCAATGTGGATATATATAGTATGGGTGTTTGCATGTGGCCACTTTCCGGCTTAATTATATTGTTCTTGAGGGGACAATGGCATCCATTCGATAGAGGTTGGGAATGTTGGATAGCAGAAGAAGAGAGGTGAAAAGGAGAATAGTCACTCAATTAATTAATGGTAAATTTCAAAAACTCAGAACTCTGTGGGGTATTGTGGGAAATCTCTTTGAACTTTTTCCCACTAAACCGCTAGAACTTTGACGCGTCTGATCAAATTACACTCACCTTTTAAAAATTTCCAACTAAGCCCTTTAAAAATTTCCAACTAAGCCCTTTAATAATGAGAGTGCCATCATTAATACCTTGGGGGTTCATGAAAAAATTTGCAAATTTAATGTAGTTTTGTGACACACCCCACTGTCCAAGGTATTTTGGTGAGAAAAGAGTTGAGGGATTTTTTGTAAAATTTACCCTTAATTAATTTCTAATAAAGGTTTTGTTTATAAACCCAAGTTTTACTCTCATTTAACAAAGAACCCACTCACTCCTATATCTTCCAATAAATCCAACAGACAAAGTTTGTTTACCATTAAACCCATCCGAATACAAAGTATATAGCTGCATACAATAGGATGTATATATTGTTATATATAGTTACATAATGTAAGGCGTATAACTGCATATTATAGGTTATATAACTAAACACTATAGAGTGGAGAGCTACATATCCTATTATATGCGGCAATAAACTTTGTATTCTATATCTTGGCTTTAAAGATAAATAAACTTTATATTCTAGGTTTATGAGAACAAAGAACTACGTGGGTTTGAAATTAAATGGTGGTATAATGTTTGGCCGGGGCGGAGCCAGAATTTTCGTTCAAATAGGGCATAAAATTGCCAATATAACTTTTAAAAATTAAAACATATATGTCATAAAAACTGCATTGAATTTTCATAACACAAAGAAACATATATAAACCAAAAATTTTATATTTGAACTCTCATTTTTAATATTTTTTTCCAAAAACATATTCTAATCATTTAATTGGAATCAATGGGCTTCATTGCCTGTAATTGTCAAATAATTGCATCAGGTAATATTATCAAACACACCCTTTGAATGCAGTAAAAATAGTTGTTATCTAAATAAATGAAAATACTAGTTGTTATATGAAAATATTAGTTGTTATAAATGAATTAAACCATAAAAGTCATGATGAATATGTATATAAAAATATCATATGTCTGATTAGATAAATAAACCATAAAAGTCATGATGAATATGTATATAAAAATATCATATGTCTGATTAGATAAATAATTAGCTAGAATAAAACTTTCATGTACATTAAACTTTCATAAGAATAAGATGAAAATTATCAAGCAGAATACACAAAAATTAATGAATCTTTAAAGAAAATTGAGATACACTTACCCGTCAAATATTTTCAGGAGAAATTGAGAGAAAAATAGGCAAACTTAGTGATGTAGAATGCACTATGGATATGTACATGAAGAAACTGGACTGTCAGAAGCCCAAATGCGGGCTCGGTAGAGAAAAATAACTTGTAATGAAGAACAGATAATATCTCCCAAACTATACATCGGAATTGGATATTGAGGTCTATTTATACAACGTGAGTAGCATTGCTTCTAGTACTCTACCCGATGTGGGACTAAACAAAGAGGTCAAATATGCTATATTTAACACCCCCGGTCAAACTCACGGTCGGTAAAGAACCGAGAGTTTGGATAAGATAAGCCAAATTTGCATAGATGATAATTGGCGTGACTTGGCAAGAATTAGTTGAATTGAAGCACGTCGGTGACGAGAATTGCAAGATCCAGTTGTAGGCGTTAAAAATTGCCTATAAGCTCCCGAACACAGCTTGTGATAAGGAGTTGACGATCGACGAGCCATTCGACGACATAACGGCGAACCGTCGATGATACAACAACAAGTCACCGCGACGCTAACGCATAAAGCAAGTTGACGCCAACGCATAAAGCGAGTCGACGAAGCGTCCAAGTCAATTAACCGAGTTGACGAAGTGCATAAAGCAAGTCGACAAAGCGTCCAAGGCCAATGAAGCGACGAATCGCGTGCGAGCGAAGGGATAAACCCGACTTTGAAGCTCCGGATCAGCGAAAACCGATAAACCTGAATCGAATCGGGCTCGGAACACCGCAAGACGGCGAAAAAGACCGGAAAACGAAGCACTTGGGTGACTCGGCCAAAACCGAGCCACTTCTAAGTGGCTCGGCCAAGGCCGAGCACTTGCCAAGTGGCTCGGTGGCCGAGCCACTTGCAAGTGGCTAGGCGGGCCTCGGGCCCAGTTTCGACCCTTTATCCGCTTTGAGGCTATAAATATGAGGTGCAAGGCTCATTTGCACAGATCCGAAATTTTGGAGAAATGAGGAAGCTCTGCCGGATCAAGATCTGAGTTTTGGCGATAAAGGCGACGTTTTTAAAGATGCAGATCTGACTTTTGGGGAGGCGATCAGCTTCGACATCAGATCCACATCAATTCCTCGAGATTAAACCTTATTTTGATCTCGAGAAGAGCTTTGATTTCGCTTAGTCGATCTCATTTGCTTGGGCTCTTGTTTCCTTTGTGAAATAACCCCTCTTGATCGTGTTTATCTCGCACCGGATCCGGATTACGAGGTGGTCCACGGACGGAAAAGAAGTCCCCGGCACAGGCAAAGATACCCACGCAAGCGAGAATCCGATAAACGGATCCCGCGTTTGTTTAGGATAAAAGTTATAATTTTTTCTTTGATTCTCATTGTAGCCTTATAAAAAGGCGATCTTTTTCTGAATCTCATTTGTAAACCCATAAAGGTGTAACAGATTCAAATCAATGACAATCATCCCGACTTTTCCCGCGAACACCAGTCACCGTATCTTCTCTTGCGACTACAGGTCCGTCCTCTCGCAACCACGGTGCATGACTCTCGATCACCAATAACATGATCTCGCCTCCTGCAATTCTCGTCACCGACGTGCTTCAATTCAACTAATTCTTGCCAAGTCACGCCAATTATCATCTATGCAAATTTGGCTTATCTTATCAAACTCTAGGTTCTTTCTGCCGAAGTAGTTTGACGGGTATTAAATATAGCATATTTGACCTCTTTGTTTAGTCCCATCGGGTAGAGTACTAGAAGCAATGCTACTCACATTGTATTCATTGATATTGAGGTCTATTTATACAACGTGAGTAGCATTGCTTCTAGTACTCTACCGATGTGGGACTAAACAAAGAGGTCAAATATACTATATTTAACACCCCCGATCAAACTCACGGTCGGTAAAGAACCGAGAGTTTGGATAAGATAAGCCAAATTTGCATAGATGATAATTGGCGTGACTTGGCAAGAATTAGTTGAATTGAAGCAAGTCGGTGACGAGAATTGCAGGAGGCGAGATCATGTTATTGGTGATCGACAGTCATGCACCGTGGTTGCAAGAGGGCGGACCTGTAGTCGCAAGAGAAGATACGGTGACTGGATCTTGCAAGCGGCGATGTATGATGTTGCAGTAGTGATCGGCGGTCACACATGGTGGTCGCGAGAGGAGACGTGGTGACAGGATCTTGCAATCATCGGTGATCGAGAAACGCTTGGTAGGAGAGAGCTTGGCCAGGGGCTAGCCAAGGAGGGAGAAATCTCGCTAAGATAATTTGTCAAACACCTTGTGTGCATGCGATGAGACTGATGAGGGAGACCTAATTGATTAGGCGCAAGATCTATGAAGATCTAGTTATTAAGCCAAATGATTTGCACAAGATCTGTGAAGATCTGAGATCTATGAAGTCTTGTTGTGCGCAGCGGAAATTTTGATAGCACCTCTGGTGCACAACAAGAGAGTAAGATCACAACTAAATCCCCGTTTCACTAGGAAAATAAGAATTGACAGTGATATATCTCAGCAAAGTGGGATATACACTCTTCCTCTCATCAGTTCTAGGACTGACCTGTCAAGGACGGTGTCGAGGCCGGTGTCGAGGCCGCCAAGGGGAAGCGCATAGTGCGGACATAACCCCCTCGGCGGCCCCGAGATCGAGAAGGAAGAAAGTGGTTTCTCTAGAATTGAGAACCTGGCTCTGATACCATGTTAAAAGTAGAGCAAATTATGAGAAAGGAGCAATTGTATTCATTGATATTGAGGTCTATTTATACAACGTGAGTAGCATTGCTTCTAGTACTCTACCGATGTGGGACTAAACAAAGAGGTCAAATATACTATATTTAACACTCGATCAAACTCACTACGGTAAAGAACCGAGAGTTTGATAAGATAAGCCAAATTTGCATAGATGATAATTGGCGGACTTGGCAAGAATTAGTTGAATTGAAGCAAGTCGGTGACGAATTGCGTGAGGCGCAGATCATGTTATTGGTGATCGATACCATGCACCGTGGTTGCAAGAGGGCTGACCAGAGTCGCAAGAGAAGATACGGTGATCGATCTTGCAAGCGGCGATGTATGATGTTGCAGAGTGATCGGCGGTCACACATGGTGGTCGCGAGAGGAGACGTGGTGACAGGATCTTGCAATCATCGGTGATCGAGAAACGCTTGGTAGAGAGAGCTTGGCCGTGGGCTAGCCAAGGAGGGAGAAATCTCGCTAAGATAATTTGTCAAACACCTTGTGTGCATGCGATGAGACCGATGAGGGAGACCTAATTGATTAGGCGCAAGATCTATGAAGATCTAGTTATTAAGCCAAATGATTTGCACAAGATCCGTGAAGATCCGAGATCTATGAAGATCTAGTTATTAAGCCAAATGATTTGCACAAGATCCGTGAAGATCCGAGATCTATGAAGTCTTGTTGTGCGCAATGAAATTTTGATAGCACCTCCGTGCACAACAAGAGAGTAAGATCACAACTAAATCCCCGTTTCACTAGGAAAATAAGAATTGACAGTGATATATCTCAGCAAAGTGGGATATACACTCTTCCTCTCATCAGTTCTAGGACTGACTGCCAAGGACGGTGTCGAGGCGGTGTCGAGGCGGTGTCGAGGCCGCCAAGGGAAGCGATAGTGCGGACATAACCCCTCGGCCCGAGATCGAGAAGGAAGAAAGTGGTTTCTCTAGAATTGAGAACCCGGCTCGATACCATGTTAAAAGTAGAGCAAATTATGAGAAAGGAGCAATTGTATTCATTGATATTGAGGTCTATTTATACAACGAGTAGCATTGCTTCTAGTACTCTACCGATGTGGGACTAAACAAAGAGGTCAAATATACTATATTTAACACTCGATCAAACTCACTACGGTAAAGAACCGAGAGTTTGGATAAGATAAGCCAAATTTGCATAGATGATAATTGGCTGACTTGGCAAGAATTAGTTGAATTGAAGCAAGTCGGTGACGAATTGCGTGAGGCGCAGATCATGTTATTGGTGATCGATACCATGCACCGTGGTTGCAAGAGGGCTGACCAGAGTCGCAAGAGAAGATACGGTGATCGATCTTGCAAGCGGCGATGTATGATGTTGCAGAGTGATCGGCGGTCACACATGGTGGTCGCGAGAGGAGACGTGGTGACAGGATCTTGCAATCATCGGTGATCGAGAAACGCTTGGTAGGAGAGAGCTTGGCCAGGGGCTAGCCAAGGAGGGAGAAATCTCGCTAAGATAATTTGTCAAACACCTTGTGTGCATGCGATGAGACTGATGAGGGAGACCTAATTGATTAGGCGCAAGATCTATGAAGATCTAGTTATTAAGCCAAATGATTTGCACAAGATCTGTGAAGATCTGAGATCTATGAAGTCTTGTTGTGCGCAGCGAAATTTTGATAGCACCTCTGGTGCACAACAAGAGAGTAAGATCACAACTAAATCCCCGTTTCACTAGGAAAATAAGAATTGACAGTGATATATCTCAGCAAAGTGGGATATACACTCTTCCTCTCATCGCTTCTAGGATCGACTGCCAAGGACGGTGTCGAGGCGGTGTCGAGGCCGCCAAGGGGAAGCGCATAGTGCGGACATAACCCCCTCGGCGGCCCCGAGATCGAGAAGGAAGAAAGTGGTTTCTCTAGAATTGAGAACCTGGCTCTGATACCATGTTAAAAGTAGAGCAAATTATGAGAAAGGAGCAATTGTATTCATTGATATTGAGGTCTATTTATACAACGTGAGTAGCATTGCTTCTAGTACTCTACCCGATGTGGGACTAAACAAAGAGGTCAAATATGTTATATTTAACAGAATTGTCCAAAGCAGTAGGATCACTTGAGGGAGGTATTAACGGCTTTGTAGGAGAACAAGTTATATATCAATTTGAAGAAGTGCAACTTCATGACTAGTAGCCTATTATTCTTGGGTTTTGTGGTCAGTATAGAGGGCATCTATGTTGATGAAGAAAATGTGCGTGCTATTCGAGATTGGCCCAAGTCGAAGATTGTTAGCGAAGTTCGTAAGTTCCACGGTCTAGCGACCTTCTATAGGAGATTTGTGAGAAACTTCAACAACATCATTGTGCCTATCACCGAATGCATGAAGAAGGGCAAGTTTAATTAGGGAGAAGATACAGATGATAGCTTTGCACTAATCAAGTAGATGTTGTTCACATCACCGGTGCTTGCACTTCTAGATTTCTAAAAGTGTTCGAGGTTGATTGTGATGCATCTATTATAGGTGTTGGTGGTGTTCTATCCCAATAAGGGTGTCCATTTGCTTTCTATAGCTAGAAATTCAGTGAAGCTTGGCAGAAATAGACCACATACAAGCTAGAGTTGTATGTCATAGTCTAGTCCTTAAAGCATTGGAAGCACTACTTGATCTTGCGAGAGTTTTTGTTCAACACTGACCATCAAGCGTTGAAGTCCATTAACAGTCAGACTACCATCAATCATATGCATGCTCGATGGATAGCATTTTTGTAGCGTTTCACTTTTATTTTGATGCACAAGTCTGGATAGCAGAATAAGATTGCAGATGCACTCGATCGAAGAGCTGTGTTGTTAGTGACTTTGCAGGCAGAAGTGTCTAGATACGAATACCTAAAGGAGCTCTTTTGCAACAGACGAAGACTTCAAGGAGGAGATAGAAAAATACGTGCGGCGTTGCCCAGTTTGTCAAGTTGCCAAGGGACAGTCTCAAAACACAAGATTATATTGCATACGCCATTACCTGTTCCTGATACGTCGTGGTATGATATCTCAATGGATTTTATTTTGGGACTCTCTAGAATCCAACGAGGTAATGATTCTATTTTTATTGTGGTTGACAAAATTTTAAAGATGACACACTTTATTCCATATAAAGAAAATAGCAGATGCTAGCAACATTGTCAACCTTTTCTTTCGGGAGATAGTATGCTTTCATGGAGTAACAAAGTCCCTCACATTTGATCGTGACTCTAAGTTCGTATCCCACTTCTGGAGGATATTAGTAGCGATTCAATACTTCAATCCAATTCAGTACTGCACCTTCAAACAGACAGCCAATTTGAAGTGATAAATCACACTCTTGGTAACCTTCTCAGATCCATCTCTGGCGATTATCCAAAGCAGTGGGACCTTGCTCCAGCGCATGCTGAGTTTGTTTATAACTATATGGAGAGTCAAACTACATGCAGAGCTCCCTTTGCGATTGTGTATGGGTGGCTCCCGAACCATTAACTTGATCTGGTTCCACTGTCTAAACTTTCAGGATAGAGTATTGTTGCAGATCATATGGCTAAAAAGATACGAGCTATTCAACAGAAAGTTAAAGAATAGATAGAGAAGTCTAATGCTAAATACAAGATAGATGTTGATCAATACAGGAAGAAGAAGGTGTTTGAGGAAGGAACATGGTAATGGTGTTTTTGCAAAAAGAGCGCTTTTCGGTGAGAACCTGCAACAAGCTGAAGAACAAAAATACAATATACTAAGGAAGATTAGTGACAATGCTAATGTCGTCGACCTTTCTGGAGACATGGCCATTTCCCTAGTTTTACTGTCACAGATCTGTTTAAGTATTACCTGCCAGAAGAAACAACTTTTCATGCGAGTATAAGCTCAGAGTCAAGCTCTTTTCAAGCAGGGGAGACTGATGTAGAACGTACTACAGATATATTCATGGAGAAATTGTACCATCAAAAGCCTAAACGGGGGCCCGGCAGAGGAAAATGACTTGCATTGAGGAACATGTCATATCTTCCAAACCGTACGTCGGAATTGGATAAATTATGTATAAAAATCGCGTATTTTTTTGAGATGGAGCCAACCAAACTGATCCCGGTTTTTCGTAGTTTGTTTTGTGAAATTTTCTTCGGATTGACAGATATCAGAGTTTTTGTCAGTTTTTTACTATTTTGGATAATGTTTTAGGAGTTAGTTTTGATTAGGAAACAACTCCAGTTTGATTTCAAATTTGATCGATTTGTTTTCTCAATCATAGGGAGTGTTTTAAGAAAAGTTTTGTTATTTCTATTTTGACAAAGTTCGGGTCCTAATAGAAGTTTTCTTTATTTTCTATTTAAGGAGATAATTGTAAGCCCTGGAAGCATAACTTTTATCAATAAAATTTCTCTTTTAATATTTTCTTTATGGTTCTTTCTGGATTCAAATAGTACCTGACGGATTCCGAGGTTTATCACTTCTGCGATGTGTTACTTAGCCAAATGAAGAGCGGAGATTGATGATGATGATTGTATAAGAAGACATGATGAGTAATAATTTATAGTTTCACTGGTATTGAAAATTTTACTTACAAAATAAAAATGATGATTAGTACTAGTTTTTTTTTTATTCCTCTCATAATTCATTGTATAATTATTTTAGTTAAGGTAGGGGCCGGCCCTTGATTGATTTTCAACAGATAATTTGTTCAGAATTTAACTGTGATGGGGATGCTTTGAATGGTTGAGATTTTATCAGGGCTGAATGATAAAGTTTAGGTAACAGCACAGCAAAATTTTGGGAGGGGCACAAGCATTGATTATAGAATTTAATGGACGTACGGTTAATTAATTTGGCAGGTAATGGGTAACTGACCTTATTACCTAATAAATGACCTGATTTCAGGTTGGGCAGACAGCCGCATGAGATACGAAAATTGAATACAACAATTTGAGAATCAAATGGATAGGTTGCCAGACAGCTGCATCGCTCACGTGCTATCCCTCACGTCACCTCGTGATTCGTGCCGAGCAGCGGCGACGTCCGCCTCGTTCCGGTCCGCTGCCGAGTCGGACACCGTGTGGGACTGTTTCCTTCCATCGGATCACTGCGATATCCTGTCGAGGGCCGTCGATCCAGTGAGCTTCTCGTCGAAGAAGAAGCTATACCATCGCCTCTGCGGCGAGATTCTCATCGACGACGGTAACGTTGTAAGTTATCGGAATTAAACCCAAAACACAACAAATTCTGAACTATTTTTAAACTCATCTATTTGTTACTTTACTAGTGTCAAAGTAGTTATATTTAGTGTATCAGTTCCTATTTATGTATTTGGTTTAAGGTGCTATAATTGTGTTTAAAACTAATTCAGTGTTAGTAATTTGGGTTTAAAATGACTTTGGAAGCCATTGGATTTGAAATTATTTATAACTAAACCGCAATATCATGAAAATGTTTCGTTTTTTTTTTGTTTTTTTGTTTTTTGGGAAAACAGAGTTTTGGATTGGATAAATTGAGTGGAAAGAAGCGGTTTCTGATTTCTGCAAGGGGGATGTCAATTGTCTGGGGAGATACTGCGCGGTATTGGAGATGGAAATCTAGTGAAAGTTCAAGGTTTGTGATTTCTTGTGTCATATTAAACCCCCAAAATCTTCTTTTGTTATACCTTACACTTTAGGTTGCTCAGTTTGCTACAATTTTAAGTGCAGCAAATGTCGCATGCACGAAATACTGCATGCAACATTTGTTATAGTAAATTAACCTCAAATATGTCGTTTGGATATTTGCACTTTTCTCGTGGTAAAGGTGTGTACTTCCAAATACAAATTTAATATTTGGTCATTCACAAAACCCGTTAGATTTGCATTTTTTTAATTATACAAAATACATTTTCATTGCAAAGCATGTGCTTGTTTCTCTTCAAAGGTTAAAAATAAGCATATTTTTAAGTTATAATCCACTAACTTTGATTATGTGATGTTAATTTTTAGTTTTTTAGTTAATGCAAGGACTTGGAATATTTGTTGCGGCTGGTGCAAATTACATCTACAAGTGTATAATTACCATCTACAACAACCTTGTTACAAGCAAAACATTGGAAACAAAAATTTTGATTGCAACATTTACGGATGTAAATTCATTTCTTGTCAACCAAATAGCCTCAACTTTCCCTCTTTTGACAACAAATTATTGTGCTTCCTGTCATTAGGTTTGCGGAGGTTGCTGAGCTCATATCAGTATGTCGGCTGGAGATCAAAGCCAGTATAAATACCAACATTCTCTCTCCAAAAACAACATATTGTGCTTATCTCATCTTCAACATAAATCAAGGATCATATGGCCTCACATTTCCACTCCAAGAGACCTCCATCAAACTCGGACCTCACGTGATCTCCCAACGCAAGGTATGCTTGCATCCTGATGTGAGTGATCCTCCTCAGTTACGCCTCGTGCTATTGGGCCGCTCAGCTGTGTTCTGTGTGCCTCCGAGACCCACAGAGACTGATGGGCCTGTTCAAAGCCCACTTAGGAGAGAGGATGGATGGATGGAGATAGAGATGGGGAGGTTTTTTATTGAGGGGGATGAAGGGGAGGTGGATGTAAGCTTGACGGAGGTTGAGGGAGGACAGTGGAAGAGTGGGCTTGTTGTTTTAGGGATTGAGTTGAGGTCAATGTAATAGCTGAAGAAGTTTTATATGATAATGCCTATAACTGATAAGCAACTCCTTAGGTCCTTTGGAATTATTATTTAATGGTTTGTTCAGGAGCACATTTCTTCTAAGAAGCTCTTAAGTTTCTATTTCAAAGAAGTTAAAGTTTGCTCCTCTCTTCTATGAAGTCTTTAACTTTCTTCTTTTGGCAATGAAACCCCAACAAATTAGTAGTGATAACTACATTACACTATACTTTTCTATATTATTCTCACGCTACAATAAACAAAAGTGTGGGCTCCCTTAATGAGTCATCAATTTTGAAAGAAGAAGTTAATAAGATCGGACTCAGTACTTTTCTCTCTTTTAATGCAGAAGCGATATAAGTGGACTAGAGTAGTTATCCTACTCTAAATTTTATCTCTTCTAAGAAGCCTCCAAGTTTTCTTGTTAATTTAGGAGTTTCATTGTTAAAAAACACGATGAGAGTTTCTTAGAAAAGAGAGGTAAAACCTAGGGACTTAGTTGTTAAAAAAATTTTGAAGACTTCTCAGAAGAGAGAGGTAAAGCTTAGAGGCTTCTTTGTCAAAATTAGAAAGTTGATGGCTTATTAAAAAGATGGATAAAACTTAGGAGTTTCTTATACTATGTTCTCATGATATGCAAATATCTCTTTGATATTAGTTTTGAATATTAGGTATGTTCTTTGGCACGGGGAAATAAAATTTTACAAATAAATGTTATAACAAAATTTGATATTATACAAAAAGATAAAAGTTCAAATGTCTTGATTGTAGATATGGCATACATTGTTCATAACAAAACTTAAGTTATAAAGCATGAGCTGATGAAATGGCTTGTTTGAGATATGTAAAGGTGAATCAGTTGCTGCACATTGAGATAGCTGATTTGGTATGGACTTTAAATTTGTTCATATAACCATATTTGGAATATTAACGATAGCATGTTATTGTTCATATCTTTTAAACTCCTCTTTTAAGGTTTTTGGTTTTCCATGGCTCCCGAGAGAGTGAAAAATTAGCCAAAGATTAAAATCTTATGTAGCAAGAAAGGGTTTCAAATGCAAATGTATATATTTGAATAATAGATGTTTTAAGCTGTCATCACAATAAATAATAAATTACTAGGAGTTGCAGTTTTTAAGGAATAATAAATTATTAAGAGTATCAGTTATTTAAGGAAGTTTATTTATAGCATCCTTCAAATGTTATTGTTAATGAGTAGTGTAGAAATTTATTTCTGACTACCCCCTACCTAACCTCCACCCCCCTCGCTTGGCCCATCCAAGAAAAAACACTATGAAAGTTAATTCCTTTTGCCATTCAGTTTACATGTACGTACTATCATTAAAAGGTGGTTTGGAAGTAGGATTTTGCCTGTGATTTTGCCACTTAGAATATAAAATTTGGTCGTAAACATGAATATATGCATCTTGAGTTTGGATATAGCTGGAAACTGTACTCCTCTTCAATTGTTTTTCCATATCCAATACTGTGGAGTAACCTACCTAATATTTCCGTTGAACAACTCTTGGAAAATAGGACAATGCAGTTCTAGGAATAACATCATCGCTAAAGCACAACTTAAACCAAACAAAGAAATTCAATTAATTGATGTGCTAAAAGATGAAGAGTATACATCCCAATACACAAGCTTGAATTGAACCAAGCGCTGGCCTAAAAAATGAAGTGCTTTGAATCTCGACACTTGCTCATGAGAGGATGGATATCTGGGGTTGACAGAATGTACCTATGAAATTGGCATTGTGTTGATTCACTTACCCTAGCCTATGCCTAAAGTTTCTGAGCATTAAACATTGGATCTATATGATACATGTTGTACTTATTCAACATTATAATGTTGATGGCATTTTTGCCATTTGAGAAGATTATGAAATAAGTCACCCAAAAGCTATATATACCTTGTATAGCCTCTCCCTTGACAGTGTCTATCACAACTGATCTTTCGTCATATTCAAAGGTTCTAAGGTACCTCTTTCCTACCTTTTTCTCATCTCCTTTAATTATAGTTTTTCTTGCTAAATTGTGTGTAAATATATTTAATCACAAATATTAGCTATGGTTTGAGCCAGTTATAATGTTTTCTCCCAAGTTCGATAAAATTTTCGAATGAAAGCATCAGATTATTATATGGTATCTATTACATGGAGTGAAGGCTACACAGCTATATTATATTAATGAATATTTCCAGTGTAGCATATAGACCAAATCTAAAATCTGTGCGGTATCCTTTAGAAAGGGATAGCATCAGTAATGTCCATTCTACTTGTACTATAGCCCATATATGATGATCATAATGCTTTCATAGTGACTGCTAAATGAATTTATCATGTAATTTCCTATTTTCTGCCAGTTTGGAGTCTATTATAGCAACCCGATAATAGGAAAGAACTTTATGACATTAGATTGAAAGAAGCTATAATCAAAATAAACAAAATATGCATTTTCTAAAGGCATTTCGTCAGAGTTTAGGACATCAGATCCTCATCTGCTGAGAATGGTCATTATTTGGTATTTTCACTTCGATTCATGAAACGCTACAGAACAAAAACATTGTTTGCTAGATATAGTAATCAACAAGCTTGTAAATTCCAGTAATGCTTAAAAAGCTCATAAAAGAATTAGTTTTAATTGAAAAAAAATTGTCAGACATACTTTTCTTTCCGTGTTGATTGGGTTTCAAAATTATACGAAGAGCTGTCCTTGTTTTTGTGTTGAAAGGTTTCACTTCAAATGTACTACAAATTGACTAATAAACTTCAACTAGCCACAAATATACACAATTACTTGATGTCTCACTATCCATCACAAGCCCTCGAAGTCAACCACGTGCCAGATTAGTTACTTCTCAGGCAAGTAAGTATAATCGTCAAGATGCAAAATTTGGGAAAGTTACAAAAAATTTCAACCATATTTTAGGTTCTATATTGCCAACCTTTTTTTTCGGGAGATAGCATACTTTCATGGAGTGCAAAAGTCTCTCACCTCTGATCGTGACTCTAAGTTGTTATCCCACTTACGGAGGAGATTGTAGCAGTGATTCAATACTTTACTCAAATTTAGTACTGCTTACCACCTTCAAACGGACAGCCAAACTGAAGTGATAAATCGCACTCTCGATAACCTTCTGAGATCCAAAGCAGTGGGATCTTGCTCCGGCGCATGCTGAGTTTGTTTATAACAATATGGAGAGTCAAACTACAGGCAGAGCTCCCTTTGTGATTGTGTATAGGAGGCTCTCGAACCATTAACTTGATATGGTTTCACTGCCTAAACTTTCAGGACAGAGTATTGCTGCAGATCATATGGCTGAAAAGATACGAGCTATTCAACAGGAAGTGAAAGAACAGATAGAGAAGTCTAATGCTAAATACAAGGCAGATGTTGATCAATACAGGAGAAAGAAGGTGTTTGAGGAAGGAGACATGGTAATGGTGTTTTTGTGAAAGGAGCGGTTTCCGGTGGGAACTTACAACAAGCTGAAGAACAAAAATGCAATATATTAAAGAAGATTAGTGACAATGCTGATGTCGTCGACCTTCTTGAAGACATGGTCATTTCCCCTAGTTTCAATGCTGCGGATCTGTTTGAGTATTACTCGCCAGAAGGAATAACTTTTCATGCGAGTATAAGCTTAGGGTCGAGCTCTTTTCAAGCAGGGGAGAGTGATGTAGAACGCACTGCAGATATATTCATGAAGAAACTGGACCGTCAAAAAGTCCAAACGGGGGCCCGACAGAGGAAAATTACTTACATTGAAGAACATGTCATATCTTTCAAACCGTACGTCGGAATTGGACAAATTATATATGAAAATCGCGTATTTTTTTGAGATGGAGCCAACCAAACTGACCCATATTTGCCGTAGTTTATTTTGCAAAATTTCCTCCGGATTGAGAGATATCAGAGTTTTTGTCAGTTTTTTACTATTTCGGGTAATGTTTTAGGAGTTAATTTTGCTTAGTAAACAACTCCGATTTGATTCCAAATTTAACTGATTTGTTTCCTCAATAATAGGGAGTCTTTTAAGAAGAGTTTTGTTATTTTTATTTTTGGTAAAGTTCGGATCCTAGTAGGAGTCTTGTTTGTTTTCTATTAAACAGATGATTGTAAGCCTTAGAGGCATAGCTTTTATCAATAAAATTCCTTTTTTAATATTTTCTTCATGGGTTTGAAGTTCTTCGTGGATTCGGAGATCGTTTTCGGATTCAAAGAGCACTAATCACTGGATTAGGGTTTATCACTTCACTGCGTTCTTGTAGAATATAGAGTGGAGATTGATGATGATGATTGTATAAGAAGACATGATGAGTAATAATTTATAGTATCCCCGGTATTGAAATTTTTACTTACAAAATAAAAATAATGATTAGTATTAGTTTTTTTATTCCTCTCAAAATTCATTGTATAATTGTTTTAGTTAAGGTAGGGGCCGGCCCTAGATTGATTTAGAATTTAATTGTGATGGGGATGCGTTGAATGGTTGAGATTTTTATCAGGGCTGAATGATAAAGTTTAAAGTTTAGGTAACAGCACAGCAAAATTTTGGGAGGGGCACAATCATTGGACGGTTAATTAATTTGGCAGGTAATGGGTAAACTGACCTTATTACCTAATAGATTCCCTGATTTGATTTCAGGTTGGGCACTTGGTCAACCTAAGACAAACGTGGCTCCGCCTCTGACGTTCGTTTTATAAGCAACCTTCCTGAGGTACGAAAATTAAATTGAATACTGCAATTTGAGAATCAAATGGATAGGTTGCCAGACAGCTGCATCGCTCACGTGCTATCCCTCACGTCGCCTCGTGATTCGTGCCGAGCAGCGGCGACGTCCACTGTGTTCCGGTCCGCTGCCGAGTCGGACACCGTGTGGGACTGTTTCCTTCCATCGGATCACTGCCATATCCTGTCGAGGGCCGTCGATCCAGTGAGCTTCTCGTCGAAGAAGGAGCTATACCATCGCCTCTGCGGCGAGATTCTCATCGACGACGGTAACGTTGTAAGTTATCGGAATTAAACCCAAAACACAACAAATTCTGAACTATTTTTAAACTCATCTATTTGTTACTTTACTAGTGTCAAAGTAGTTATATTTAGTGTATCAGTTCCTATTTATGTATTTGGTTTAAGGTGCTATAATTGTGTTTAAAACTAATTCAGTGTTAGTAATTTGGGTTTAAAATGACTTTGGAAGCCATTGGATTTGAAATTATTTATAACTAAACCGCAATATCATGAAAATGTTTTGTTTTGTTTTGTTTTGTTTTTTTTTTGTTTTTTGTTTTTTTTTTTTGGAAAACAGAGTTTTGGATTGGATAAATTGGGTGGAAAGAAACGGTTTCTAATTTCTGCAAGGGGGATGTCAATTGTCTGGGGAGATACTCCGCAGTATTGGAGATGGAAATCGAGTGAAAGTTCAAGGTTTTGATTTCTTGTATCATATTGAACCCCTAAAATCTTCTTTTGTTATGCCTTACACTTTAGGGTGCTCAATGTGCTACAATTTTAATTGCAGCAAATGTCGCATGCACAAAATGCTGCATGCAACATTTGTTATAGTAAATTAACCTCAAATATGTTGTTTGGATATTTGCACTTTTCTCATGGTAAATGTGTGTACTTCCAAATACAAATTTAATGTTTGGTTATTCACAAAACCTGTTAGATTTGTATTTTTTTTTATAAAAACTACATTTTCATTGCAAAGCATGTGCTTGTTTCTCTTCAACGGTTAAAAATAAGCATATTTTTAAGTTAAAATCCACTAACTTTGATTATGTGATGTTAATTTTTAGTTTTTTAGTTAATGCAAGGACTTTGAATATTTGTTGCAGCTGGTGCAAATTACATCTACAAGTGTATAATTACCATCTACAACAACCTTGTTACAAGCAAAACATTGAAAATAGAAATTTTGATTGCAACATTTACGGATGTAAATTCATTTCTTGTCAACCAAATAGCCTCGACTTTCCCTCTTTTGACAACAAATTACTGTGCTTCCTGTCATTAGGTTTGCGGAGGTTGCTGAGCTCATATCAGTATGTCGGCTGGAGATCAAAGCCAGTATAAATACCAACATTCTCTCTCCAAAAACAACATATTGTGCTTATCTCATCTTCAACATAAATCAAGGATCATATGGCCTCACATTTCCACTCCAAGAGACCTCCATCAAACTCGGACCTCACGTGATCTCCCAACGCAAGGTATGCTTGCATCCTGATGTGAGTGATCCTCCTCAGTTACGCCTCGTGCTATTGGGCCGCTCAGCTGTGTTCTGTGTGCCTCCGAGACCCACAGAGACTGATGGGCCTGTTCAAAGCCCACTTAGGAGAGAGGATGGATGGATGGAGATAGAGATGGGGAGGTTTTTATTGAGGGGATGAAGGGGAGGTGGATGTAAGCTTGACGGAGGTTGAGGGAGGACAGTGGAAGAGTGGGCTTGTTGTTTTAGGGATTGAGTTGAGGTCAATGTAATAGCTGAAGAAGTTTTATATGATAATGCCTATAACTGATAAGCAACTCCTTAGGTCCTTTGGAATTATTATTTAATGGTTTGTTCAGGAGCACATTTCTTCTAAGAAGCTCTTAAGTTTCTATTTCAAAGAAGTTAAAGTTTGCTCCTCTCTTCTATGAAGTCTTTAACTTTCTTCTTTTGGCAATGAAACCCCAACAAATTAGTGATAACTACATTACACTACACTTTTTTATATTATTCTCACACTACAATAAACAAAAGTGTGGGCTCCCTTAATGAGTCATCAATTTTGAAAGAAGAAGTTAATAAGATCGGACTCAGCACTTTTCTCTCTTTTAATGCAGAAGCGATATAAGTGGACTAGAGTAGTTATCCTACTCTAAATTTTATCTCTTCTAAGAAGCCTCCAAGTTTTCTTGTTAATTTAGGAGTTTCATTGTTAAAAAAGCGATGGGAGTTTCTTAGAAAAGAGAGGTAAAACCTATAGAACTTAGTTGTTAATTTTTTTTTGAGGACTTCTTAGAAGAGAGAGGTAAAGCTTAGAGGCTTCTTTGTCAAAATCAGAAAGTTGAGGGCTTATTAAAAAGATGGATAAAACTTAGGAGTTTCTTATACTATGTTCTCATGATATGCAAATATCTCTTTGATTTTAGTTTTGAATATTAGGTATGTTCTTTGGCACGGGAAATAAAATTTTCCAAATAAATGTTAAAACAAAATTTGATATTATACAAAAAGATAAAAGCTCAAATGTCTTGATTCTAGATATGGCATACATTGTTCCTAACAAAACTTAAGTTATAAAGCATGAGCTGATGAAATGGCTTGTTTGAGATATGTAAAGGTGAATCAGTTGCTGCACATTGAGATAGCTGATTTGGTATGGACTTTAAATTTGTTCATATAACCATATTTGGAATATTAACTATAGCATGTTATTGTTCATATCTTTTAAATTCCTCTTTTAAGGTTTTGGTTTTCCATGGCTCCCGAGAGTGAAAAATTAGCCAAAGATTAAAATTTTATGTAGCAAGAAAGGGTTTCAAATGCAAATGTATATATTTGAATAATAGATGTTTTAAGCTGTCATCACAATAAATAATAAATTACTAGGAGTTGCAGTTTTTAAGGAATAATAAATTATTAAGAGTATCAGTTATTTAAGGAAGTTTATTTCTAGCATCCTTTAAATGTTATTGTTAATGAGTAGTGTGGAAATTTATTTCTGACTACCCCCTACCTAACCTCCACCCCCCTCGCTTGGCCCATCCAAGAAAAAACACTATGAAAGTTAATTCCTTTTGCCATTCAGTTTACATGTACGTACTATCATTAAAAGGTGGTTTGGAAGTAGGATTTTGCCTGTGATTTTGCCACTTAGAATATAAAATTTGGTCGTAAACATGAATATATGCATCTTGATTTTGGATATAGCTGGAAACTGTACTCCTCTTCAATTGTTTTTCCATATCCAATACTGTGGAGTAACCTACCTAATATTTCCGTTGAACAACTCTTGGAAAATAGGACAATGCAGTTCTAGGAATAACATCATCGCTAAAGCACAACTTAAACCAAACAAAGAAATTCAATTAATTGATGTGCTAAAAGATGAAGAGTATACATCCTAATACACAAGCTTGAATTGAACCAAGCGCTGGCCTAAAAAATAAAGTGCTTTGAATCTCGACACTTGCTCATGAGAGGATGGATATCTGGGGTTGACAGGATGTACCTATGAAATTGGCATTGTGTTGATTCACTTACCCTAGCCTATGCCGAAAGTTTCTGAGCATTAAACATTGGATCTATGTGATACATATTGTACTTATTCAACATTACAATGTTGAGGGCATTTTTGCCATTTGAGAAGATTATGAAGTAAGTCACCCAAAAGCTATATATACCTTGTATAGCCTCTCCCTTGACAGTGTCTATCACAACTGATCTTTCGTCATATTCAAAGGTTCTAAGGTACCTCTTTCCTACCTTTTTTTCATCTCCTTTAATTATAGTTTTTCTTGCTAAATTGTGTGTAAATATATTTAATCACAAATATTAGCTATAGTTTGAGCCAGTTATAATGTTTTCTCCCAAGTCTGATAAAATTTTCGAATGAGAGCCTCAGATTGTTGTATGGTATCTATTACATGTAGTGAAGGCTACACAGCTATATTATATTAATGAATATTTCCAATGTAGCATATAGATCAAATCTAAAATCTGTATGGTATCCTTTAGAAAGGGATAGCATCAGTAATGTCCATTCTACTTGTACTATAGCCCATATATGATAATCATAATGCTTTCATAATGACTGTTAAACGAATGTAATCACGTAATTTCATATTTTCACCAAGTTTCGATGCTATTATAACAACCCATGATAGGAAAGAACTTTATGACATTAGATGAAAGACGCTATATTCAAAATAACAACAAAATATGCTTTTTCTGAAGGCATTTGGTCAGTGGTCAAGACATCAGATCCTTGTCAACTGAGAATGAACGATTATTTGGTATTTTCACTTTGATTCTTGAAACACTACAGAACAAAAACATTGTTTGCTAGATATAGTAATCAACAAGCTTGTAAATTCAAATAATGCATAACAGCTTATAAAAGAATCAATTTTTATTGAAAAATTTTGTCGGACATACTTTTCTTTCCATGCGGATTGGTTTATAAATAATGCAAAGAGGTGTCCTTGTTCTTCTCTCCAAAGATTTCAGTTCAAATGTGCTACAAAACTTTTACAGGACAATCACAATTGTGAATTTGCTTACTGCTTTGTGCTCCAATTTATAATTTTCTAATTCTAATGTAGATTTAATTTTGACAAAAAATATACATACTGGTCTCATAGTTTTGTATGTCTTAAATTTCCAGTCACTATGGCAGGACTCCCTAGTGAAAATTCTTCTGCGATTCATTGCACTAAATTCACTGATATGTGTGTTGTCTGTTTGTCCTTTGCCTTCGAAAAATATGTATTTTATCAGGAAGCATTATAATGATTACTTGGTAAGTAGAAGTTCTGAAAACTCAAAATTATTAATTTTGCAGTTTCTAGATATTGAATAATGATATGTGGTTGCAGGAAAAACAAATTAGTCGTGAACAACTGATACATCAACTTAGACAGCTAGCAGGGGATGCACTGCTCACTGCAATTATTGAATCTTACAATAATCTGGTAATATTATTTGCATACACTTACTCAAATTTGTTAGCTTGATAGATGACTAAACCTATATGCAAATGTATCAGATCTCACATGTCATATATTTATGTTCTCTGGGCTAAATATGTAGGAAATCATACTTAAAACACATAATCTCCCCCTCAGGTGGACCTTTAGCCACATGTAAAGAGCTCTAATATAAAAGACTCACTTACAAAGGCAAATAAAAGATGGAAAATAAAGGTAATATATATATTACATGCATACATAAGTATAATTGACAATATGAGATTTGAACTCATTACCTCTTTGAAAGTTGGTGCCTAATACCATGTCAGATTATTACTTCCCCAAAAAGGTTAAACAACAAATGTCAAAAGATTAACACTTCAAGTATCATTGTTACCCAGTAGCTAATCTCACTTCCAAGCTGAAGTATCAATAACAGTAGCATATATCTTTGGTGTTGATCATGATAATCTTATTTTCTAAATTTAAATTAAAGTTGAGGCAAATTCAACGGGAATACATGCCTAGCTAGATCACGCATTGTTGTCAATACTTGATCTATTTAGTACTCCTCTGCCTGTGATTAAAATCTTTAAATAGATAATCTTGACTTCAACTTGTTGATATGTCAGTGTACAACAGTATCGACAGTATGTTACATCCTCTTTATCCATAGTAAATTGCTTCTTTACTAGCAATAGTTCTATATCAATTAGTTTGCGTCAATATTCAGTGTGATACAGTGGAACACTGATTTGTTTGTCTGCATAAAAGTAACTAACTGAGAGGCAAAATTTTTCCACATCTTATTTAACTCTGTGCATCTTTTATTTCGATAAGGCATTTAATTTATTACTTCTCTAGCTCCATAAAATTTTAGCTGACTATATTCATCTTTTCTTATGACAGAAAATGGTGCTGACACAGGTCCTTATATATAAGAACCTATTGGTTCAGCGACGGATGGTTGGCAAAAGGATCCAGAAGAGAAACAGAAAATAATGTGTGAGATTGGATCCAGAAGAGAAATAGGAAATAATGTGCACTACAAGAGTTGTACTAGTCTTAAACAAGTCGACAAAAAGAAGTGGAATCCTTAATGACTCATAATTTCTCTTTGCAATTTACAAAAAACGTCTCACTTTTTGTTGTGTGTAACAGTACAAGTCATATAACTCTTGATATATACAATTATCACTACTCTAAAAATGAACACCCATCAATATTTTTCTCATTGGAATTTATTATAAAAGTAGATGATAATATGTAACTTTTTCAAGTTAAAATGTGGATTAAGGCCTATTTGTTTGTACGGGAAGAACATATGACTGAAGAACATATGAAGTCAAAGAAGTAGTGACAATTTCTACTATTTTTAAGCAAAAAATCCTTTTGTTTATCTAGAACATCGATTTATGGTACTTCCATAATTGCTGACGCAATGCCTATGTGACATCCCTATTTCTTAAATCTTTTTCCACTCCTTAAGGCTCGGAAGTAACTAAAACATGAGTCGATTTAGAAACAAAATTAATTTTTGTATTGCAAGAATATTCTTCATTTCTAAATAAAATTCTGAAAGTTTCTCTTTCTGTCCTAACAATATTTATAATGACTATCCAAACAAAAAAGTGAACGAAGAGGAAGAAATATTATTTCCACTACTTTCAAAAATTTGTAAAACAAACAAAAAAAATATTACTTCAGTAACTTACTACTTCATAATTATAAAAGTTGCTTTGTTTGATCTATTGCTTACTTCCGATACTTTTATACATCCAAACGGGCGAAGAGAAAAAGAGAGAAATAATTGAAGGGAAAAATAGGGTTGGCGATGTGATAAAAGTACGTGTGTTTGTATGTGGCCACTTGGGCATATATTGTTCTTGAGGGGACAGTGACATGCAATCTGATAGAGGTTGGATAACAAAAGAAGAAGAGAAAAGAGAATAGATCACAATAATACATCACATGTGGGGTGTACGCTTGACCAAACAACTTGTACGAAAGAGCGTCTTCCTCGTTCATGCAAGTTTTAAAGCTAACTTATTAAGATCCTTTTCAAAGAAAAGAGTAAATTAATAATAGAATAATAATAATAAAGAAAATTTATCAATACAAATGTTAATTAATATAAATAATGAACAACCCATGCTTTTCATCTTAATATATTGGAAACAAGTCAAAACTATACTTAGATGATTCATCCCACATCAAATTTTTATAATTCAAAGAAATTTTATAAAAGAACTCTATTTATTTTTTATGAAAAATGGAAGATCCTAAATTTGAGTTCTCTTTTAAAGTTCAAAAGCAAATATGTAATTGGAAATTGTGTTCTTCTTGTATTAGGTGTAAATTTGAAATTTATTATACTATTATTTATTATGACTTTTTTTAAACTAATGCTGCCGCATTGCGCGGTCAATTTTGCTCGTTTCTGGGCCTTAAATATCTCTGAAGTGGGCTATGCTGATTTAAAAGAGTCTAGTGCTCAGTTTAATTATTAAATTTTGTTCTTCTACATGTATGCGTATTTAGTTTCTTTACGCGTGCCTTATTCTTTTTACGTTTTTCCAATCCCACCAAAATCAATTTCCAGCTTCAAATCTTGATCTCTCACTTCAAAGTAGGGTTCCTCATCTAAAATCTTGATCTCTCACTTCAAATTAGGAATTTTGCCTCATAAACTTTTAGTTTTCGATTCAAATGAGGACTTCAGGCTCAGAAGTTGTTTTATTTCCAATCATTTTTATTTTTTTATGAATTTTAATTAACTATTATGCTTTCTTTAATAGTTTTATACTGACTTTTATGATTAAATTTTTATTAATCAATGTCTATTCCTCAAAGAGTCAATTCACATGCCAAAGAATACTTCACATGCTTAATTTTTATTAATCAATGTCTATTCATCATTAAAGATTACATCTCTTATTTATATAGAAATAGAAAGCATCCAAACAATTAAGAAAGAAAATCAAAATCCTAATCAAATCAAAACCTAACAAAACTAAAAGATGCAATCAAATAAAATCCTAACTAAAGTAGACAAAGATGTAAAAATTAAGTCCAAAAGAATCTTAACTAACTAAAAAAAAGATTTGCATAGAATAAAATCAAACCCTACTCATAAAGCTAATGCTAATAAGATGTGGGATAGCTAGGTTGCTGCTACAAGATGAGGCATCTTCAGCTAATGATGCTTGGGTGGGGGATAACATCTAAGATATCCGATCAATTCTTCTTTTGGTTTCTGTAATCTGTTAAAACTCTTATTTTGTTCTCTTTTGGTTTGTGGGTTTTGTACTTTGAGCTTAGTCACAGCTCTAAATAGATGTATCTTTTTTGCCTTGCCTTTCTTAGATCTGTTTAGTTTAAGTTATAGTTTTAATCAAACACCTATGACTTCTGCAGTAGGTGATGGCTATGGTCCTCTCCCTACTCTTGGGTATGAACTATTTGATCATTACTATTCTTAGACTAGTCATATCTGGGTTTAGTTAGTTTGGTTAGTGATATTTGAATAGGGCATCTCACCCTGTTTTTGCTTTTAAAAAAAACTAATTCTAATAAATCCTAACTGCATTAGATTAAGGGTCCACAATCGTCTTGCATCAATATGCTTATAAGAAATCAGTATGACTCGTCCATTCTAAAAATTATATTACATCTTTGCAATAATAAAGATGCAAGGAAGAAAATCAAAGTTCATTTATAACATCAATGAAAGAACCCATAAAAGGAGTGAAATTTGATGACATGAAAGAGCCAAAGCCCTTTTATTACACTAATCAAAACAAGAAGAGAGAAAACTATGTAACATAAATAACATAAGACCTATGCAATGACGAGAGACTCATAGTCTTCAGAGTCCCTTCCTTTTTATTTTATTTTATTTTATTTTATTTTTACTATTTTATTTTATTTTCAAGCTTTCCATGGTTCACAAGAGGGTGAAAAATCAGCACAAGATTAAAACCTTACGTAGCAAGAAAAGATTTCAAATGCAAATCTGTATATTTGAATAATAGATGTTTTAATTTGTCTTTGCAATTAATGATTAAGTGTATCAGTTGTTTGTCAAAGTTTATTTCTAGCATCCTCTAGATGTTATTGTTTGTTTGAAGTGGGAAAATTTATATCGACTCCTTTCGCCAATTTTATGATGGCAATCTTACTTTTTCGAATGTCATAATAAACTGAAAATTTAATTGATCGTAGGACATAAATTTAATTCATTTTTCTATTAAGTTTTATATACTACCATAAAAGCGTCTATCTACCCTTTTACCTTCAGTAGCGCGCATCATGTTCTTAATAGATACTGGCATTGTGGCTTGGAAGTAGGGTTTTGTTGTGTTGTTGCATGATAGGAAATTTGGTTGTAAACATGAAAATGCATCTTGATTATGATTTTATCTATCGCTGAAAATTATCATCTTTGGATTTTTCCGAGTCTAATGCAGCAGAAATGTAATCTCTGATTATGCCTAATAGCCCTTGAACAATTGTTCGCAAACAGAACAATGCAGATTTAGGAATCACACCAACTCTAAATCACAAACTTAAAACAAATTAAGAAATTCAATCAAATTGATGTGCTAAAATGAAGAATATACATTCTAGTACACAAGCTGGGATTGAACCAAGCAAATCTGAAAATTTTAAGTGCTTCAATCTAGACGCTTGCTTCATAAAAGGAGTGAAATCTGATGACATGAAAGAGCCAATGCCCTTTTATTACACTAATCAAAACAAGAAGAGAGAAAACTATGTAACATAAATAACATAAGACCTATGCAATGACGAGAGACTCATAGTCTTCAGAGTCCCATCCTTTTTTATTTTATTTTATTTTATTTTATTTTTATTATTTTATTTTATTTTCAAGTTTTCCATGGTTCACAAGAGGGTGAAAAATCAGCACAAGATTAAAACCTTACGTAGCAAGAAAAGATTTCAAATGCAAATCTGTATATTTGAATAATAGATGTTTTAAATTGTCTTTGCAATTAATGATTAAGTGTATCAGTTGTTTGTCAAAGTTTATTTCTAACATCCTCTAGATGTTATTGTTTGTTTGAAGTGAGAAAATTTATATCGACTCCTTTCGCCAATTTTATGATGGCAATCTTACTTTTTCGAATGTAATAATAAACTGAAAATTTAATTGATCGTAGGACATATATTTAATTCATTTTTCTATTAAGTTTTATATACTACCATAAAAGCGTCTATCTACCCTTTTACCTTCAGTAGCGCGCATCATGTTCTTAATAGATACTGGCATTGTGGCTTGGAAGTAGGGTTTTGTTGTGTTGTTGCATGATAGGAAATTTGGTTGTAAACATGAAAATGCATCTTGATTATGATTTTATCTATAGCTGAAAATTATCATCTTTGGATTTTTCCGAGTCTAATGCAGCAGAAATGTAATCTCTGATTATGCCTAATAGTGCCCTTGAACAATTGTTCGCAAACAGAACAATGCAGATTTAGGAATCACACCAACTCTAAATCACAGCTTAAAACAAATTAAGAAATTCAATCAAATTGATGTGCTAAAAATGAAGAATATACATTCTAGTACACAAGCTGGGATTGAACCAAGCAAATCCTGAAAATTTTAAGTGCTTCGAATCTAGACGCTTGCTTCTTAAGAGGATGGATATACGGGTTTATATAATGTACCTGTAATATTGGCATATATGTGCTCCTTCTCTTACCCTTGTCTATGCCGTAATCTTCTGAGCATTAAATATTGGATCTATTTTGATACATTGTATTTATTCAACATTAAAATTTTGAGGGCATTTTTGCCATTTGAGAAGATTATGAAATAAGTCACACAAAAGCTATATATAGCTCACATAGCCTCTCCCTTGACAGTGTTCATCACAACTGTTCCTTCCTCCGTATTCGAGGGTTCTAAGGTACATGTTCTCCTTCTCCTTCTCCTCCTTCTTCTTCTTCCCTTTTTTTTGGTGTGTGTGTGCGCGCGCGCTCTTTTTAATTGTAATTTTGCTTGCGAAATTGTATGTAAAATATTAATTCACGATAGTCGTGGCTTGAGAAAATTATATCATGTCTTCTAATGATATAATGTCTTTTCCAAGTCTCATAAAATTACAAAATTGCTTTTTGAACAAAAGCATCAGATTAATTGTTATACGGTAACTATTGTACTGAAGTGACACATCTATATCATATTGATGAATATTCTCATTGCAGCATGTACACTGAATCTAAATCTATGTGGTATCCTATTAGACATAGTATCGATGATGTCTACTCTACTTGTATTATAGCTCACATATGATCAAAATGCTTTTACAGAAACTGTTACATTAATATAATCACGTAACTTCATATTTTCAGCGAGTTTCAAGGCTATTATAAAAGCACTATCGTAGGAAATAACATTATGACATGAGATTGAAACATACTATATATAATAATAAAAATGTATCTTCTAACGGCATTTGGGTCAGCGTAACATTATGACATGAAATTCTTTGTCAGTGTTTGCTTTGATTCCTGAAGCACTACATAATACGATCATTTTTTGCTGGATATAGTAATCAACAAGCTTGTGAATTCAAGTAATTGTTAAAAGCTTATAGAAGAATCAGTTTCAATGGACTTTTTCTTTTATTATCAGACATATTTTCTCTCCATGTGGATTGTTTTCAAAAATAATACAAAATATACCCAGTTATTTCCTTGGAAAGAATTCAGGTCATCTACATTACAAAACTTGTACTTGCCAATGGCAATCGCAATTACATTGTTCTAATTCGATCTAATGTAGACTTAAGTTTTTTGACAAAGAATATCTACTGGTCTCATAATTCTGTATTTTCCTTTAATCTTCAGGCAGTATGGCAGGACTCCCTAGTGCAAATTCTTCTAGAATTCATGATAAGAAGACTGGTAGAAAACCAAGTTCGCCATACATTCCACTGTATACACTGATGTCTGTGCTGTCTGTGTGTCCTTTGCCTTCGACAAATATGTATTTTATCAGGAAGCATTACAGTGATTACTTGGTAAGTAGAAGTTCTGGAAAACTTGAAACTCATTAATTTTGCAGTTAATCCAGAAATTGAATAATTATTGTATGTGGCTGCAGGAAAAACAAATCAGCCGTGAGCAATTGATATGCCAACTTAGACAGCTAGCAGGGAATGCATTGCTCACTGCAATTATTGAAACATACTATATATAATAATAAAAATGTATCTTCTAACGGCATTTGGGTCAGCGTAACATTATGACATGAGATTGAAACATACTATATATAATAATAAAAATGTATCTTCTAACGGCATTTGGGTCAGCGTAACATTATGACATGAGATTGAAACATACTATATATAATAATAAAAATGTATCTTCTAACGGCATTTGGGTCAGCGTAACATTATGACATGAGATTGAAACATACTATATATAATAATAAAAATGTATCTTCTAACGGCATTTGGGTCAGCGTAACATTATGACATGAGATTGAAACATACTATATATAATAATAAAAATGTATCTTCTAACGGCATTTGGGTCAGCGTAACATTATGACATGAGATTGAAACATACTATATATAATAATAAAAATGTATCTTCTAACGGCATTTGGGTCAGCGTAACATTATGACATGAGATTGAAACATACTATATATAATAATAAAAATGTATCTTCTAACGGCATTTGGGTCAGCGTAACATTATGACATGAGATTGAAACATACTATATATAATAATAAAAATGTATCTTCTAACGGCATTTGGGTCAGCGTAACATTATGACATGAGATTGAAACATACTATATATAATAATAAAAATGTATCTTCTAACGGCATTTGGGTCAGCGTAACATTATGACATGAGATTGAAACATACTATATATAATAATAAAAATGTATCTTCTAACGGCATTTGGGTCAGCGTAACATTATGACATGAGATTGAAACATACTATATATAATAATAAAAATGTATCTTCTAACGGCATTTGGGTCAGCGTAACATTATGACATGAGATTGAAACATACTATATATAATAATAAAAATGTATCTTCTAACGGCATTTGGGTCAGCGTAACATTATGACATGAAATTCTTTGTCAGTGTTTGCTTTGATTCCTGAAGCACTACATAATACGATCATTTTTGCTGGATATAGTAATCAACAAGCTTGTGAATTCAAGTAATTGTTAAAAGCTTATAGAAGAATCAGTTTCAATGGACTTTTTCTTTTATTATCAGACATATTTTCTCTCCATGTGGATTGTTTTCAAAAATAATACAAAATATACCCAGTTATTTCCTTGAAAGAATTCAGGTCATCTACATTACAAAACTTGTACTTGCCAATGGCAATCGCAATTACATTGTTCTAATTCTAATGTAGACTTAAGTTTTTGACAAAGAATATATACTGGTCTCATAATTTTGTATTTTCCTTTAATCTTCAGGCAGTATGGCAGGACTCCCTAGTGCAAATTCTTCTAGAATTCATGATAAGAAGACTGGTAGAAAACCAAGTTCGCCATACATTCCACTGTATACACTGATGTCTGTGCTGTCTGTGTGTCCTTTGCCTTCGACAAATATGTATTTTATCAGGAAGCATTACAGTGATTACTTGGTAAGTAGAAGTTCTGGAAAACTTGAAACTCATTAATTTTGCAGTTAATCCAGAAATTGAATAATTCTTGTATGTGGCTGCAGGAAAAACAAATCAGCCGTGAGCAATTGATATGCCAACTTAGACAGCTAGCAGGGAATGCACTGCTCACTGCAATTATTGAATCTTACAATAATCTGGTAATAGTATTTGCATACACTTCTTAAGTTTGTTAGCTTGATTCATGACTAAATGCATATGCAGATATCTCAGATGTCTCATGTCAGATACTTGCATTGTTGTGTGAGCTAAATACGTAGTCAGCAGAGCTTGAAACACTAGAAGTCCCCCTTAGGAGAACCTTAGCCCACATGTAAAGGTCTCTAATATGAATAAGACTCACTTACGGCCTGTTTGGCAAACTAAGTTAAACGGCTTTAGGGGAGACAAAATGGATCAATGTGCTTAGCCCTTATTTGGCAAATAAAAAAAAAAGTAAAGTAAACTAGTTCTTTTGAGGTCTACTTTTGCTCATTAACTAGACTAGAAATAAACTAAGTCTCCCTTAGTTTAAAAGAGAACTAGTTCAAATAGAGTGCAATCTAAAAATTAGTCAAACTGAGTTTGAACTAGAACTAGTTTAATAAAGTCTAGTTCAGCCTAACCTAGGCCAAATGGAGCTAGTTCAAAACTGACGCAGCGCGGAAGTTGAAACCTCGGAATTCATCAAGGGTTGTTCTCTGAATCCACAAAAAACGTCTTCAAATCCACAAAAAGCTTCGAATCCACGAAGAAAATATAATAAACAAAATTTTATTGATGAAAAGTTATGCCTCTAGGGCTTACAAGACTCTGTTTAAATAGAAAATAAACAAGACTCCTATTATAACTCAAACTCTACTAAAAATAGAAACAAGACTTCTAATTGACCCGAACTTTATCAAAAATAGAAATAAGGAAAACTACCCTCAAAAGACTCCCTATGATTAGGGAAGTAATTCGGTCAAATTTGAAATCAAACCGGATTTGCTTCCTAATCAAAACGGACTCTAAAACATTACTAAAATAGTAAAAAGCGACAAAACGCCGATATCTCTCAATCCGAAGAAATTTGGCGAACGAACGGCGCAGCAAACCGAACGTAGATGGTTTGGTTGGCTCGATCTCGAAAAAATACACGATTTAAAAAATCGCCCAAACCAATTTACTGATTGAAAGTTACGATCTGTTCTTCGTCGCAAGCTATTTTCCTCGACCGGGTTCGCGTTTGGGCTTGAGTCGGTCCCGTTTCTCTATGAATATGTCCGCCATGCGTTCTACATCAAAAACTGATCTAGGTTATTTTCAAAGTTGCCAAATAGAGCCTTAGAAAGATAAAATAAATGGGAGGTAAAAGTAATATACATGCATAGATAAGTAAAATTGGGATTTTGTGAGCTTTGAACTCATCACCTATAGGGGTGGAAACGAACCAAATAATTAATAAACAGTTGGTTATTATTATGAGATATTCGGTCATATTCGATTCGGTAGTTCATTTAATAATAAATGAATATGTTTTAGTATTCGATGCATAAACGAATAGAATTTGACCGAGCTATATTCGATTCGCTTGATTATTAAATATTCGCTTATGTTTTCTACTTCTAGATTATTATATTGTGTTATCTTTTACATGTGCATAATTTTATAAATATTGCTATTTATAAGTATTATATTAATAATTTACAAACGTAAACTATAATAATTATTATATTGAAATATCATAATAACAATTAAGTAAAACATTATAGAAAATAAATAAGAAAAGACTTCAAACATAAAGTTTGAAGTCAACACCTCATGGTTGAGGATATTGTGACTTAACAAGTGTGCTATTGAGATATTCGTGAACATTTGACAAATATTCGCCTAATTAATGAACCAAATTTGAACACCATTTTCCTATTCGACACGAATTCGAGTTCGACTTCGAATTCGTGAAAATTAACCGAATAGGAATATGAATACCATGGTATTCGATTCGATTCGGTTCGTTTCCACTCCTAATCACCTCTTTGAAAGCCGATGCCTCACGCCATATCATATTATTGCAATGCATGTAATAGAAACTTGACATCATGAATTGTACCATTCTTTCTTGACAAAGTAACAATTTATGTATCAAAGTCTGTGTTAAAGTTTATCTCACTTTCTAGGGGAGCTATCAACAACAACGACGATGACGACAACAACTTATAATTTCCGTATTGACTACAGATATCTTATTTTTTTTAAATTTAAATTGAGGTTTAGACAAACTCACCAATATCTTGAGCTTGCAATCTTGAATCTCCTCTCAGTTTGTTGATATTTTAGATACCCTCCGTCTCTGGCATGCTGTTGATGCATAATGAATTTTCTTCGAGTAGCAATATCCTTTATGGATTAGTTTGAAATTTTGAATGAGTATTCAACAGTGTACCACCAATTTATTTGTCTACATAAAAGTAACTAGCCAGCTGACGGCAAATTTTTCGGCAACTTCTTCTTTAGGTTTGCCATAGAACACTTGAATTGGTACTTTTCTGCTTAAAATTTTCTGCTGCTAACCCATAGTCGACTCATCATCTTCTATGACAGAGAATTGTGATGGCAGAGATTCTTATACGGAAGAACCTGTTGGCAAAGTTGCGGGTCATTAAAAGGATTCACAAAAAATAGTGCGTGAGATGAGATTGTCCTGTAGTTTAGTAATTCCTTAAAATAATGTTTCAAGTGTAAGAGATATTTCCGGAGTTGAATAAATGAAAATCCATCAGTGAACGCATAATCGTTCAATGATTTATATGGCACTGAGGCTAGTGGTACTTGAACTCGAAAACTTTGTTGTTTATTTTAAGTGGGATTGTGCATTTTATTTCATTTTTAGAATCATGGTGATGTGCAGCATGCCGAGGCCCCATATTATTATTATAAAGTACTAGTAAGTAGCACGTCGTTGCCGTGCTTGTTTCATGTAGTTGTTTTACCAAATAAGAAATTAAAAATACAAAGAAAGGGGTAAAAGTACAAACAAAGGCTGCACTAAACATCAAAATAGTTCATCCTCCAGGAGATTGAAACTCAAAATAAAAAATAATGCATTTCACTAAACAATTCAATTAAGTAAAAGGACTAATGAAGGAGAAACAACAATATAGATTTGAGAAATACCTGATTTTTTTCTCTTATCAAAAGAATTAGCACATATCAAAGGTAAAATTTCTGAGAGACATGCACTTTAACTTACAAGTAGCATACGTTAAGAATAATAAGCTAACTACAAATCAACAACAAGAAGAAAAAAGCAAAGTATAAAAATTAAGACATAAACAACTAAAAGGAAATGTAGAGAAAAAACTACATGCAGAGTAATCAAACATAAACACAAACAGAAACATCTAGGGCTTCTTTATATAGTGATTCTAGATAGGAGGGCACATGTGTTGCACGTGCTTGCTCCGCACAGTTCTTAAAAACTGAAGAGGTGGATAAAGATACAAGTAGAGTAGGGAAAAAATGTAAAATTTGTTGTATACAAAGAAGGAACCATTTACATGAGGTATTGGAGAGTTTTAGATGCACAACAAAAACTATTGTACTACTGGAGAGTTTCAAAATTCACATCAATTATTGGAGTCTCCGAAAAGGATAAATGGACAAAAATTTTACAGTTTGCAATTAGCTTTGATGGCTCTCAACACTATGTGCATCAAAAGAATTTTGTTAAGGGTACTACTACCTTGTTGTGCTCAATATTGTCGTCTTCAAACTGTTCCTTTTAAATTGTTCTTCTCTGCTGTTGAAAAGGATATATTATTCTCCTGCATAGCGGAAAGAACGTATATATCAATGATCTTGGATTACAATGAGTCAATATTTTAAAGCATTATATAAATTAGGCTCTCTAGACAAATATATGAACTTGAGATAGTTCAAATGATCGTAGAGCTTAAATTAGTTATAGCATACAACTATAGAAAATCTAAATTAGACATTCAATATTATTCATAAATTGGCAAAACAATGTAATGCCTGAAAGTAGGACATCTGCTAATCAAAATAACTCTAGCACATCAATGGAGATAACTGTAGGCCAAAAATAATAAGACAATGAAAATAGCGAGAAAAGAATGAATTGTTTGATGCTTACTCTGCTAAATCTCTTTGAAGCGAATGAACTTTCCGAACTGAGAATTCCCTTACACAATCCAAACACTCGGCACGAGCAGCAAAATGAAGATGACTGCTCTCAGCGCATCAGCAACTGGGAAAATAGGCGCTAAATCCTAACAAATATAAAGCTTAAAATCTTTTGTAAATCAAGACAACTTCACTCCTAAAAATGGTGAAATGAGACATTAGTATTACCCATATCCACCAGTTGAAAGTTTAGACAATAGAAAAGACTTGAAGATTAGGCTTAATTCTGTACAAAGGATGAAAGGTACTTCAGAAAATGAAGATGACTTTCTTCCCTTTCACGTGATTTTAAGTAAAATTAATTGGGAATTTGTGAGCTTTGAACTCATCACCTCTTTGAAAGCTGATGCCTCACACCATATCATATTACTACTTCACCAAAAAGGTTTAAATCTTGGAGGGTAGGATTGCAATGCATGTAATAGAACTTGACATCAGGAATTGTACCATTCTTTCTTAACAAAGTAACAATTTATGTATCGAAGTCTGTGTAAAAGTTAATCTCACTTTCTGGGGGAGCTATCAACAACAACCAGGATGACGACAACAACGAGCAATTTCCGTATTCACTACAGAGATCTTTTTTTTTTTTTAATTTAAATTAAGGTTGAGACAAACTCACCACTATCTTCAGCTTGCAACCTTGAATCTCGTCTCTCAGTTTGTTGATATTTTAGACACCCTCCGTATTTGACATACTGTTGATGCATAATGAATTTCCTTTTGAGTAGCAATATATCCTTCATGGATTAGTTTGAACGAGTATTCAATATAATACCAATTTATTTGTCTGCATAAAAGTAACTAGCCTGACGGCAAATTTTTCGGCAACTTCTTATTTAGGTTTGCCATGGCATAGAACACTTGAATTGGTACTTTTCTGCATAAAAATTCTGCTAACCCACAGTCATCATCTTCTATGACAGAGAATTGTGATGGCACAGATTCTTATACGGAAGAACTTATTCGCAAAGTTGCGGGTCATTAAAAGGATTCGCAAAAAATAGTGCGTGAGATGAGATTGCACCTGTTGTTTGGTACTTAATTCCTTAAAATAATGTTTTAATTGTAAGAGAGAGTTGAATAAATGAAAATCCATCAGCGAACGCATAATCGTTCAATGATTTATATGGCACTGAGGCTTGTGGTGCTTGGACTCGAAAGCTTTGTTGTTTGTGTATTTTTAGTGGGATTGTGCATTTTATTTCATTTTTTAGAATCATGGTGATGTGCAGCATGCCGAGGCCCCCTATTATTATTATACAGTATATATAAAAGAAGAAAAGGACTTTCTCTTTACATGGATAAACTTTATAAAATGGTAATTCACAAGGATGTCATTGATGCAAAATTAAACTTTGGAAGGAAATACAATTCAGAAGGCAAATTTATAAGTTCAAGTGCAGCAAGGTTCCTTAAATAAAAAGGTGATATTTTTCTGGAGAATGTGTTACATAACCGAGAATTTTTTTTATGTTATTTTCTATTTAAGTAAAAAAAATAGAAAAGGGCATTTTGAAGGGAAAGGGTTGTGATGGCTTGACTACACTTTGAAGTAATTAAATCGCAACCAAACATGCCCTCAAGTTCGGAGTTGATATTTTCACCAAATAATCCACCTCAACTCAATCTATATTGTAAATGAAACTCTAAATTCACTTTCTGCACCAGTTTATGAATGAGTGTGGATACGGAGCGTGGGTCAGACAGCAGGTACACCGTACGTAGGCAAACAAACATAGTGCAAGCCCTAACTTGCCTTTTTTTTTTTTTAGAATGCTAACCTGCCTTATTAAAATTTCAGTTTAATAAAAAGAGTAAATAATAATCTATACATAACTAAAAACTAGTAATAAGTTTGTTAAATGATTTTTAGTCTTCATTTATTGAGAATAATAAGTCTGAAAACCAGATTGAGACCGATGCACACACAATTAACTTTTATGGTTTGTAAGGGATTTATATTTAATTTTTTTATGAAAATACATGGGTCCTAATTTTGCATAAGAATAGAGCATTGGATTAGTTGGAATATTTTTTCTGCTAAACTGCACTTAAATGCCCTATAGTTTCACGAATATTACACTTTAGTGACCTCTATTTTAAAACCGAGCAACTAAATACCCCAAAGGATTTAAATGTTATAAATCAATGCTCAGAAGTTCAAAAAGATCCAGATGGTGTTGACATTTCTCTACTTATCCATGCATATCATATTATTGCAATGCATGTAATAGAAACTTGACATCATGAATTGTACCATTCTTTCTTGACAAAGTAACAATTTATGTATCAAAGTCTGTGTTAAAGTTTATCTCACTTTCTAGGGAGCTATCAACAACAACGACGATGACGACAACAACTTATAATTTCCGTATTGACTACAGATATCTTATTTTTAAATTTAAATTGAGGTTTAGACAAACTCACCAATATCTTGAGCTTGCAATCTTGAATCTCCTCTCAGTTTGTTGATATTTTAGATACCCTCCGTCTCTGGCATGCTGTTGATGCATAATGAATTTTCTTCGAGTAGCAATATCCTTTATGGATTAGTTTGAAATTTTGAATGAGTATTCAACAGTGTACCACCAATTTATTTGTCTACATAAAAGTAACTAGCCAGCTGACGGCAAATTTTTACAACTTCTTCTTTAGGTTTGCCATAGAACACTTGAATTGGTACTTTTCTGCTTAAAATTTTCTGCTGCTAACCCATAGTCGACTCATCATCTTCTATGACAGAGAATTGTGATGGCAGAGATTCTTATACGGAAGAACCTGTTGGCAAAGTTGCGGGTCATTAAAAGGATTCACAAAAAATAGTGCGTGAGATGAGATTGCTCCTGTAGTTTAGTAATTCCTTAAAATAATGTTTCAAGTGTAAGAGATATTTCCGGAGTTGAATAAATGAAAATCCATCAGTGAACGCATAATCGTTCAATGATTTATATGGCACTGAGGCTAGTGGTACTTGAACTCGAAAACTTTGTTGTTTATTTTAAGTGGGATTGTGCATTTTATTTCATTTTTTAGAATCATGGTGATGTGCAGCATGCCGAGGCCCCATATTATTATTATAAAGTACTAGTAAGTAGGCACGTGCGTTGCACGTGCTTGTTTCATGTAGTTGTTTTACCAAATAAGAAATTAAAAATACAAAGAAAGGGGTAAAAGTACAAACAAAGGCTGCACTAAACATCAAAATAGTTCATCCTCCAGGAGATTGAAACTCAAAATAAAAATAATGCATTTCACTAAACAATTCAATTAAGTAAAAGGACTAATGAAGGAGAAACAACAATATAGATTTGAGAAATACCTGATTTTTTTTCTCTTATCAAAAGAATTAGCACATATCAAAGGTAAAATTTCTGAGAGACATGCACTTTAACTTACAAGTAGCATACGTTAAGAATAATAAGCTAACTACAAATCAACAACAAGAAGAAAAAGCAAAGTATAAAAATTAAGACATAAACAACTAAAAGGAAATGTAGAGAAAAACTACATGCAGAGTAATCAAACATAAACACAAACAGAAACATCTAGGGCTTCTTTATATAGTGATTCTAGATAGGAGGGCACATGTGTTGACGTGCTTGTTCCTTACAGTTCTTAAAACTGAAGAGGTGGATAAAGATACAAGTAGAGTAGGGAAAAATGTAAAATTTGTTGTATACAAAGAAGGAACCATTTACATGAGGTATTGGAGAGTTTTAGATGCACAACAAAAACTATTGTACTACTGGAGAGTTTCAAAAATTCACATCAATTATTGGAGTCTCCGAAAAGGATAAATGGACAAAAATTTTACAGTTTGCAATTAGCTTTGATGGCTCTCAACACTATGTGCATCAAAAGAATTTTGTTAAGGGTACTACTACCTTGTTGTGCTCAATATTGTCGTCTTCAAACTGTTCCTTTTAAATTGTTCTTCTCTGCTGTTGAAAAGGATATATTATTCTCCTGCATAGCGGAAAGAACGTATATATCAATGATCTTGGATTACAATGAGTCAATATTTTAAAGCATTATATAAATTAGGCTCTCTAGACAAATATATGAACTTGAGATAGTTCAAATGATCGTAGAGCTTAAATTAGTTATAGCATACAACTATAGAAAATCTAAATTAGACATTCAATATTATTCATAAATTGGCAAAACAATGTAATGCCTGAAAGTAGGACATCTGCTAATCAAAATAACTCTAGCACATCAATGGAGATAACTGTAGGCCAAAAATAATAAGACAATGAAAATAGCGAGAAAAGAATGAATTGTTTGATGCTTACTCTGCTAAATCTCTTTGAAGCTTAATGAACTTTCCGAACTGAGAATTCCCTTACACAATCCAAACACTCGCACGAGCAGCAAAATGAAGATGACTGCTCTCAGCGCATCAGCAACTGGGAAAATAGGCGCTAAATCCTAACAAATATAAAGCTTAAAATCTTTTGTAAATCAAGACAACTTCACTCCTAAAAAATGGTGAAATGAGACATTAGTATTACCCATATCCACCAGTTGAAAGTTTAGACAATAGAAAAGACTTGAAGATTAGGCTTAATTCTGTACAAAGGATGAAAGGTACTTCAGAAAATGAAGATGACTTTCTTCCCCTTTTCACGTAGATTTTATGTACAAGGAATGAGTGTTCTTGAGCTTTGTACTTACTGCTTTACTTGCCAAGAAAAAAGACTTAAGTTAGAAGAAGCTGCACCATAACAGTTTTACCATAGCATAAAAAATATTACCTCCCCACTTTGCAGGATCCAATTGAAAAGCCTCCAAGGCACGCTTTTGGCATAATGAATCCGCCATGTCAATATACCTACAAAGGTGACAGGCAAAACCATATCAAGAATAAAAACATATACGCCACAATAAGGTGTCAAATTGCTTCTTTCTCCATACCACTCTCCTTTATAAAACAACACAAATTCAAAAATAGAGCAAGTGATTCTTACTCATTTCCACCATAATATCTAGCTCTAGAATACCCTTCACTATACTTATTTGTCATTACAGATCCAACGGCTTGCATCACCGACACCGACGTGAAATTCTCCGAAGGAATGAGCTCAAGACCCTACACCAACACTCAACCAAATCACAACCATTAACTAATTTCCACTATTAACGAATACCCAAATGTTGTCATAAAAAAGTTTATTGTTGGCATATCATCAAACAGCTTATATCCAAGTTTTTATCAGTATCAAAGAGAATATATATGATATACCTTCCATCGCCGGGCTCTTTTGTGCTCGATGATATCTGCAATCTCCGGACCCGATTTACAAATCGAGAAAACCCCTCATAATTTAACAACAATTAGCAACTTTGCGATTATAAAGCCATGATCTAAAATATACTATTTTGGTAACACTTAGCATGAATTAACAACTGAGGTAGTATTAGGTGTAGCAATCGCAGCAATGTAAGCATCAGGTTTACATTTATGCAGAACTGTAAGCATCAGATTTACATTTATGCAGAACCAAGGTGTCACTATCTATTCACCTTCTCTTTCTACCAAATAATATGCATTTATGCAGAACCACGGGACACATTGTCTTAACCTTCATCTTCAGAAACTTCAAAAATTGGAACTCTAATGCATATTATCCGCGGCTGTGGGTGACCAATGACGTGATGTATTCGTTGTGCAGGCTTTACAATTGTATTTGATATGAAGTAATGCCTCGGGACATGTAGTGTGTTTGTGAGAGATTTGATGCAAGGTGCGAATATGGTAACCTGAACTCGCGTCCTCTACGAAGAGGTATGGGGCAATTTTCAGTGTTATACTTAATCATCATGATCTAGGGTACTTCAGCTTTCTGAAATGCTAAGGGAATGTAGAAAAAGATTTCTTGTGATAGAATAAAAGCAGAACAATCTATAAATGATAGGAAAGATAGAATGTGATAGGAAAGATTAAAACAAGACAAAAAGTGAAAGACAAAGGAATAACAAACGAAGGCTGTGGAAGGAGTTGTTCATTTAAACAAATTAAGAAAACTCTCAAGCACAATGAAGCTTAAGAAGCATAGATCTAGCTATTGCCTCACTCTGTTCAACAAAGACTAATTTCTCATTAGAGTTAGATACAACATAATTAGTTCATCTCAAAACAATTCATAAAATATAGAAAAGGACCTGTTTGTCAGAAATGTTAAAGGACACTTCATCTCTATCAATGAGGGGCTTTAATTGTACTGAAGTTATCCAACGAATGAAAAGCTAATATCTGCACAGCTAAACATGTTACAATTTGTATGTAAAATTAAATATTAGTCACAAATGTATCTTGAAATATGGCGAACATGAATACTTTTAAGCCTAACAAAGGCGAAAGGAAAATCCATTTTCATAACACAATAGAAATGGCTGAATCTACTGCAAGAAATAAGAAATATCAAAATTGAGGGAAGTAGGTACGTTTGAATTTTTTTTTTTCTGCAAGCCAAAAAATGGAAAAATATTCGGGACATACCTGTTCACCACCAACAAGTACCAGCTGCTCATACGAAGTGGAGGAAGATCTGCGTAGAATGGATTTCTATAGTCCAACGCTTTCGTAACAAACTCTAGATTTAAGATTGTTAATGAATCAAAGCAATTCACCAGCAGCCGGAGCGAAGAAAACTTTGAGAGCATGAAAATACATGGGTCCTAAATTTGCATAAGAATAGAGCATTGGATTAGTTGGAATATTTTTCTGCTAAACTGCACTTAAATGCCCTATAGTTTCACGAATATTACACTTAAGTGACCTCTATTTTAAAACCGAGCAACTAAATACCCCAAAGGATTTAAATGTTATAAATCAATGCTCAAGTTCAAAAAGATCCGATGGTGTTGACATTTCTCTACTTATCCAAGAATATCATATAACACAAGGTACTAAAGTATAGCTTTTAGGAACATTAGGGTATTAAAGTGATGTTATTTATAAACCAAGGTATTTATATGCAATATTGGGACAAGAGGGCATCAACATGCAACATTAAATAAACAAGAAGGCACCAAAGTGCAATATTTTAAAATTTTAGAATATTTATCTATAATATTTAAATACTATAGGGCATTTATTTGCTTTATTTTCAAATATGGTCATTTAATTGCAGAGTTGGTGAAAGTAGGACATTTAAGTGCAAGTTAGCTTATGTTTTCCTGTCACTTCTTTCATGGGTCCTTAATTTTGGGCCTAAAGCATTTCACGAAGGGCCTTTGTCTGATTTACAAGGGGCGACTACCCAGCCCAATAGATGGGCTAAAATTTTGTTTGCTAATTCAGCCAAATTAAAATAAAAGCCTTTAATAATAAGTTAACATACACCTCAACGTACAACGTACGCAGATACGTAATCTTACGCGTACCGTGTACGCAGTTACAATTTTGCCCTTTTAACGCGTAGCTGACGATGAACGCAATTCGACATCTATAAAAATCCCCCTCTTGTAGTTAACTGTGATTAGTTACTCTCCCGCCTTCTCCCTTTCCCAATCAAGCGCTCGTGGGCACAACAAAGAAAAGAGGCAAGTTTTTCTCTCTTATTTTGAATAATTAGGGTTTTGCGTTTAGTTTGTGAGAAGAAAATCTTTTGTTTAAAGAACTACAATCTGTTTAATTCAGCGTTTCCATCTCAAAAATTTTGACCTCTCATTTTTAAATTATGGTTTCCATCTCAAAATGTTGATCTCTCACTTGAAGTCAGAGTTTTCACCTGAAAAAAAAGCTTGAGCTCTCACTTTGATTTGGGTTTTCGCTTCAAATTCTTCATCTCTCACTGCAGACTAGGGTTTTTGCCTCAAAATGTTGATCTCTCACTTAAAGTTAGGGTTTCCGCCTCAAAAGCTTGATCTTTCATTTCAATTAGGGTTTCACTGTAAAATCTCGATCTCTCAGTTGAAATTAGGGTTTTTGCCTCAAAAAGTTTTAATTTTCAAGTAAAATCAAGGATTCCGGCTCAAAACTCGGTCTCGTTTCGAATTATCCTTTTTTTTTATAAAATATTAATTCAATATTGTGCTTTCATTTTTTTTTTTTTGTAATGACATTTTGACAATAAGATTGGTCACAGGTGGTCAGTTCATGATTTTCACATGTACTCATTTAGACTTGGAAGCAGCGACCTTGAAGGAAATTATGATGATTCAAAATAAGGTAAAATTATGGTGATTCAAAATAAGGTATTAGGTAATCACCTGTTATATTCGTTCACTTATGTAATGAATTTTTTTCTTTTACTTTTTTTTTTTTTTGGTGGTGAAATCAGTTATGTAATAGACTATTCATTAAATTTCATCTCACTACTCTGCAGGTAGATTCCCAGCAGATAGCCATCTCGATGATGGACGGTGTATAGTTCTGTGAACTCTTAGCCCTTTCACAGACTATTTTTGGTTGGTGAGTTTTGATATGCTTGTAGTTATCAGTTAAATTTTAGACGGACAAATAGAATGCACTTACTTCTTCCTTTCTTCCATAGTAATCCTTGTTTACTGTTTTGGTTAAAATGTTCATTCAGCAAAACTTAGTGAACATACTTGTTTTATTTGCCTTCTATTTATAGGATCAATGTGTATCATTTCAGACCTTTTATTAATTTGTCAACAAGGATAACAAAGTGATTTCCTCAACAAGGAATTGATACTTTTCTTATAGAGGATTTGCAATGGTCTAATTCATGGTTGATGGACTAAACGAGGTCAAAGTAGATGCTCTTCTGCACTTTCAAACACAACTTTGCTAGGAAGCTAAGACCTTTTATGGTCCAATGATGGTTCCAGTTTTAGATGGTTAGACTTCTATGTCTTCTTTGTTTAATATTCATCCTCATTAAATGTTGTTTTTCCTAATATTGCTATTTTACTCTATCTTGTGAATCTACAGAACTTTTTGCCTTAGCTTTTATTGTTTATGATGACTAGATATTTCTCTATCAAAAGGCTAATTTTGTGACTTAAAACTCTTCGTGAAAATGGATTTAATTAAATTCTAAATCATATATAGAATATAGTTGTCAGAAGGGTTTAGGTCTAGGCCAGGGATAGTATTTAGGAAGTCATTCTACTTGTCCTTAATAAGTATACTGCTTTACTAGGTCTTCCAAATTTCAAGTTTCTGTAACTGTAGCTCCTTCCTGAGGTTATGTTTCTTTGCTAAATTGCTAATTTACTCCTCTCATCACTTAAAGAAACAAAACTTTTTGACTAAATTTTATTTTTACGATGATTGAGACTTGTCTGTCAATAGGCTAATTGATTTAGCTCTAAACTCTCATGAAAATGGATGTTTGATTGCTATTCCTATCACATCTAAACTTAATTATCTACGGTTTTCAGGTTTGGGTCAGGAGATAATATGTTCTAAGTCATTCTAGTTCTTTTTATCAGTATGTTGCTGTAGTATATCAATTTATAAGATTTCCAATTTCAAGTTTCTAGTGATGATAGGTTCTCGTGAGAACCAGCATAGGAGCTTAAACATCTATTTGTTATCAACCACTTGTTTCAGGATGAAACATTTAATTCAACAACAACAACAACAACAAAGCCTTTATTCCAAATGTTTGGGGTCAGCTACATGAAACCTATTCTTCCATTCCATTCTGTTATGGGTCATCTCCTTCATTAAGTTAGTCATAATCATATCCGTCCTAATTGCTTCCAACTAAGTCCTTTTGGGTCTACCTCTAGATCTCCTGGCCCAATTAACTATAATATTATCACTTTTCCTAACCGGTGCACTAAGAGGTCTCCGTTGTACATGACCAAACCATCTTAATCTATCCTCTCTCATTTTGTCCTCAATAGGAACAACCTCTAATTTACTACGGATGCACTCATTTCTTATCCTATCTTTTAATGTATACCCACAAGACCATCGCAACATTCTCATTTCTGCTACACTCATTCTTTGCACATGTTATTTTCTAATTGCCCAACACTCGGACCCATAAAGCATAGTTGGTCTTATAACCGTCCTATAGAATTTTTCCTTTAGTTTCATTGGTATTTTACAATCACATAAGACTCCCGAGACACTCCTCCATTTCAACCATCAGGATGAAATATTTAATTAATTGATGAAAAACATTTCTGTAACTTACAGTATCATTATAGTCCTCAGGTGATATGTGCACAGGGAGGTAGTGTTCATTTATTGTTCATTTTTTCCCCTCAAAACTACAACTTATTTATCATTCTAGGGATTACCCATTCTCTTTTTCTAGAACTTGTTGTTTAGAACACAATCTGTTGGGACACAATGATCTTTGGTCAGGACAATTTTTTATGCAAAGTCAATTATTTGGTTTGTCAAACTTATAATGTTTGGTAATACTAAAATTTAAAATGAAAAGCTTGTTTCATATAATCAGTTTTTTTGAAATTCATCAATAGATCCTTGATTTCTCCTACATCTCTGGGCTCAGTTATGTCATCAATCTACAGCTACAGTGACGGCACTTTTACTTTAAATTCATTGATCTATTGGTCTAAATATGGTGGAAGCACTCAGTAAATACAGTAGATGTGAGAATAATTCATCATAAAGATGATGTCTTTGTTTAATCATCCATTTTCCTTTCGCTTCTTGCGCTTTAAATGTTTAGTGATACCAATTGTTCATCTTTTTCTAAGCTGTTTTGTTCTTCGACAGAGCAGACAAACTGCAATTGAGAAAGCCTCTCATTTCAGGACTATGCTGAGACCTTGTTTAGCAGAAGGCGTTCCATATTATGCAATGGAATCCCATGTTTCCTTTTCTACATGCTCTGGAAAAGTGAAAGACAAAGGAATAACAAACGAAGGCTGTGGAAGGAGTTGTTCATTTAAACAAATTAAGAAAACTCTCAAGCACAATGAAGCTTAAGAAGCATAGATCTAGCTATTGCCTCACTCTGTTCAACAAAGACTAATTTCTCATTAGAGTTAGATACAACATAATTAGTTCATCTCAAAACAATTCATAAAATATAGAAAAGGACCTGTTTGTCAGAAATGTTAAAGGACACTTCATCTCTATCAATGAGGGGCTTTAATTGTACTGAAGTTATCCAACGAACGAAAAGCTAATATCTGCACAGCTAAACATGTTACAATTTGTATGTAAAATTAAATATTAGTCACAAATGTATCTTGAAATATGGCGAACATGAATACTTTTAAGCCTAACAAAGGCGAAAGGAAAATCCATTTTCATAACACAATAGAAATGGCTGAATCTACTGCAAGAAATAAGAAATATCAAAATTGAGGGAAGTAGGTACGTTTGAATTTTTTTTTTTTTTTCTGCAAGCCAAAAAAATGGAAAAATATTCGGGACATACCTGTTCACCACCAACAAGTACCAGCTGCTCATACGAAGTGGAGGAAGATCTGCGTAGAATGGATTTCTATAGTCCAACGCTTTCGTAACAAACTCTAGATTTAAGATTGTTAATGAATCAAAGCAATTCACCAGCAGCCGGAGCGAAGAAAACTTTGAGAGCATGAAAATACATGGGTCCTAAATTTGCATAAGAATAGAGCATTGGATTAGTTGGAATATTTTTTCTGCTAAACTGCACTTAAATGCCCTATAGTTTCACGAATATTACACTTAAGTGACCTCTATTTTAAAACCGAGCAACTAAATACCCCAAAGGATTTAAATGTTATAAATCAATGCTCCGAAGTTCAAAAAAGATCCAGATGGTGTTGACATTTCTCTACTTATCCAAGAATATCATATAACACAAGGTACTAAAGTATAGCTTTTAGGAACATTAGGGTATTAAAGTGATGTTATTTATAAACTGAAGGTATTTATATGCAATATTGGGACAAGAGGGCATCAACATGCAACATTAAATAAACAAGAAGGCACCAAAGTGCAATATTTTAAAATTTTAGAATATTTATCTATAATATTTAAATACTATAGGGCATTTATTTGCTTTATTTTCAAATATGGTCATTTAATTGCAGAGTTGGTGAAAGTACAGGACATTTAAGTGCAAGTTAGCTTATGTTTTCCTGTCACTTCTTTCATGGGTCCTTAATTTTGGGCCTAAAGCATTTCACGAAGGGCCTTTGTCTGATTTACAAGGGGCGACTACCCAGCCCAATAGATGGGCTAAAATTTTGTTTGCTAATTCAGCCAAATTAAAATAAAAGCCTTTAATAATAAGTTAACATACACCTCAACGTACAACGTACGCAGATACGTAATCTTACGCGTACCGTGTACGCAGTTACAATTTTGCCCTTTTAACGCGTAGCTGACGATGAACGCAATTTGACATCTATAAAAATCCCCCTCTTGTAGTTAACTGTGATTACTTACTCTCCCGCCTTCTCCCTTTCCCAATCAAGCGCTCGTGGGCACAACAAAGAAAAGAGGCAAGTTTTTCTCTTATTTTGAATAATTAGGTTTTGCGTTTAGTTTGTGAGAAGAAAATCTTTTGTTTAAAGAACTACAATCTGTTTAATTCAGCGTTTCCATCTCAAAATTTTTGAGCTCTCATTTTAAATTATGGTTTCCATCTCAAAATGTTGTTCTCTCACTTGACATCAGAGTTTTCACCTGAAAAAAGCTTGAGCTCTCACTTTGATTTGGGTTTTGGCTTCAAATTCTTCATCTCTCACTGCAAACTAGGGTTTTTGCCTCAAAATGTTGATCTCTCACTTAAGGTTAGGGTTTCCGCCTCAAAAGCTTGATCTTTCGTTTCAATTAGGGTTTCACTTTAAAATCTCGATCACTCACTGGAAATTAGGGTTTTTGCCTCAAAAAGTTTTAATTTTTAATTAAAATCAAGGATTCCGGCTCAAAACTGGGTCTCATTTCGAATTATCCTTTTTTATAAAATATTAATTCAATATTGTGCTTTCATTTATTTTTTTGTAATGACATTTTTACAATAAGATTGGTCACAGGTGGTCAGTTCATGATTTTCACATATACTCATTTAGACTTGGAAGCAGCGAAGTTGAAGGAAATTATGATGATTCAAAATAAGGTAATCACCTGTTATATTCGTTCACTTATGTAATGATTTTTTTGTGTGGTGAAATCAGTTATGTAATAGACTATTCATTAAATTTCATCTCACTACTCTGCAGGTAGATGATTCCCAGCAGATAGCCATCTCTATAATGGACGGTGTATAGTTCTGTGAACTCTTAGCCCTTTCACAGACTATTTTTGGTTGGTGAGTTTTGATATGCTTACAGTTATCAGTTAAATTTTAGATGGACAAATAGAATGCACTTACTTCTTCCTTTCTTCCATAGTAATCCTTGTTTACTGTTTTGGTTAAAATGTTCATTCAGCAAAACTTAGTGAACATACTTGTTTTTATTTGCATTCTATTTATAGGATCAATGTGTATCATTTCAGACCTTTTATTAATTTGTCAACAAGGATAACAAAGTGATTTCCTGAACAAGGAATTGATACTTTTCTTATAGAGGATTTGCAATGGTCTAATTCATGGTTGATGGACTAAACGAGGTCAAAGTAGATGCTCTTCTGCACTTTCAAACACAACTTTGCTAGGAAGCTAAGACCTTTTTATGGTCCAATGATGGTTCCAGTTTTAGATGGTTAGACTTCTATGTCTTCTTTGTTTAATATTCATCCTCATTAAATGTTGTTTTTCCTAATATTGCTATTTTACTCTATCTTGTGAATCTACAGAACTTTTTTGCCTTAGCTTTTATTGTTTATGATGACTAGATATTTCTCTATCAAAAGGCTAATTTTTGTGACTTAAAACTCTTCTCGTGAAAATGGATTTAATTGCGAATTCTAAATCATATATAGAATATAGTTGTCAGAAGGGTTTAGGTCTAGGCCAGGGGATAGTATTTAGGAAGTCATTCTACTTGTCCTTAATAAGTATACTGCTTTACTAGGTCTTCCAAATTTCAAGTTTCTGTAACTGTAGCTCCTTCCTGAGGTTATGTTTCTTTGCTAAATTGCTAATTTACTCCTCTCATCACTTAAAGAAACAAAACTTTTTGACTAAATTTTATTTTTACGATGATTGAGACTTGTCTGTCAATAGGCTAATTGATTTAGCTCTAAACTCTCATGAAAATGGATGTTTGATTGCTATTCCTATCACATCTAAACTTAATTATCTACGGTTTTCAGGTTTGGGTCAGGAGATAATATGTTCTAAGTCATTCTAGTTCTTTTTATCAGTATGTTGCTGTAGTATATCAATTTATAAGATTTCCAATTTCAAGTTTCTAGTGATGATAGGTTCTCGTGAGAACCAGCATAGAGCTTAAACATCTATTTGTTATCAACCACTTGTTTCAGGATGAAACATTTAATTCAACAACAACAACAACAACAAAGCCTTTATTCCAAATGTTTGGGGTCACTACATGAAACCTATTCTTCCATTCCATTCTCATATGGGTCATCTCCTTCATTAAGTTAGTCATAATCATATCCGCCCTAATTGCTTCCAACTAAGTCCTTTTGGGTCTACCTCTAGATCTCCGCCCAATTAACTATAATATTATCACTTTTCCTAACCGGTGCACTAAGAGGTCTCCGTTGTACATGACCAAACCATCTTAATCTATTCTCTCTCATTTTGTCCTCAATAGGAACAACCTCTAATTTACTACGGATGCACTCATTTCTTATCCTATCTTTTCATGTATACCCACAAGACCATCGCAACATTCTCATTTCTGCTACACTCATTTTTTGCACATGTTGTTTTCTAATTGCCCAACACTCAGACCCATAAAGCATAGTTGGTCTTATAACCGTCCTATAGAATTTTCGATTTAGTTTCATTGGTATTTTACGATCACATAAGACTCCTGAGGCACTCCTACATTTCAACTATCAGGATGAAATATTTAATTAATTGATGAAAAACATTTCTGTAACTTACAGTATCATTATAGTCCTCTGGTGATATGTGCACGGGAAGGTAGTGTTCATTTATTTTTCATTTTTTCCCCCTCAAAACTACAACTTATTTATCATTCTAGGGATTACCCATTCTCTTTTTCTAGAACTTGTTGTTTAGAACACAATCTGTTGGGACACAATGATCTTTGGTCAGGACAATTTTTATGCAAAGTCAATTATTTGGTTTGTCAAACTTATAATGTTTGGTAATACTAAAATTTAAAATGAAAAGCTTGTTTCATATAATCAGTTTTTGAAATTCATCAATAGATCCTTGATTTCTCCTACATCTCTGGGCTCAGTTATGTCATCAATCTACAGCTACAGTGATGGCACCTTTACTTTAAATTCATTGATCTATTGGTCTAAATATGGTGGAAGCAGTCAGTAAATACAGTAGATGTGAGAATAATTCATCATAATGATGATGTCTTTGTTTAATCATCCATTTTCCTTTCGCTTCTTGCGCTTTAAATGTTTAGTGATACCAATTGTTCATCTTTTTCTAAGCTGTTTTGTTCTTCGACAGAGCAGACAAACTGCAATTGAGAAAGCCTCTCATTTCAGGACTATGCTGAGACCTTGTTTAGCAGAAGGCGTTCCATATTATGCAATGGAATCCCATGTTTCCTTTTTCTACATGCTCTGGAAAAGCAAAAGAAAAGAGTCAAAGAGCTTGAGGATGAGGAAGAAAATGGAGTTGTTGCTGCAATTAAATCCCTATTTGATTCCAATGAGAAATCCAAGTCAGGAAAAGTACTTCCAAAGGCTGCAGGGGAAGTGGTGAAGACTCTTCGAGGGTCACTGGAGGAAGATGCCAAGGATGTTGCCAAATTTGGAAGTGCTGATGTTGCCATGGAGTCAATTAGAGACTACTTAAATGGGTGGTAAGGGCAGCGGGCAGTAAGCAAAGAGGTATATCTTCTTTGCTTATATATATTATCTCACCTGAGTTCTCGTATTTTACAGGGGCTAGTTATCCAAAATTAAGATTAGCAGGTGGTGTATGACATTTACAAGTGACAAGTTTGAACCCCAGCCGCAAAAGGCTGATGCATGGCCTCCGTAATAATTTCATGCATGGGTTTAATGATGTGGTTAATTAAGATAGTAGCAAGCATAGCATAAGTAGGATTCTGCTAGAATAAGTCTTGTTTGCACTTCAAAATAAAATATATTGAGTTTTTTTAGTCTTCATTTGATCAAAATAAAATTCTTAATCATATTGTTATTTGGCATGTTATCCACTTTCCCAGCTGCAACATGATTCTTTTAGAAAACCTATACGCAAGATAATGGAAATGGAGAAATCATGAACATATGGGATTTTGGATTTTATCTATTGGATGGTAATAGGTTTTATGGGATTCTCAAACCTTAGTCAAGATTTTCCATCTTTCCCTTTTGTAGGCTGCATCACTGCTATTACTTTGTGCAACAAGCTTATTTTACCAGTCAGGGAAGTCATCACCACAGGCTCTCATCAGCCCTTACCATCAGGAGAGGCTGGCTAACCCAGTGCATTAAGCTACTTCAGCAGTTTCAGTCCGAAAATCAGTTGATCCTTCATATTAAACAATGAGAGGCAAAAAGAAATTCTCTAGGTAAACAATGGTATTGTATTCAATTACTACAATATATCTTTAGTAGACAGTATTTACTCTTTAATCTTCTACACATGATTGACCCTTTAGATTTGTGTTGCAGCCTGCAAGAAAGAGAATACATGTTCGAAGCATAGTGAGGAGAGTTTCAAGACAATAAATTGGGTCAAATATTTTGAGGCAGAGAGATACGCTAGATTCCGTACTCATTTTTGTATTGAAATGTCTTATTGGTAGTTATGCTTAAGGTCAGCTTTACCAACTATTAATCTCCTATTTCAGTTGACTTTTCCGACAAACACTCACAACTCACACATATTCTACTTTGACTTTTAATCCGTTTACCATAGCTTTTGTGCTTGACTTGCATAGTCAAATTGCCAACTAATTAACCTGATAAATTTCTAAGAGGTTTACTACCTAACTTTGATAGTTGTTTAATGTTGTTGCTGCTTGTATATTAGATTCTTGTCTAAATAAAAACCACTTCAATGTACACAGTATGAACCAATAACAAGTTAATAGTTAGTGGAAAATGTGCAATTAGAGTGAGCATGAGAGGTTGATGATAGGAATGTGTGATAAGCTATAAAGAGGAACTTAAATTTGATTCCAGATGTAATTTATATATTGTAAATGGTGTTGGATAGTACAGAATTGAATTGTTGAAGAATAACTGAACATGAACTCATTTGCTTCAGGCATAATTGGTGATTTATGCAAAGCTGGACTACATCGAGTCTAAGTTCAATTGTTGAACTATCTTTTACTTAGCATGTCAGGATGATGAATATGCTATCTTTAGGCAGAAGGGGAGAAGAAAGGAAAAACAAAGCAGAATCAAGTTTTGGGACTGTCACGAATAGCAAGGTTATACTGGGCTTGATCATAGTCAGAAGCCCATTTGGAAGCCTACAAAGCCATAGCTGAAGTTCACAACATAAAAAAGAAGGGGTTTCTGCATATATACCCTCAAATCTTCAATATTTGCAAAATTACCCCTCAAATCTTGGCATTTACAAAACTACCCCTCAAAACTAACATGTTGGGGTTTTCCATTGCTCTAACTTAAGAATGCTTGTTTTTAAATAAGGCAATGTCAAAATTTCCAATATGTTTGCAACAACTTCGCACTTATAAACTAAAATTGTTAAGTGCAAGGGAAAAAAATATCAATTTGAGAGAATTGGGGGGTAATTTTGCAAATACCAAGAGTTGGAGGGTAAGTTTACAAATATGGAAGATTTGAGGGGTATATATATGCAAAAATCCCTATCAAAAAGCTAAATCAGTTAAATTTCAGGCTCCAATCCAAAATACTCCTAGCCCACTGGAAATGATTAAAAACTATGATTCTCAAAACATCATCTAGGATTATGGAAACATATTTCATATCAGATCAATTTTGATCTTTTAAAGTTGCAAGGGACATTTTGCCACTGAGACTAAGTAATGATGAAGGTTGGATGATTGCACCTATTGAAAAATGAATTGTAGGGGGATCCTGCAGTGCACAAAGATTATTCAAAAGTTTTAGTTTCTTCACCTTAGGTCCGTACTAATGTTTTGGATAAGAATTAGCGTAGTCGAAAACTTACAAAAGGGATTTTATTAATTTTGTTATGTTTGTTTTATTTTGTCCTAGTTTAGTTACCATGTTTTTTGCCTCTCATTTGAGTTCTGTAGATGCTGCACAGTTCCTCTTAGGATTCTGGGTCATGAGCTTTTAATTTAAAGTATAGGTATTGCTGACCGGATTACCATAGATCTTATAACATTTATTTTAACTATTATTATTTCTTACCAAAGATCTAGAATGTTAGGTTCTTATTTGCAATTGTTTATGCAATTTTGAAAGATGCTTAGGCATCTACTCACTCATGCTAGCATCAGCATAACAATTATCTAAACTAGGATCTAATGATGAATTAGATACGTTTAGATATGCTCATTCAGAAGATTAGATAACTTTTGTTGGTCCTCTGAACTACTTCCTAAGTTCCTATAAGAAAAAGGGTAGAAAAAACATTATATGGAAGAGGTAAGCCTGAGATGCGTTTTCAAACTTATAGTAGTGCCAACATTCTACTTTATTAATACACCGTCCTCATCATTTGATAGTTAATCATGTAGTAACAGACACTCTTTTACATGTTGAAACATTACAACAGTGCTTCTTACCTCTTGTAGTGTCAGATTTTTGAGAGGAGAAGATAGCAAGTGTCAAAACCATTCTAAATTCTAATGGGGAATAAGCCAAGGGTGTACAAGATATAATCAAGATATAAAGATAGTAAGAACCATATCAAATAAAAGTAAGGATTATTTTTTTACTTCTAAGTTCTAGAGTTTATCAATCTGTAGTTCTTCAATTAAATTTTGATGAAAGGTTTCAGAGAGCACAGAAAGTATAGTGCACTGTGCTACAATATCACTAGTTCTCCAGGACTCAAATAGTCTTTCTGAGTTATTTTCTTTCCTTTGAGTAGTGCGATTATTATATCTAGGATGGAGTCCAAAACTCCAAAAGACGCTTCACGATCTGCTGACATTAGCATCAACAGAACATTTCCTTTAAAATAGGATCCAATTATGAATCAGACAAGCTTGGATTAACTTATTGAGAAGATTGGATAAGCCTGGTTGGCTTGATAGAGGATTGAGGTGGATACCGTGGATTTAAACCAGACAATTGAACTTATTTTTATCCCCCAAAAAAGAAAACCCATGCCTTCTCGAAGCCTATAGAGGCCAACACCCTACTTTAATAATTAACTCCCATCATTTGATACTTGATCAAGCTGTATGTATTATAAAACAATATGTACAATAACATTATGGACCATAAACCTTAACAAGAGTCTACAATGTCATCAATAAACAATAAGAAAAAGGGTTAATTGCTGATAGACCCCCTGCATTTCTATTGTTGTATATAAACCCCTTGGTGTTTTTCTCACTCTTTTACCGTCATGATGTCTATTTGTCAAAACCAATTTTCTCTTTCTTTAAGGGTAAAAGAGACAAAAAATTTGTTCAGGGGGTCTATCTGCAACAATAGAACTACATATGGCCTGTCAGCTCGAAGCCTCATGAGTCCCGCTGGGCGATGTAAATCGACCACCAGTGTATTATTTAGCTCAAACCATGTCAAAATTGGCTAGTTGATGCTACACTTGGCCTTAGACTTACTATTTAAACCCTCAAACTTCTCTGTCTTTCCGATGTAGGACTGAACATTGGGACCTTCACAATCGCCCCATCTTAATTAGGTGACGTCCTCATCGCGGCATGACAATTAGCACATCCCAGTATCACCGCCAGACGATATGAACTCTAGAGGTAGCTCCTCCGGGCTCTAGAGGCGGCTCCCACCCCACTCACGCGATGTAACACTTAGCCCCGTATATCACCTAGTTCCACAGGCTAGCTAATTGCTCTCATACCATTTGTCACATCACGGGCCCGCGAGCCGTTGGCACGATGTGTCGTGAAACCCACTAAGTGCAACATGTTGTTTGACGCAATCCATCGCCAAAATGGCTAACCATGTTGCAACTTGAATCTCAAGGTTTACCTTATTAACCCATAAATTCTCTTCCCACTAATCAATCTAGGACTATAATTAGGAGCATCATAATCATCCCACTTACAAAAAATAAATAAATAAAAGTGAATTCTATAAATTGTTAATGAGTTTTACACTCTTCCATTTGATTTGAAGTCTATGATTTTGACAAAGTGATCTAGCTATACTAATATTATTTTGGTGCAAGTAATGTGTTTTGAAATAAAGTGACAAACAATCGTGAAAGGAGCGCCAACTTAAGTCAGAGCAGTGTTATATGGGGCTGGCTTATCGCATGAGTAAGTGCTGGAGCCACCTCTAGAGTCCACATCGCTTGGAGGTGATCTTTGGGCATAATTGTCATTGTCGCGACGGATGTCGCCTAATTAAGGTGGGGTGATTGTGAGCCCCAATACCTCGTCCCCACAAAAACAAAGAGAAATTTGATGGTTTAAATAGTAAATCTAAAGAGATAGGTGTAGCATCGGCCAATCAATTTTGGCGATGGTTGATCAAACAATGCACTACACTCAAGGGTTCCACGACTTATTTCACGCCGGCTCGTGGGCCCGGCGATGATCGGATCTATCTACAATTGGCGATAGTATTGGGGGTCCATCCATAATTAACCCCAAAATTTTGAAATTACACAACATTTTGGATATATTACCACTTATGAACATATGTACACACTCAACTATGAGGAATTACATTTGTTCATAACTAATAATCTACAAGCTTGTTCGTGTTGAACACAAATGCACCCAGAGTAGGCATCAAAACAGAAAGCACAAGAATACCAGCAACCTTAAGTGGCACTCCAGTCCTAATCATATCCTTAATCTCAATATGCCCCGTCGTAAACCCAACAACATTCGACGGCGGCCCAGTCGGCAAAAGAAAGCAAACTGAGCTCCAATAGCACCAGGAATCATAAGCAACAAAGGATGAACCTTCATAGTCTGAGCCATTTCAATAAGGAGAGGAACAACAAGAGTTGTGGTGGTGTTGTTGGAGGTGAACTCGGTGATGGTGCTGCTTACTAAGCAGACGAGGGGAGCAATGGCGAGGTAGGGAGCGGGGAGGAAGGAGAGGGATTGGGAGAGGATGTCAGCGAGGCCGGTGGTGTGGACCCCATCGGCAATGGCGTAGCCAGCCCCGAGGAGGAGGATGATGTTCCAGTGGAGCTTTTTGCATTTGTTCCAATCCATTAGTTTCTCTCCTGGGTTTTTATTGTTTGGGATTATGAATAGTAGAGTGGCCATTAGTATCTGCAATCAGAGATTATTGGTCATATGCAATGAGAATACAATTCCTGTCAAAATCACCCATACCGGAGTAGAGTAATTTTTACCATAAAGAAAATAGTTACAATTTCCAAACTAATAGTCGACTCTCTCATGAATGACATAGATCTCCCTATTCTACGGGTGTTTGTGATAAAATTTGTACCCGTAAGCAGACCACAAACCATCCAAAACAAATTTTAAAGTTTGTGATTTGTATTAATATAGTGATTGCACTGAGACAATCTTGATGATTACACTATAAATATATAATAGGTTGATTAAACTAATAAAAATTATACCGATAGGGTATGTTGCACAGATTTAGAATTGGTAGATGTGCCCTATATGATTTTCTTTAAAGAGCACTCTATAGGATTTTTTTCCCCATGAGATGGTAACTGAATATAAATTCTAGATGAATATAAGTAGATCTAAGTAGAAAATAGATAATACTTGTTAGCTTTAACAAGAAAAGTTTTCGTGTAGCCAATTGTACATACTTAAAATGAAAATTGTTTTTATTATAAACAATAAAATATAACGCCCCAGTTGAAGATAAGCTTCTGCAGAATACTTTTCCAGTTGAAACATCCTAATTTATACTTAACTCATGAGTACATAGCTTATATTCGGATATTGCATAGGATTCCACTTGTCATAAAATCTTATGCTAGGAACAATTATGTATTTATTTATCTATTTTATTTGCACTTACACTGACAGATCCATCTCCTACGCGTCCATCGAACAGAGCTCCCCATCCAGGGACCTCATTTGTTATGCTTCTTGTCATCCACAGAACCACAAGCATCTGAAAGAAAAAAAAAACCAAAAATATATACAGACAATTATAGAAACTTAAAATATCCGTTTCACGCGACAAACAAAACAAAAGGCAACAGAAAAAGCATACCCCAAACACACTTAAAACCATTTTCTCAGCAAAAGCCATTGGTCCTGCAGTATCAATGTCATGTATCCATCAATAATCTCCTAAATTATGTGTATAAGTATATTACCTTCATAAAAAGAAGGGTTAATTGCACATAGACCCCTTATCATGTTGTTGTTTTGAACTTACAACCCTGTAGTTTCATTTTGCATATATCACCTCCTGATGTTATCTTTTTAATTTTTTATCGAAGGTGAAATTTTGACAGATTTTGCCCATAAGTGAAATTAGTTAATCTTCCTGAGGGTAAAAGAGTAAAAAAATTCGCCTAACATGGGTATTAAGTTCATAACAGCATTACGACAGGGTCATGTGCAATTAATCCTAAAAGAGTTAGTAAGGATTGTTACCTAGCATCTCGAGCTCCCTCTTCAAGTGGGTTCTATCCAAGTAAGCAGAGAGCGCCTTCTCTGCCCCTTCGAACAATACTGAAAACAAAGTATCCCCCAAAGAAAAGAAAATCAGGGGAATCCAAACATAAACCACCTAATCGTCTCTCCCATTAACCAAGATGAGATTAACTCCAGGGTCTCACTCCAACCTGCAGAGTCTCCCAATATAACTCCTTTAGAGAATAGGGTGATTCCTCGTGTTACGCGACTGGAATCATCATGACGGAGGCCGCGTTGTGCATCCACATGCTTATGAATGCCGTGGTGGCACAAACCCGAGGAGGAGGAGGCGGGTTTTAGTGGATCACCGCAGAATAAGGATGTTATCTACTCTCAAAATGTAAAAATAATTGGTGTCAGGAAAAGAATGTAGTTATTTATCAGCATATATATCTTTTTGTTCGGTTCTTTTGTTAGTTCGAAATAGGGTTCTCATGATGGTCAAATTAGATGCTTGCTAAGTGCTTGATATGACGATATAACCTTCAACTCTCATCATTAGTTTGAAGTTGTGACGCTATGGCAGACTTTTGACATGATTTCAGAGCCCATGAAATAAAACGGATTTAAAAAGAAAATTGTTGTTGTGTGAGTTCGGGTTTCAAACCAAGAGCACTCAACTGGATGGATGCGTTGGAATATAGAAATATAACCCTCACCCATCATAACTTTAAAATTTTGGTTGACACCTGATGAATTATAAGTTGGTGACTACACTAATAAATATTCTTATTGTATTGACTTTTCCTTGCCTGCATTGATTACACTGGTTTAAAATTAATTGTGAAACGCAGGTTCTACTTTCTTTCTTCTCTGTATTTTTATAAAAAACTCTTCTATAGAATCTTCTTCCCTAAAGAGCATACTTGCAGATAACCTGAGAAAACAAAGGAAGGAAGCTGAACAAGACTCACATTGAGAGCAAGCCGGCGATGAATATTGTAGTGCTCAACAGCCAAAGCAAGAATGAAGCTACCAAGAACAAGGGCAATTATATCATCCATGTAAGACTTAGCCACATCATCAGCCGTCGCAATACCAAACAAAGAGGAAGAGAGGAGACATAGAAGTAACCGCCATAGGAACAGCCTCGGTTAGCCACCACAAGAACACCCAACTCAGTACCGCCAGCGCTGCTTAATGGCTGGCCATCAATCTCGACGAAGAAATATATAGCGAAGCAGAGAGGGCCAGAGATTATAGCAAGATTCTTGGTGTTGATGAAGGAGATGGTGGAGATGGCTTTGGAGAGGGAGGAGAGGAGTTTTGGAATCATTTGAGTTAGAATCCATTGGAAGAAGAAGTTATGTATGCGTATGGATTTTGAGAGGAAGTTGAAGTTGGATTTGTTTAGTCATGGGATTTATATAGGGAAGATAAAAAGAAGAGAAGAGAAAGAATGAGATCAGGAATGACATTTCCTGGGCCATGTATTTTGATGACTACAATTATTATCAAGAAATAGTTGTTTTGAGTGTATTAAGATGAGAAGAAACCTCTAATTAGTGGTATTTTATTTTTAGGTACTATTTAAAATATGTGTGATGTATAAGTTTATCTTTTGTATTGTTTGTGGTACTCTAGTACTGTGCTACTGAATTTGTAGCCCTAGCTCGTAAATGCCTCATTTGGAGAAAGCCAGGTTTAGTTGGAATTTGAGGTCAATTGTACCTAATTTTTAATATTGGAATATGTCCTTCATAAATAAATTGGTTGGGGACAAATCTACAATGTTTTGCTAATTATCGGAAACTTTGAAATAAAGATGACAAGTCTGACTTGATGGGCCACAGATTGTGACTCACAAAGTTTCTAGACAATAAGCTTGTAATGAGACATATGGCCTTTTGGGCCATATATTTGATGGCAGGAGTTTTTCTAGGATGGAGTCCAAAACTCCAAAAGACGCTTCACGATCTGCTGACATTAGCATCAACAGAACATTTCCTTTAAAATAGGATCCAATTATGAATCAGACAAGCTTGGATTAACTTATTGAGAAGATTGGATAAGCCTGGTTGGCTTGATAGAGGATTGAGGTGGATACCGTGGATTTAAACCAGACAATTGAACTTATTTTTATCCCCCAAAAAAGAAAACCCATGCCTTCTCGAAGCCTATAGAGGCCAACACCCTACTTTAATAATTAACTCCCATCATTTGATACTTGATCAAGCTGTACGTATTATAAAACAATATGTACAATAACATTATGGACCATAAACCTTAACAAGAGTCTACAATGTCATCAATAAACAATAAGAAAAAGGGTTAATTGCTGATAGACCCCCTGCATTTCTATTGTTGTATATAAACCCCTTGGTGTTTTTCTCACTCTTTTACCGTCATGATGTCTATTTGTCAAAACCAATTTTCTTTCTTTAAGGGTAAAAGAGACAAAAAATTTCGCTCAGGGGGTCTATCTGCAACAATAGAACTACATATGGCCTGTCAGCTCGAAGCCTCATGAGTCCCGCTGGGCGATGTAAATCGACCACCAGTGTATTATTTAGCTCAAACCACTGTCAAAATTGGCTAGTTGATGCTACACTTGGCTCCTTAGACTTACTATTTAAACCCTCAAACTTCTCTGTCTTTCCGATGTAGGACTGAACATTGGGACCTTCACAATCGCCCCATCTTAATTAGGTGACGTCCTCATCGCGGCATGACAATTAGCACATCCCAGTATCACCGCCAGACGATATGAACTCTAGAGGTAGCTCCTCCGGGCTCTAGAGGCGGCTCCCACCCCACTCACGCGATGTAACACTTAGCCCCGTATATCACCTAGTTCCACACTTCCGGCTAGCTAATTGCTCTCATACCATTTGTCACATCACGGGCCCGCGAGCCCGTTGGCACGATGTAAGCTGTGAAACCCACTAAGTGCAACATGTTGTTTGACGCAATCCACTGCCAAAATGGCTAACCATGTTGCAACTTGAATCTCAAGGTTTACCTTATTAACCCATAAATTCTCTTCCCACTAATCAATCTAGGACTATAATTAGGAGCATCATAATCATCCCACTTACAAAAAAATAAATAAATAAAAGTGAATTCTATAAATTGTTAATGAGTTTTACACTCTTCCATTTGATTTGAAGTCTATGATTTTGACAAAGTGATCTAGCTATACTAATATTATTTTGGTGCAAGTAATGTGTTTTGAAATAAAGTGATTAACAAATGGTATCAGAGCAGTTAGCCAATCGGAAGTCTAGAGCTAAGTGTTATATGGGGCTAAGTGCTACATCGCATGAGTGCGGTGGGAGCCACCTCTAGAGTCCACATCGTTTGGAGGTGATACTGGGATGTGCTAATTGTCATGTCGTGACGTGGATGTCGCCTAATTAAGGTGGGGTGATTGTGAGGCCCCAATGTTCTGTCCCACATCAGAAAAACAAAGAGAAATTTGATGGTTTAAATAGTAAATCTAAAGAGATAGGTGTAGCATCGGCCAATCAATTTTGGCAGTGGTTAGAGTCAAACAATGCACTACACTCAAGAGGTTCCACGACTTATTTCACGCCAAGGCTCGTGGGCCCGGCGATGATCGGATCTATCTACAATTGGCGATAGTATTGGGGTCCATCCATAATTAACCCCAAAATTTTGGAAATTACACAACATTTTGGATATATTACCACTTATGAACATAAGAAATATGTACACACTCAACTATGAGGAATTACATTTGTTCATAACTAATAATCTACAAGCTTGTTCGTGTTGAACACAAATGCACCCAGAGTAGGCATCAAAACAGAAAGCACAAGAATACCAGCAACCTTAAGTGGCACTCCAGTCCTAATCATATCCTTAATCTCAATATGCCCCGTCGTAAACCCAACAACATTCGACGGCGTCCCAGTCGGCAAAAAGAAAGCAAACTGAGCTCCAATAGCACCAGGAATCATAAGCAACAAAGGATGAACCTTCATAGTCTGAGCCATTTCAATAAGGAGAGGAACAACAAGAGTTGTGGTGGTGTTGTTGGAGGTGAACTCGGTGATGGTGCTGCTTACTAAGCAGACGAGGGGAGCAATGGCGAGGTAGGGAGCGGAGCGGAGGAAGGAGAGGGATTGGGAGAGGATGTCAGCGAGGCCGGTGGTGTGGACCCCATCGGCAATGGCGTAGCCAGCCCGAGGAGGAGGATGATGTTCCAGTGGAGCTTTTGCATTTGTTCCAATCCATTAGTTTCTCTCCTGGGTTTTATTGTTTGGGATTATGAATAGTAGAGTGGCCATTAGTATCTGCAATCAGAGATTATTGGTCATATGCAATGAGAATACAATTCCTGTCAAAATCACCCATACCGGAGTAGAGTAATTTTACCATAAAGAAAATAGTTACAATTTCCAAACTAATAGTCGACTCTCTCATGAATGACATAGATCTCCCTATTCACGGTGTTTGTGATAAAATTTGTACCCAGCAGACCACAAACCATCCAAAACAAATTTTAAAGTTTGTGATTTGTATTAATATAGTGATTGCACTGAGACAATCTTGATGATTACACTATAAATATATAATAGGTTGATTAAACTAATAAAAATTATACCGATAGGGTATGTTGCACAGATTTAGAATTGGTAGATGTGCCCTATATGATTTTCTTTAAAGAGCACTCTATAGGATTTTTTCCCCATGAGATGGTAACTGAATATAAATTCTAGATGAATATAAGTAGATCTAAGTAGAAAATAGATAATACTTGTTAGCTTTAACAAGAAAAGTTTTCGTGTAGCCAATTGTACATACTTAAAATGAAAATTGTTTTTATTATAAACAATAAAATATAACGCCCCAGTTGAAGATAAGCTTCTGCAGAATACTTTTCCAGTTGAAACATCCTAATTTATACTTAACTCATGAGTACATAGCTTATATTCGGATATTGCATAGGATTCCACTTGTCATAAAATCTTATGCTAGGAACAATTATGTATTTATTTATCTATTTTATTTGCACTTACACTGACAGATCCATCTCCTACGCGTCCATCGAACAGAGCTCCCCATCCAGGGACCTCATTTGTTATGCTTCTTGTCATCCACAGAACCACAAGCATCTGAAAGAAAAAAAAAACCAAAAATATATACAGACAATTATAGAAACTTAAAATATCCGTTTCACGCGACAAACAAAACAAAAGGCAACAGAAAAAGCATACCCCAAACACACTTAAAACCATTTTCTCAGCAAAAGCCATTGGTCCTGCAGTATCAATGTCATGTATCCATCAATAATCTCCTAAATTATGTGTATAAGTATATTACCTTCATAAAAAGAAGGGTTAATTGCACATAGACCCCTTATCATGTTGTTGTTTTGAACTTACAACCCTGTAGTTTTCATTTTTACATATATCACCCCCTGATGTTATCTTTTTTAATTCTTTTATCGAAGGTGAAAATTTTGACAGATTTTGCCCATAAGTGAAATTAGTTAATCTTCCTGAGGGTAAAAGAGTAAAAAAATTCGCCTAACATGGGTATTAAGTTCATAACAGCATTACGACAGGGGTCATGTGCAATTAATCCTAAAAAGAGTTAGTAAGGATTGTTACCTAGCATCTCGAGCTCCCTCTTCAAGTGGGTTCTATCCAAGTAAGCAGAGAGCGCCTTCTCTGCCCTTCGAACAATACTGAAAACAAAGTATCCCCCAAAGAAAAGAAAATCAGGGGAATCCAAACATAAACCACCTAATCGTCTCTCCCATTAACCAAGATGAGATTAACTCCAGGGTCTCACTCCAACCTGCAGAGTCTCCCAATATAACTCCTTTAGAGAATAGGGTGATTCCTCGTGTTACGCGACTGGAATCATCATGACGGAGGCCGCGTTGTGCATCCACATGCTTATGAATGCCGTGGTGGCACAAACCCGAGGAGGAGGAGGCGGGGTTTTAGTGGATCACCGCAGAATAAGGATGTTATCTACTCTCAAAATGTAAAAATAATTGGTGTCAGGAAAAGAATGTAGTTATTTATCAGCATATATATCTTTTTGTTCGGTTCTTTTGTTAGTTCGAAATAGGGTTCTCATGATGGTCAAATTAGATGCTTGCTAAGTGCTTGATATGACGATATAACCTTCAACTCTCATCATTAGTTTGAAGTTGTGACGCTATGGCAGACTTTTGACATGATTTCAGAGCCCATGAAATAAAACGGATTTAAAAAGAAAATTGTTGTTGTGTGAGTTCGGGTTTCAAACCAAGAGCACTCAACTGGATGGATGCGTTGGAATATAGAAATATAACCCTCACCCATCATAACTTTAAAATTTTGGTTGACACCTGATGAATTATAAGTTGGTGACTACACTAATAAATATTCTTATTGTATTGACTTTTCCTTGCCTGCATTGATTACACTGGTTTAAAATTAATTGTGAAACGCAGGTTCTACTTTCTTTCTTCTCTGTATTTTTATAAAAAACTCTTCTATAGAATCTTCTTCCCTAAAGAGCATACTTGCAGATAACCTGAGAAAACAAAGGAAGGAAGCTGAACAAGACTCACATTGAGAGCAAGCCGGCGATGAATATTGTAGTGCTCAACAGCCAAAGCAAGAATGAAGCTACCAAGAACAAGGGCAATTATATCATCCATGTAAGACTTAGCCACATCATCAGCCGTCGCAATACCAAACAAAGAGGAAGAGAGGAGACATAGAAGTAACCGCCATAGGAACAGCCTCGGTTAGCCACCACAAGAACACCCAACTCAGTACCGCCAGCGCTGCTTAATGGCTGGCCATCAATCTCGACGAAGAAATATATAGCGAAGCAGAGAGGGCCAGAGATTATAGCAAGATTCTTGGTGTTGATGAAGGAGATGGTGGAGATGGCTTTGGAGAGGGAGGAGAGGAGTTTTGGAATCATTTGAGTTAGAATCCATTGGAAGAAGAAGTTATGTATGCGTATGGATTTTGAGAGGAAGTTGAAGTTGGATTTGTTTAGTCATGGGATTTATATAGGGAAGATAAAAAGAAGAGAAGAGAAAGAATGAGATCAGGAATGACATTTCCTGGGCCATGTATTTTGATGACTACAATTATTATCAAGAAATAGTTGTTTTGAGTGTATTAAGATGAGAAGAAACCTCTAATTAGTGGTATTTTATTTTTAGGTACTATTTAAAATATGTGTGATGTATAAGTTTATCTTTGTATTGTTTGTGGTACTCTAGTACTGTGCTACTGAATTTGTAGCCCTAGCTCGTAAATGCCTCATTTGGAGAAAGCCAGGTTTAGTTGGAATTTGAGGTCAATTGTACCTAATTTTTAATATTGGAATATGTCCTTCATAAATAAATTGGTTGGGGACAAATCTACAATGTTTTGCTAATTATCGGAAACTTTGAAATAAAGATGACAAGTCTGACTTGATGGGCCACAGATTGTGACTCACAAAGTTTCTAGACAATAAGCTTGTAATGAGACATATGGCCTTTTGGGCCTTATATTTGATGGCAGGAGTTTTTCTAGGATCTAGTTATTAGTGACTTTAAGCGAAAAAAGAGAGACCTCTAGTAATTAGTGTTGTTTTTATATATGACCGCATCATGTATGTGATGTGTCCAAATGTTAACTTGTTGAGACGTAGAAGAAAAGAAGAATCTTAATGTTTGGCTCCATATAATTCATGTTGGCTTTGATCTTACACGTTGAGTTGAATGATAATGACCTGTTTCATACTTTGAACCCCTTTCTATCCAAGAACAAAATAAATAAGTAATTCTCTCAGTTTATTTATTTATCATAGTAAATATAGTCTATTCATCATAAACTTCTCTTGTAATCAATGTTGATAGAACTGAAATTGTCACTCCCACTAGAAAATTGATAGTTGGATTTGTAAGGTTTCGACTAGCAACAACATTTGTTGGTTGAATATGGTCTGGAAGGAACGAGGAAGTTTCGGTTTTGATATATACCCTCAAATTTTATAAAATTTATTTTAAATCTTGGTATTTAAAAATTACCCCCAAATCTCTGCATTGGATTTTTTTTTTCACCCTTCCTACTTAACAATGTTGGTTTCTAAACAGTAGAATATTAAAAATTTTGAAAAATTTCAATTACGTAAGTATTAAGGTTGCAATAGATTCTTGTTTAAGAACTAAAATTGTTGTTGGAAGATAGAAAAGCTCAATGTGAGACAATTGGAGGGTAATATTTTGAAAATACCAAGATTTGGAGGGTAAATTTGCAAATAGAAGATTTGGGGTATACATGCAAAACCATTTCTTTGTATAAGCCATTCAATAATGTCTTTATTCATCATAACTGCCAAAGCGAGAATTATGATTGAGGGTCTTGCCAACAATTTTCTTTGGGGAAACCATTAATTACATTTTTGAACATTTTTCTATTCTTCAATAAACCAAAACCACTAAATTTGTCAGTTCATTGTTTGATTTTTGTTGGAAGTTTAATGAATGATCGAGTATATATGGTCTCCCATATGGACTCATTAGTAAAATAGTTGAGATCAATGTAAGATTCATTCCACGCTTTTAATAATACAGTGAAAGCCAAGACGTTGAACTCTAGAGGTAGCTCCTCCGGGCTCTAGAGGCGGCTCCCACCCCACTCACGCGATGTAACACTTAGCCCCGTATATCACCTAGTTCCACACTTCCGGCTAGCTAATTGCTCTCATACCATTTGTCACATCACGGGCCCGCGAGCCCGTTGGCACGATGTAAGCTGTGAAACCCACTAAGTGCAACATGTTGTTTGACGCAATCCACTGCCAAAATGGCTAACCATGTTGCAACTTGAATCTCAAGGTTTACCTTATTAACCCATAAATTCTCTTCCCACTAATCAATCTAGGACTATAATTAGGAGCATCATAATCATCCCACTTACAAAAAAATAAATAAATAAAAGTGAATTCTATAAATTGTTAATGAGTTTTTCACTCTTCCATTTGATTTGAAGTCTATGATTTTGACAAAGTGATCTAGCTATACTAATATTATTTTGGTGCAAGTAATGTGTTTTGAAATAAAGTGATTAACAAATGGTATCAGAGCAGTTAGCCAATCGGAAGTCTAGAGCTAAGTGTTATATGGGGCTAAGTGCTACATCGCATGAGTGCGGTGGGAGCCACCTCTAGAGTCCACATCGTTTGGAGGTGATACTGGGATGTGCTAATTGTCATGTCGTGACGTGGATGTCGCCTAATTAAGGTGGGGTGATTGTGAGGCCCCAATGTTCTGTCCCACATCAGAAAAACAAAGAGAAATTTGATGGTTTAAATAGTAAATCTAAAGAGATAGGTGTAGCATCGGCCAATCAATTTTGGCAGTGGTTAGAGTCAAACAATGCACTACACTCAGTAGGTTCCACGACTTATTTCACGTCAAGGGGCTCGTGGGCCCGGCGCATGATCGGATCTATCTACAATTGGCGATAGTATTGGGGGTCCATCCATAATTAACCCCAAAATTTTGGAAATTACACAACATTTTGGATATATTACCACTTATGAACATAAGAAATATGTACACACTCAACTATGAGGAATTACATTTGTTCATAACTAATAATCTACAAGCTTGTTCGTGTTGAACACAAATGCACCCAGAGTAGGCATCAAAACAGAAAGCACAAGAATACCAGCAACCTTAAGTGGCACTCCAGTCCTAATCATATCCTTAATCTCAATATGCCCCGTCGTAAACCCAACAACATTCGACGGCGTCCCAGTCGGCAAAAAGAAAGCAAACTGAGCTCCAATAGCACCAGGAATCATAAGCAACAAAGGATGAACCTTCATAGTCTGAGCCATTTCAATAAGGAGAGGAACAACAAGAGTTGTGGTGGTGTTGTTGGAGGTGAACTCGGTGATGGTGCTGCTTACTAAGCAGACGAGGGGAGCAATGGCGAGGTAGGGAGCGGAGCGGAGGAAGGAGAGGGATTGGGAGAGGATGTCAGCGAGGCCGGTGGTGTGGACCCCATCGGCAATGGCGTAGCCAGCCCCGAGGAGGAGGATGATGTTCCAGTGGAGCTTTTTGCATTTGTTCCAATCCATTAGTTTCTCTCCTGGGTTTTTATTGTTTGGGATTATGAATAGTAGAGTGGCCATTAGTATCTGCAATCAGAGATTATTGGTCATATGCAATGAGAATACAATTCCTGTCAAAATCACCCATACCGGAGTAGAGTAATTTTTACCATAAAGAAAATAGTTACAATTTCCAAACTAATAGTCGACTCTCTTATGAATGACATAGATCTCCCTATTCTACGGGTGTTTGTGATAAAATTTGTACCCGTAAGCAGACCACAAACCATCCAAAACAAATTTTAAAGTTTGTGATTTGTATTAATATAGTGATTGCACTGAGACAATCTTGATGATTACACTGATATAAATATATAATAGGTTGATTAAACTAATAAAAATTATGCCGATAGGGTATGTTGCACAGATTTAGAATTGGTAGATGTGCCCTATATGATTTTCTTTAAAGAGCACTCTATAGGATTTTTTCCCCATGAGATGGTAACTGAATATAAAATCTAGATGAATATAAGTAGATCTAAGTAGAAAATAGATAATACTTGTTAGCTTTAACAAGAAAAGTTTTCGTGTAGCCAATTGTACATACTTAAAATGAAAATTTTGTTTTATTATAAACAATAAAATATAACGCCCCAGTTGAAGATAAGCTTCTGCAGAATACTTTTCCAGTTGAAACATCCTAATTTATACTTAACTCATGAGTACATAGCTTATATTCGGATATTGCATAGGATTCCACTTGTCATAAAATCTTATGCTAGGAACAATTATGTATTTATTTATCTATTTTATTTGCACTTACACTGACAGATCCATCTCCTACGCGTCCATCGAACAGAGCTCCCCATCCAGGGACCTCATTTGTTATGCTTCTTGTCATCCACAGAACCACAAGCATCTGAAAGAAAAAAAAAACCAAAAATATATACAGACAATTATAGAAACTTAAAATATCCGTTTCACGCGACAAACAAAACAAAAGGCAACAGAAAAAGCATACCCCAAACACACTTAAAACCATTTTCTCAGCAAAAGCCATTGGTCCTGCAGTATCAATGTCATGTATCCATCAATAATCTCCTAAATTATGTGTATAAGTATATTACCTTCATAAAAAGAAGGGTTAATTGCACATAGACCCCTTATCATGTTGTTGTTTTGAACTTACAACCCTGTAGTTTACATTTTTGCATATATCACCTCCTGATGTTATCTTTTTTAATTCTTTTATCGAAGGTGAAATTTTTGACAGATTTTGCCCATAAGTGAAATTAGTTAATCTTCCTGAGGGTAAAAGAGTAAAAAAAATTCGCCTAACATGGGTATTAAGTTCATAACAGCATTACGACAGGGGTCATGTGCAATTAATCCTAAAAAGAGTTAGTAAGGATTGTTACCTAGCATCTCGAGCTCCCTCTTCAAGTGGGTTCTATCCAAGTAAGCAGAGAGCGCCTTCTCTGCCCCCTTCGAACAATACTGAAAACAAAGTATCCCCCACAAAGAAAAGAAAATCAAAACAGCCAGGGGGAATCCAAACATAAACCAAGAACTAAAACTAATCGCCTCCTCTTGAGGAAAATAACTCTCCCAAATTCCAACCAAGATGAGATTAACTCCAGTCCCGGTCAAAGTGCTCATCCCTCCAACTGCTGCAGAGTAAATAACTCCCAATATAACTCCTTTAGAGAATAGGGTGACAGCGGGGTCCACTACCGTGTCGTCAGCGAATCTCTGTAGGATTCCGGTGGCGACTGGAATCATCATGACGGAGGCCGCTGTGTTGTGCATCCACATGCTTATGAATGCCGTGGTGGCACAGATCCCGAGGAGGAGGAGGCGGGGTTTTAGTGGATCACCGCAGAATAAGGATGTTATCTACTCTCAAAATGTAAAAATAATTGGTGTCAGGAAAAGAATGTAGTTATTTATCAGCATATATATCTTTTTTGTTCGGTTCTTTTGTTAGTTCCGAAATAGGGTTCTCATGATGGTCAGAATTAGATGCTTGCTAAGTGCTTGAGTATGACGATATAACCTTCAACTCTCATCATTAGTTTGAAGTTGTGACGCTATGGCAAAGACTTTTGACATGATTTCAGAGCCCATGAAATAAAAACGGATTTAAAAAGAAAATTGTTGTTGTGTGAGTTCAGGTTTCAAACCAAGAGCACTCAACTTGTGGATGCACGTTGGAATATAGAAATATAACCCTCAACCCCCATCATAACTTTAAAATTTTGGTTGACACCTGTATGAATTATAAGTTGGTGACTACACTAATAAATATTCTTATTGTATTGACTTTTCCTTGCCTGCATTGATTACACTGGTTTAAAATTAATTGTGAAACGCAGTGTTCTACTTTCTTTCTTCTCTGTATGATTTTATATAAAAACTCTTCTATAGAATCTTCTTCCCTAAAAAGCATACTTGCAGATAACCTGAGAAAAACAAAGGAAGTTGAGCTGAACAAGACTCACATTGAGAGCAAGCCGGCGATGAATATTGTAGTGCTCAACAGCCAAAGCAAGAATGAAGCTACCAAGAACAAGGGCAATTATATCATCCATGTAAGACTTAGCCACATCATCAGCCGTCGCAATACCAAACATAGGAAAGAGGAAGAGAGGAGACATAGAAGTAACCGCCATAGGAACAGCCTCGGTTAGCCACCACAAGAACACCCAACTCAGTACCGCCAGCAAATTTCTGCTTAATGGCTGGCCATCAATCTCGACGAAGAAATATATAGCGAAGCAAGAGAGAGGGCCAGAGATTATAGCAAGATTCTTGGTGTTGATGAAGGAGATGGTGGAGAGAGTTGGATGGCTTTGGAGAGGGAGGAGAGGAGTTTTGGAATCATTTGAGTTAGAATCCATTGGAAGAAGAAGTTATGTATGCGTATGGATTTTGAGAGGAAGTTGAAGTTGGATTTGTTTAGTCATGGGATTTATATAGGGAAGATAAAAAAAGAAGAGAAGAGAAAGAATGAGATCAGGAATGACATTTCCTGGGCCATGTATTTTGATGACTACAATTATTATCAAGAAATAGTTGTTTTGAGTGTATTAAGATGAGAAGAAACCTCTAATTAGTGGTATTTTATTTTTAGGTACTATTTAAAATATGTGTGATGTATAAGTTTATCTTTTGTATTGTTTGTGGTACTCTAGTACTGTGCTACTGAATTTGTAGCCCTAGCTCGTAAATGCCTCATTTGGAGAAAGCCAGGTTTAGTTGGAATTTGAGGTCAATTGTACCTAATTTTTTAATATTGGAATATGTCCTTCATAAATAAATTGGTTGGGGACAAATCTACAATGTTTTGCTAATTATCGGAAACTTTGAAATAAAGATGACAAGTCTGACTTGATGGGCCACAGATTGTGACTCACAAAGTTTCTAGACAATAAGCTTGTAATGAGACATATGGCCTTTTTTGGGCCTTATATTTGATGGCAGGAGTTTTTCTAGGATCTAGTTATTAGTGACTTTAAGCGGAAAAAGAGAGACCTCTAGTAATTAGTGTTGTTTTTATATATGACCGTAAGTATACATCATGTATGTGATGTGTCCAAATGTTAACTTGTTGAGACGTAGAAGAAAAAGAAGAATCTTAATGTTTGGCTCAACATAATTCATGTTGGCTTTGATCTTACACGTTGAGTTGAATGATAATGACCTGTTTCATACTTTGAACCCCTTTCTCTATCCAAGACCAAAATAAATAAGTAATTCTCTCAGTTTATTTATTTATCATAGTAAATATAGTCTATTCATCATAAACTTCTCTTGTAATCAATGTTGATAGAACTGAAATTGTCACTCCCACTAGAAAATTGATAGTTGGATTTGTAAGGTTTCGACTAGCAACAACATTTGTTGGTTGAATATGGTCTGGAAGGAACGAGGAAGTTTCTTTTTGGGGTTTTGCATATATACCCTCAAATCTTTTATATTTGCAAATTTACCTTCTAAATCTTGGTATTTAAAAAATTACCCCCAAATCTCTCGCATTGGATTTTTTTTTTCACCCTTCCTACTTAACAATGTTGGTTTCTAAACAGTAGAATATTAAAAATTTTGAAAAATTTCAATTACGTAAGTATTAAGGTTGCAATAGATTCTTGTTTAAGAACTAAAATTGTTAAGTTGGAAGAGGTAGAAAAGCTCAATGTGAGACAATTGGAGGGTAATATTTTGAAAATACCAAGATTTGGAGGGTAAATTTGCAAATAGAAGATTTGGGGGGTATACATGCAAAAACCATTTCTTTGTATAAGCCATTCAATAATGTCTTTATTCATCATAACTGCCAAAGCGAGAATTATGATTGAGGGTCTTGCCAACAATTTTCTTTGGGGGGAAAAAAGCATTAATTACATTTTTGAACATTTTTCTATTCTTCAATAAACCAAAACCACTAAATTTGTCAGTTCATTGTTTGATTTTTGTTGGAAGTTTAATGAATGATCGAGTATATATGGTCTCCCATATGGACTCATTAGTAAAATAGTTGAGATCAATGTAAGATTCATTCCACGCTTTTAATAATACAGTGAAAGCCAAGACGTTGAACTATCAAAGAAGCTTCCCAAAATTCATATTTCATGAAAATTTCAAGATAAAAACAAAACACTTACATTTTCCTAGCAGAATTCAAACAAACTCATCACTTTCGTTAGGCCTTCGCGTGTAAAGCTGAAACGGACGGAGTGCGAATTTTTGGCCTTCTCGTACCTGATTGGAGCCAGCCTAATTTATTAGGTGAATCTACCTTCGAAACTGTCACCACGTTCATCATGACAGGAAAATTCTAAAAATATATAAAATAAAATTAAATCAATCATTCAAATTTGAAGAAATATACAACCTATCCATGATTTTTCCTTTCGTGAACATTTTAATTGTTTTGTTTCATGAAGAAATAAGATGAAACTAATTATTTGTGTGTTAATTAGCAGCTACAGTTGGTTACTTTTTTGTCCCCGATTTAGACGGTAATTTCGTATTCTTCTTTTTTTTTTAAATGGGTGTAATATAAATTATCATCACATGATTCTCATGTGACATCTCTTCAAAACCGAAGACATAATTTCGCCTAATAGAACAATTTTAGAAACGTCGGCAAAACTATATGTGGTTATATTCTTATAGTATAGCATTGTATCTACAATTAACTAGTGTATATCTGGAGAACCGCAGGTGACTCGGATGGTTGGAAGGTCCTAATATGGCTCACAAGATCTTGGAATTGATTCCCGTATATAAAAATAAAAAAATAACTGTTGTATATTTGCAATTTACCCTTAATTCAATTTAATTGTGGTTATCTCATTGTTTTATTCAGTAAACACTATCCACTAATTTCTTGAAAAAATATAAGAGTAAATTACGCTGTACCCCAAGAACTTTTAGGATTTTGTAGTAAACCCCTAATAACTTTAAACATTTCACTAAATCCCCAATAACTTTTGCAAAAAAACCCCCCAATAACTTTCAAAATGCCTTTTTATGTTGTTTTTTTGTTCTAATTTATGAGAGTTATCTGCAAATGCAAAACATTATTGGGGTTATCTGCAAATCACAAAAGTTATCGGGGTTTAGTGCGCTTCTGAAAGTTATTGGCGGTTTGCTACAAAACGTTGAAAGCTCTTGGGGTTTTGTGTAAGATACGATATCCCCAAAACAAAACTCTTCAACCAGTATATATTAATTTTCAAACTCTCTTGTACGACGCTAACTAAGGATAGCGATTTCTTGATGCATTATTGATTCAGTGGAACGCTCGATAGCTTGTCGACCTCACTTTGCTCGAATTATTTCTGACAATTATTATACAATCCTTGTCAACCGATGACACGTGTGGCGTCGTGTGGAGGTGGTCTGCCAAATATGCATATGGTGGGCTTGATCATCCATTGGGGTGGTGTTTTCACATAAATAGAAGGACTGGAATTATGGAGAAAAATCCAAAAAAAGAAATCTGGTGATCAATCAAAACACAAAAATCTACATATGGCCCTTCCGTTTCTTGTTATTTTATTCGGATTGGAATCTTCTTTACTATAAAAAATAGTGGAGGGACCACTACATAATCACAACCATTAGTTATTCAGTCTATGGTTGTAATTTTTTTTTGAATGCAAATTAGGAATGAGTGCAATACATGGGGATACGGTGAGTGTTAGATTTAGATTGTATCATAACCACCTACCAAATAATCAACGGTTGAGATTAAAAGTAGTGGTCTCTCCACTACTTTTTTGTAGTGGAGAGGATCCAAATTCATTTTATTCAAATGATATTATATTATGAATAATGATAACTGCATTACTTTCTCATACGCTACTTCTACACTATAAGAAAGATAAGTTTAGACTCCTCTGACGAGTCATCTGTTTTTTCAAAACTTAAAAGAATAGACCTCACATTTTCTCTCTTATAGTATAAATGTAGTGGATTAATAGTGCTACTCTATTATATTCTTGCATATTGGTGATCGTCCAAGAGGAGGCTAAGTATTACTGCTAAAATTCATGTTTTTTCAAAAGAAACAAAAGAAAAGAAAAGTTGCATGCATCATCTAACTCATTTCATTTATAAGTTATGTAGTTTTGAAGAAATGTACAATTAGAAGGTATAAATAATTCCCCAAGCTAAATGCTTCTTAGAATTCACAAACATTGCCAAAAATATTTATATTTTATTGAAAAGGAAAAGGGATAATCTATTTTAACTCTTTCCATCTTAGCCAAATTCGCTAATATTGGTAAAAGGGCATGGATGATATATATTAAAACAAGAAAAAGAATTAAAATTATGTTTGACTTTTTCCCATCTTTCCAAATATTATATTTTTTACAAATATCTTATTTGAAAGGCATAGGGTTAATTTAGTATGCGTTAAGTTCATATTACTCTTTTATTAACTCAATATTAATTTGTTTTCCGTCTTAACTCACTGTTAGACGAACGTATTCAACTATAAAGCATTAAATATACAAATCATATATACTCAACAAAATGTATCCGTCCATTTTCAGTGTGTCAACAAATCTTGAAGTTCAATAGATAACAAATTTATTTATGTTTATTCCTTGGAATTCACTTGAGCTGCATGACAAAATTTTCTCTGAAGTAAGCAGAAAATTGATCAAATTGTGCAAATTTTGGTCTAAGCTATGTAGGTTGGAAGAGTTTTCTGTTTTTTTTTTATTTTATTTTATTTTAATGTTGACGCTGGTGATCGCAAGAGAAACTTAATAAAACCAACTACTAGTATGTAGCAAGCTGTTATAGTTGGAAATGTTCACAAAGGAGGAGTTTTACTTTTAAGGAAAGGAATGTAAGATTGTTTATCCTAAAATAGATTAAGAAATAAAGAAGAAAAAATCACTCAGTTCCTCTATATGTTCGGTGACATCTGAAATAAAGTGGCTTTCAAGCCCTATTTAAAAAGTTAGGTTCCTCAAATTTTTAAAACCTAGCTTAGTTTTTTGGAAACCAAACAATTGATTTTTCTTCCTTATTGTCATAGCTTATGTAACTTAGCGAAAACAAATGACAACAAAAATACAGCAGTACTATTTCCCTCATTATACTCCAAACTGGATGGAACTTTTGAGATTTGTATACTAACATTAAACATTGTTACGGTCAGACCTCAGTGCACAAGTACAGATTCTATCCGAACACCTTCTTTGGATTGATTTATATCATTCACAGGTGGTTAACGGATTAGTTTGAAAATTATAGTTATTTTATATATGGTCTAACCACTCCTTTTCCATAAGGACGGTTCTAATAAAATTCCTACTGTTGGTGCACCATCTAATGGACACGGATCACTGATAATTTCTCAAAACTATACATTCTGTTCCAGTAATATAAGATTCTCTCCTTTACCTGAACCACATACATGATGTACACAACTTGGAATTTTAACGGTTTCCAGACACAATATGAGACTTTTTATTATTGAATCAGTAGCCACAGGTGGACAATTTACAAAATCTTGGCCTCGATTTCCTCCAGGGTAAGCCCCTTTGTTTCTGGTATGAAGAAGAATATGAAGAGGAGAGAGAGCAAGGCAATAATCCCAAACCCTGCAAAAAGGACACCAGTGCCTACAAGATCCTGCAATCACATCAAGTAAAACAAATAAATATGAGGCAGAGGTAGCACTGATGACAATGAAGAACAATCACCATAAAAATTACGATAAGATCGATTGCTAAACAATCTCGCGGTTATAAACTTCAGGCCTCTATGTCCCTGTGGTGTATGGGAGACTCACTTTTCTCTCCAAATTGGGAAAGGGGTTATAAGTTGGCATTAACAAGCGGGAAAAGGGGGAGAATGTGTTTAATTTGCATGTGAGGACAATTATGAACGTGGTAAATATAAGACTGACATTGCATCAATTTTTCCATTAGATTGTTCCTGAGATATGGGATGGTTCTAAGGGGGAAAGAGAAGTGGTGATTAATTCCCTCTCTATATTTTCTTGTTTTGCTAGAAACAAACCAGTAAAGACATGACCTATCAAATATATGCCTCGTCTCAAAAATAATAGCCGTCTAGAAACCATACAATTTGGTTTTTCCATGTAAAAGCGTGATAATTAGAGAATCCAACTTAAAAGTTTAGGGTAAAAATATCAGGGAAAAAAAACCCCTTAACTTTGGACAATAATCAGACAACCCCCCTTAAGTTTCAAAATATCGGAACACCTCCCTTCCTTCTCTCAAGTTTAGGGGTTATCAGAAAATCCCCTTTAACTTCAAGTCTATCAAAAAAAAAATCCCTAACAGCATTAACCGCAATTTGTCACATGGGTGGGTAAAAATACACGGGGACCTTTTTTCCTGTGAAAATTGTGGTTCACACTTTTCGGGGGGGTTTTCTGATAAAATCTTAAAGTTAAAGGGGGCTTTCTAATAACCCCTAAACTCAGGGGGGTTTCTGATATTTTGAAACTTAAGGGGGGTTATCTGATAATCATCCAAATTTAAGGAGGGATTTCTGATATTTAGCCTAAAAGTATATATGTTACAGCTACCAATGCAATAGGAGAAAACACACTCCTTTGGTTATGGCAATCCTAGATCCATATTCTTTTGATGTTAACATACAAATCATGTCTTTACTACAATTCAGATAATCACTGTGTCCCCGTGGAATCAACAAAATGTACCCATACCCCTTGTCAGTCATTTCAAAGAAACATACATGAATTTTATGTTGTATCGAGTATCTATGGCAGGCTATCTAGAATGAATAAACTCCATCAAGAAAGCAAGCATCTCAGGGATGGTAGCTATAGTATCCTTCTTTTAAGAAAGAGTATACTTGTATAGGAGAAAATCTAGCCTGATTTGGAATAACTGGCTGCCAGATATATGGTGCTGGAAGAAATGTCACAGATAGTTTAACTAGAGAGGTGTTTGCTTTACGTTTTTCCATTAATGTTTCAATTGATTCTTCATTTTGACTATTACTTTGAAAATTTATGGTTATCACGTTTCGGGAATCATGTCGACTCAAACATGAAAGTATTTTTGATCCCCACACAAAAAGTGAGACGCAATATCATCCCATCATGAAGTTCAAAAAAGCATACCCCAAATCTAATCTAAGACACTTTTTACAAATCTAATTAACTTACATGACTATAAGTCTATACTAAACTATCATTGACGTCCAGAAATTGAAAGCAAATTAATGGATCATCATTGGTATGTATCCATTATATGATAATGGTGTATACATTCAAAAAAAGATTGAGGACAGAAATTTTCATACCCAAAATATTTTAGCCACCAAAGTAATTGCATGAGAATGATGAATCTTTGCATATTAAAGGACCATCAATATGCATGCTTGAAAACATGCATATTCTTAGTTGCCAAAAGTTCCAGAGCATCTTACCCCGATTGGCGAGAAAGCAAAAGTCACCAAAGCATTTGAGGTGAAGTTAACAAGCACTGCTATACTCAATCCACGCCCTCTCAGACGCAGAGGGAAAATCTCAGAAATCATCAACCAACCAATGGGGCCAAATGACAACTGCAGAAAAAGTTTTCTTTGAAAGGTTACTATACTAATAATAGCTCAGACTTTTAGTTGATAGAAGTGCTCATATTCATTGCAAAGACAAGCATGTCATACTACAGAGTACAGGCTATAAAAACACCAAGAAGAATTAACACACAAGACAAAAGACTGCAACATAAATCAGGAGCAGTTTTATTAGTATAATGTATCCAGAGAATAAGGAGAGAGAAAAAGCACCTGATAACAGCCAACATACAGCAACAGTGCAATTACTGCAACAAATGCAGAACCCTTGAACAACATATAATATGATGAAAGTAGGAACAGGGAAACAGTCTGCAACATCACAAGATAATACATTCATTAGAAGTGCATATCATATAAAAGTCGGATAATGAACTAGAGTAAATGTTTCCTGTTCTCTAAGGATCTTCTTTCCATATACTATGAGATTATGGAATTCAACCTGTTCGCATATGCAGGTACCATCACATCTATGCAATTCTAGAATGGTCTTGCTATTTTTCTATATAACTAATTTGTAGTGCCTAATTAGTAGTTACTAAACTGCAAGGCAGTTCTAGTGGATACCCATGTTTAGTTGGTATAAAGTCCATGGATACAGATGAGGAAAAATATACGAAAGCCCATTACATATCTGATGTTGCTAGAATATGACGTATTTCCTGCAGATTCCTTTAAATGGGTATATCCATTATCCAAATAATAATAATAATAATAATAATATCCAGCATTTTCTAATGAGAAAGAAGAAAAGGATTGATAAGAAATTCGCTTAATTAACCTAATCAAATGTTCTCTGATATGGTTATATAAAAGACATGGGTTTAAATTTGATTTGCGGTCCACAAGGAGTTAACCTGCAAAAATAGAAGAACCTACAGCCGGGTCTACTAGATGTATGGGCTGTCTAGTTACTACTTATGGAAGAGTAGCACTGTTAAGAATTGACAGCAAGAGACAATATACTTACAATCCCACTAACACCACCAATGAGCAAAGGCCTCCTCCCGATTTTGTCCACCACGAGAACCGCAATTCCAGTCATTACCAACTACATAAGAAAGTAGAAAACGTATTAATCCTTGGTACAAAACAAACTGTCAAGCTGTGCGAGACGAAGTTCTCTCCTCTCGTAAAGTGAAATGAGAAGATAAAATCCAAAACTTCTTGCATAAATAAGTCTAGTTCATTAATTAAATGAAGAGAAATATAAAAGAATGTGCATGGTGAGGCTTAAGTTACAGTAAGAAACTAAAAGTATCAAGTTATGGACAGAAAAATGGTTTCAGCTTTCTTAAGAACTTCTCCAGAAGTGATAAAATGTTGAAGGAACAAGTACAGTGAGGAGTCCATAACTCAGAATAATTGCTAATTAGAAGCATATACTCGTGACTTAAATATGACACATGTCTGCCCATCAATCTCATAAGAAAAACTGATCAAATTTATTGGTCACTACATCCAAGCAGAGGGAAACTATCTCACTGTCAGTTACAAGGAAAAAAAAGGGAAAATAAGAAGAAAATGATTCAATATATCATCCAGTCTTCTTTTGATCGCCATGATTAACATCTCGCACAGAACTGGATATTGTAATCAATTGTAACATAATGCATAACTTTGCTGTATGAAGTAACACCTTAAAACTATTTTTCATAAATAGAATGTTGTGAAATTGTAAGCCGGAATCAATAAATTATAAGCCCTTTCCTTCTGGAAGAAATATCTACCTTCAGTATACCAAGAAGAACTGAAACACGTGTAGCATCTGCTGCAGCAGAAAACCCTGCACTCTGGGGAAAATAAAGATTGGATTGGTAAATTTGTAAGGTTATATAGACTTGTAGGAATATTCCAAATTTACTGAAAGGTTAAGTGACAACACCTGAAGGATGGTGGCAGCATAATACAACACACTGGGTTGCCCTGTGATCTGACATTCAAGTGAAAATTGAGTTGGTCGATCAATTTCACGCTCCATAGAGTTACAGAAAAATGCTAAATATTGAAAGAAAATTACAATTTAAGAATGATAGAGGATGTCATTACCTGCTGAAAGAAGACAAGTCCTGCACCAATTACAAGAGCTTTCAAGCACTTTCCTTGAAATATTTCAAAGAAACTTGCTTCTTTCTCTTCAGAAGTAGAATCAAGCTCATCCAAAATCGCATCAACTTGGTCTGAAGCTGAACCTTCATTTACTTGACCTCTCAGGCGACACAAACAGCAAATAGCAAGATGTTTTGCTTCAGGCAGATTTCCCTTGCCCTGTATAGTGCATAAAAGCAGCCAGCGAGGTGATGGCGGTAGCCACCACATTCCAAATGCCATAATGAGACATACAGGTGCACTAGAAGCATACATATAGCGCCAACCGGCAACCACATCAACAAAGAGACTGCCAGTTATGTAGCCAAACTGCGCGGCAGAAGGATCAATGGATACTCGAAATCAAAAGATAGGATAAAAGACACAACATGATTCCTATACTGAAATACTTACAAGCATTCCTATGACTATGAAGAACTCTTTGAGAGAAATCAGTGTGCCTCTTATTTGAGCTGGGGCAGTTTCTGCAATATACATTGGAGCAGCATGCATAGCCTAAATAGAGAAAATAACTAAGTAAGAATTTCAGACATAACCAAATTAAAAGAATTAAGAAATGATTAATTCAAAACATTAGAAATAAACCTCAAACTGGAATAGATGTCAAAACAGCGCCGAACTAAGTCTCAAAAAGTCAAAACAAGAGATACTGATTTCGAGATCGAGAGAGAGAGAGAGAGAGAGAGAGAGAGAGAGAGAGATTAAGTAGAAAAGCTCTTTTCAAAGAAAGGAAAAAAACCACCCACACACATACGCACAGAAAAAAAGGGTATAAACGCATAAGGAAAAGGAAACGCAATATCAATCACAAAGACTTGTAACCCTCAGTTTAAACCCCCTTTATAACATTAATGGACAGAGCTGCAGGTTGGATTGGGAAAGTGAGATCAGATAGAAAAGTGCAAACAATGGAAGTACTATTAAGGTTTCAAAAGCTCTGTAATCAAGGAGAATAAAATATTCAAGTAACAGGATATTGGAACTCTTGGAATATAGAATGGATTCTTAATCTGTTTTCCTTTTTTATTGCAAGTCCAAAGTTGTTACAACGCTCGAGTGACTCTATATAGAAACAGAACTTTCATGACACATTAACAAGACTGGACTCATCTTATATCCCACACTGAGCCGCTTCTAACTATAAGTAAGACTCAGGTAATTACATCAGCTTTGTTCAAGAAACATTGAATATTTTATTTTGTTAATTTTCTTTTCAAAACAATTACAATAAGGATAGAAAGGTAATTAACCCTAAAATTTTGAATAAACTTAAGATAAGGGGTAACATTGAATAAAGCAATTTTGAGGGCAAATTTAGAATTATCATAGTTTGTAAGGAAATTTTTAAAATACTTACAATTTGGAGGGTATATATCGAAAACACACTTTAATTTTATAGAGGATAGATTGGTGGTTACATATAAAAGCCTTATATCTACTGAAGAATAGATTAGTGACAAAATAGTGGTCATTGACAAAAAACGAGTCAGATATTGCAATGCACCACCGTTGAAAGAGAGTGAAGACATATGTGTTCTGAAACAGGATAACTTCCCAAGCAACATAGCATACAGTACACAGTCATGGTAACATATTCATGCAAAATATGAACTTCAAGGATGGCTACAAACCATAAAATACCACCACTGACATCATTAGACAGCAATGTGAAATGTGTTAAAATTTTTGAGGTTACATGTTGAAGGAAAATTAAGTAGCTAATATTGATGTGTAATGAATATAAAGCAATCTATTAAACATTGACAAGCCAATGAAATGCATTCTTCTACTGAGAAAGGCGTGGATTAGAAAAGAAAAGCAAGGAGATGAGTTCAATTGCAAGGAGATGAGTTCAATTACCAGCCCGATTCCTATGCCGAACACAAACCGCCCAACTACCATAATAGGAAAGTTGGGTGCTAAAGCTGTGAGGAGAGCCCCAAGAAAATACAGCATCGAGGAGACAATTAATTCCCGTCGTCTCCCTTCATGAAAACATCGGGAACCAAATTATAAAGACATTTACACCATACAAGCAAATCTTATGGCCGGTGAATCTTTAACAAACCTAAAAAATCTGCAACAGTGAATGCTAAAACCGAACCAATCAAAGCCCCGTATAATGAGCCACTAACCTGCAAATTTCAAATAATCATATTAACAACTAATAAATAAATAAACCAAAAAAAGACATGGTATATGTTGACTCACCACAAGGCCAATTTCCACCGAACTCAAATTATACCATGTTGTACCACTTAATGTCGATGACTGCATATACCAATATGACGAGGAACAGAGATAAGGTTCATGTTCAAAATTGCGGATCATAACATGAGCAACTTAATATATATTTTTTCTCAATCCCAATTTATACCTCTAAGGAGATTGTTGCACCTGATGTAGCTCCAATGTCATAGCCATAGAGCAACCCTCCTAAAGCTGGGAACAAAAACCTAAAGTTCACCTAGTTACTCATAAAATTACAAATAAAGAAAAACCAAAAGAATGGTAAAATACTCGTTCAAATATCCTATTTTCCACCGAACATGCAAGATAGGTCAACATTTATGGGGTGCTTGGTTCATTTGTAAACATCGAAAAAGCCTAGAAAACCCCTACACCACCACCAAAGAAAACAAATCCCGTTTTAGGATTCCTATTCTTTGCTTTGGTTCACATTTTTTTTATGGGAAAGGTTTTTATAAAGTGGAGAAAACCCCCCTAATTCATAGCAACCCAATTCCTCTCTATATGGGCTGAAAATGGGTGGAATTCTGACACCAGCCACAAATTGCATTTCTGGCCTTATTTGGTTTTCACCACAAATAATTGGGAGATCTATGTTCACCGTCTCATTTCCCTCTCTCTCTCTCTCTCTCCTCTCACTTCTTTCTCTCAACAGAAGTAAAATCCTACCTCCTCTGTGACCAAAATCGCCACAAAACTTGAGATTTTGGTTAAATAGTTGAAGAATCTGAACTAATTGATGTTGTTGAAGATGGATCGAGGAAGAAATTTCAGATTTGGGGCTATGGAGTTCATGAATTTGATGCTAATGACGATCGTGTTCTAAGGTCTTGTTCTGATAGTTCAGAATCTTACTTCTGGGGTTCTGGGGCATTTGTTCGCTTGATTTCTTCAAAAATCTCCTAACCTGAAGCCTTGACCTCTTGTTCTTTGATTCCTCTGAAACATTTTCATTGTGCTTTTAAAATCTCGAAGTTTCTTCAGATCTAATCCAATTCTGAGCTAGGGTATATTTTATTCAACTCCTTTTACTTCCTGAAGTTAAAAATGGTTTTTCTTAAATTAATTTTTGAGTTGTAAAATTTAGTAGAGTTGGTGCATGTTGGTAATCCATGTTGCTTCTGATGCATGTTGGTAATCCATGTGGCTTCTGATACATGTTGCTGTATGCACCCATTGCTATTTTTATTCCATTCTTAATGTTTTAAATTTTCCTTGAAATGAAATAGACTGTAAGATGCATTTCTCACTAATATGATTACCTTTCATTATCTAGAATACTTAAGATCATATCTCAGGTTATGTATTACATGTTCATGCATGTTGAATTTAATTTATATAGTTTTTAAGTGATTCATGTGTTCTTAAATTTTAGTTAATAAATTTTATACTGTTTTAATTAAGTTTTTAATGAAATTAAGTATGTAATCGCAATACGTGATCTTTTTTTCCCTTCACAAATAGTAATTCATGTCTACTTAAGATAATCTCTCTGTTTATGGATTACATGTTCATGCATGTTCTGTTTTGAATGCAAATGGTGGGCTGCTTTGTTCAAGTATGGATTTTAATTAGTTTGCTTTACATGGTCATTTAATTTTCCATACTTTCGCATTTAGTAATTCATGATATATTACTCACTATGTGTAAATTGATTTGTACAATTTAAGCAGTGTACAGTAGAGTGAAAAATTAGCGTGTAAAGTAATTTCCAAATAACTAAATATGATTATACTGATTGTGCTTCTATTCTCTATTTTGTTTCTATTCTTTACCTGATTGTGAAGAGTTTTGTTGAAGAACTTCTGTTAATGTTCATAAGCATTTAGTTAACTGATTGTACTTCTATTCTGTTAATGTTCATGCATGTTGCTCCTGTTACATTCAACCTGGGCATTATGTTAATCTCCCTTCATGGTTTTTTATGTCAAATTTGACAGAGTCAAGGTTATTTCATATATGGACGTCTTGGTTGTTATACAGATGTGCTTTGACGATTTCCCTTTGCTCCGCTATGATGAGTGTGAATTTCTGAGCTAAGCAACCATAATTTCTACTGGCGTTGTATAGGCAGCACAAACTGTAATTGTAGCCTACAATGTTAGTAGAAATTAGTGGTGTGGCATATCTTGATGAGCATAACCAAAACTGAGCACATCAACCGTTATTGTAGTTGTTTTTGGTGGATTGTTCGGCTACTCGCAATGCCTTCTACATATATTTTCCCGTAATTTTTATCCCTTGCTCAACTATGTTGGCTGCAAAACATTTATAAGCAAATTGGTCCTCATATTTGACCGTTTAGTAAGAGGAGCTGTTGTAAAGTTTGGGTTGAGATCAATTTTTATGGGTAAGGTTAGCCCCTGTTTAATAGCATGATAAGTTTTTTCATTTTGTGGGCAGTAACTTCACCCAAGGCATTCTCGTTCAACTTTGCTATTGTTGTTCATTAGCGATCCAAACAAGAGAAATTGTAAAAAAGGGTTTCTGCAATTTTAGTTTTCCTATTTTTTGAGTTCAAACCAAACTAGAGATTACAAGGCCCATGCTTTCCCACACCAGTGTTCGTGTCAAAACAAACACAATAAACACTTTTCCGAGAGAAACCCAGAAATGGTTGGAAAGTGTTTTAGCACCTTTTCTTTTTTTTTTTCATTTCCCATATTTTTAGGAAATGAACCAAACACCCCCTTAATCACAAAAATCACACAAACAGTTACCAAGCCAAACAGTCCTTAAAGTACTCTTTGCGAACTTTCATCTTTTGAGCAAAAGCATCTAACTTTCATCATTTCTATATGATTTAAGATTGATGGTTCTCATTTTTCTTTCAATACGATATGTAAACGATTGGTGGAAATACTAACGGGAGAATCGCCGCTCCGATCGAATAGCTCTCTTGCGACCGCTCCTCCTCAACCAGAGGCTCCCTCTCTGTGCCGATCTCATCCCCCGAACCCTAATCCAAACAAAACAAAACAAAAAAACCCAAATTAACACGAATTTTCAAACCAAAATCAAGAATCAAAGAACATGAGCCCGAGCGTAGATTACCTGCTTGCCCATGATCCCAGAGAAGAAGGAGAGCTTAGCTCTCTCCTGATCCAAACCCTCGGACGCCATTGACCGAAAGAGCTAGGGTTTTGAGAGCGATTCTCAGAGAGCGATGAGAGAGAAACGAGCGAGAGTGGGGGGTTGTTAGGTTTTGTTTTAAATAACGGACGGGTGAATCGGTGCTGTAGCTGGCACAGCGGCGCGGATGAGAATTCGCGCTCGTGTTGCTGTTTATGACCGTAACTGACCGACCCGTCTCGTGTCAAAGTGTGGGGTGCGTAATGACCGCGGCAAGAAGAGACGGGAAGGTTAGGTGGTTGGTGGCTGGTGTCGCCACGGAGGATTAGATTATCTATCCATAATGGCTTTCAAAGTCAAACTAGTACAAGATTTGTGATTGGATTAGTAAGTGGAAAATATTGAGGGAAAAAGAAAAAGAAAAAAGAAGAGCTAACTAAAGGAGCATTTCAATTGTAGAGTATATTATAAGTTGCAGGTAACCCTCCCATTTTTGCTTTTAAGAGTATTAACCGCTATTCAACCAATTCAAAAATGGAGAGAAAGTGGAGTGTAATGTGCAGTTTATTCATCTTAAAAATATCAATCTAGGAATAATAAGTACTAATAAAATACTTGAGATGTGATATTGAAAATATGCATGGGGTTGATGTGACTTACCCTAACATCATCTTGCCACGAACATGATGTTTTTAGTTGCCTCTACCTTTCGAAAGGGAAATATGTTTACTACTAACATTATGTTTGGCTCGAGATGAAAATTTTAAATATTTCTTGTAATGAAATTGCATTCGTTGTTTTAAAATCAAGATGGGTAATTTTAGGGCTTAAAATAACTACATTTAAAAAGGGTAGAGACTTTATGTGTCATTTTCTTCTTCATTTCCTCTAACGTACCTTTTGTATTTTTATTTATTTATTAATTGGTCACGCTCTTCTACTGATTACCGTTACGACAAGGATGAAATCAACCCATTAAACAAAGCCAATGACTGTCACTCTTTTATGAAATATCAAGAGGAGTAGTTTACTTACAAAGTAGAAATTTCAAGATGAATGTTTTCTGCAATCTCTCATCTCATGTAGACTATAAGGCAAACCAAACCCATTGCCAGCTACACGGTTATCCAAAAAACAAGGTTTTGACATGCCTTGATATTTTACCCACATCAATTATATTCCATACCTTAGGTTACTGCAACCCACTTCTAATAGTGTCTTTAATTACATTGCATTTTACATTAACATACAGATATATATGATTATACACAGCATATACCAAACGTGACACATACAAACTCCAGTTACAGGATCAAATCAAAGCCTTGTGCATTTCACGCACATCAAAGAGCTAGGCCTACAAATACACAACATTAACCAGAGAGCAAGGAAAGCAAAACACAACCCCAAATGTTCCCCAAAGATCCATCCATCTAAAACACTCAGTAATTTTTTTTTCTTCATGTTTTTGTTGGTTGCCAGGGCTCATAGCAGCTCCAATCCTTATGTCCGGGACGAGGAAGGTACCCTTTCGAATGGTTGGCATACTCGTAGCCTTCTCCTGTGAGGTTCTCTCTGTGCTCGAGTCCATACCTACTCGGTTTCAGCAACAAAACCTGCACACAAGGAAAACATGTGTTTCTAGTTTGTGACGGTATTGAGTCATCATTGTTTAGAAGTTTTTGTGTTGATAGAAAAGTGCAAACAATGGAAGTACTATTAAGGTTTCAAAAGCTCTGTAATCAAGGAGAATAAAATATTCAAGTAACAGGATATTGGAACTCTTGGAATATAGAATGGATTCTTAATCTGTTTTCCTTTTTATTGCAAGTCCAAAGTTGTTACAACGCCGAGTGACTCTATATAGAAACAGAACTTTCATGACACATTAACAAGACTGGACTCATCTTATATCCCACACTGGAGCGTTTCTAACTATAAGTAAGACTCAGGTAATTACATCAGCTTTGTTCAAGAAACATTGAATATTTTATTTTGTTAATTTTCTTTTCAAAACAATTACAATAAGGATAGAAAGGTAATTAACCCTAAAATTTTGAATAAACTTAAGATAAGGGGTAACATTGAATAAAGCAATTTTGAGGGCAAATTTAGAATTATCATAGTTTGTAAGGAAATTTTTAAAATACTTACAATTTGGAGGGTATATATCGAAAACACACTTTAATTTTATAGAGGATAGATTGGTGGTTACATATAAAAGCCTTATATCTACTGAAGAATAGATTAGTGACAAAATAGTGGTCATTGACAAAAACGAGTCAGATATTGCAATGCACCACCGTTGAAAGAGAGTGAAGACATATGTGTTCTGAAACAGGATAACTTCCCAAGCAACATAGCATACAGTACACAGTCATGGTAACATATTCATGCAAAATATGAACTTCAAGGATGGCTACAAACCATAAAATACCACCACTGACATCATTAGACAGCAATGTGAAATGTGTTAAAATTTTTGAGGTTACATGTTGAAGGAAAATTAAGTAGCTAATATTGATGTGTAATGAATATAAAGCAATCTATTAAACATTGACAAGCCAATGAAATGCATTCTTCTACTGAGAAAGGCGGATTAGAAAAGAAAAGCAAGGAGATGAGTTCAATTGCAAGGAGATGAGTTCAATTACCAGCCCGATTCCTATGCCGAATACAAACCGCCCAACTACCATAATAGGAAAGTTGGGTGCTAAAGCTGTGAGGAGAGCCCCAAGAAAATACAGCATCGAGGAGACAATTAATTCCCGTCGTCTCCCTTCATGAAAACATCGGGAACCAAATTATAAAGACATTTACACCATACAAGCAAATCTTATGGCCGGTGAATCTTTAACAAACCTAAAAAATCTGCAACAGTGAATGCTAAAACCGAACCAATCAAAGCCCCGTATAATGAGCCACTAACCTGCAAATTTCAAATAATCATATTAACAACTAATAAATAAATAAACCAAAAAAAGACATGGTATATGTTGACTCACCACAAGGCCAATTTCCACCGAACTCAAATTATACCATGTTGTACCACTTAATGTCGATGACTGCATATACCAATATGACGAGGAACAGAGATAAGGTTCATGTTCAAAATTGCGGATCATAACATGAGCAACTTAATATATATTTTTCTCAATCCCAATTTATACCTCTAAGGAGATTGTTGCACCTGATGTAGCTCCAATGTCATAGCCATAGAGCAACCCTCCTAAAGTGGGAACAAAACCTAAAGTTCACCTAGTTACTCATAAAATTACAAATAAAGAAAACCAAAAGAATGGTAAAATACTCGCTCAAATATCCTATTTTCCACCGAACATGCAAGATAGGTCAACATTTATGGGGTGCTTGGTTCATTTGTAAACATCGAAAAAGCCTAGAAAACCCTACACCACCACCAAAGAAAACAAACCCGCTTTAGGATTCCTATTCTTTGCTTTGGTTCACATTTTTTTATGGGAAAGGTTTTTATAAAGTGGAGAAAACCCCTAATTCATAGCAACCCAATTCCTCTCTATATGGGCTGAAAATGGGTGGAATTCTGACACCCGCCACAAATTGCATTTCTGGCCTTATTTGGGTTTTCACCACAAATAATTGGGAGATCTATGTTCACCGCCTCATTTCCCTCTCTCTCTCTCTCTCCTCTCACTTCGCTTCTTTCTCTCAACAGAAGTAAAATCCTACCTCCTCTGTGACCAAAATCGCCACAAAACTTGAGATTTTGGTTAAATAGTTGAAGAATCTGAACTAATTGATGTTGTTGAAGATGGATCGAGGAAGAAATTTCAGATTTGGGGCTATGGAGTTCATGAATTTGATGCTAATGACGATCGTGTTCTAAGGTCTTGTTCTGATAGTTCAGAATCTTACTTCTGGGGTTCTGGGGCATTTGTTCGCTTGATTTCTTCAAAAATCTCCTAACCTGAAGCCTTGACCTCTTGTTCTTTGATTCCTCTGAAACATTTTCATTGTGCTTTTAAAATCTCGAGTTTCTTCAGATCTAATCCAATTCTGAGCTAGGGTATATTTTATTCAACTCCCTTTTACTTCCTGAAGTTAAAAATGGTTTTTCTTAAATTAATTTTTTGAGTTGTAAAATTTAGTAGAGTTGGTGCATGTTGGTAATCCATGTTGCTTCTGATGCATGTTGGTAATCCATGTGGCTTCTGATACATGTTGCTGTATGCACCCATTGCTATTTTTATTCCATTCTTAATGTTTTAAATTTTCCTTGAAATGAAATAGACTGTAAGATGCATTTCTCACTAATATGATTACCTTTCATTATCTAGAATACTTAAGATCATATCTCAGGTTATGTATTACATGTTCATGCATGTTGAATTTAATTTATATAGTTTTTAAGTGATTCATGTGTTCTTAAATTTTAGTTAATAAATTTTATACTGTTTTAATTAAGTTTTAATGAAATTAAGTATGTAATCGCAATACGTGATCTTTTTTTCCCTTCACAAATAGTAATTCATGTCTACTTAAGATAATCTCTCTGTTTATGGATTACATGTTCATGCATGTTCTGTTTTGAATGCAAATGGTGGGCTGCTTTGTTCAAGTATGGATTTTAATTAGTTTGCTTTACATGGTCATTTAATTTTCCATACTTTCGCATTTAGTAATTCATGATATATTACTCACTATGTGTAAATTGATTTGTACAATTTAAGCAGTGTACAGTAGAGTGAAAAATTAGCGTGTAAAGTAATTTCCAAATAACTAAATATGATTATACTGATTGTGCTTCTATTCTCTATTTTGTTTCTATTCTTTACCTGATTGTGAAGAGTTTTGTTGAAGAACTTCTGTTAATGTTCATAAGCATTTAGTTAACTGATTGTACTTCTATTCTGTTAATGTTCATGCATGTTGCTCCTGTTACATTCAACCTGGGCATTATGTTAATCTCCCTTCATGGTTTTTTATGTCAAATTTGACAGAGTCAAGGTTATTTCATATATGGACGTCTTGGTTGTTATACAGATGTGCTTTGACGATTTCCCTTTGCTCGCTATGATGAGTGTGAATTTCTGAGCTAAGCAACCATAATTTCTACTGGCGTTGTATAGGCAGCACAAACTGTAATTGTAGCCTACAATGTTAGTAGAAATTAGTGGTGTGGCATATCTTGATGAGCATAACCAAAACTGAGCACATCAACCGTTATTGTAGTTGTTTTTGGTGGATTGTTCGGCTACTCGCAATGCCTTCTACATATATTTTCCCGTAATTTTTATCCCTTGCTCAACTATGTTGGCTGCAAAACATTTATAAGCAAATTGGTCCTCATATTTGACCGTTTAGTAAGAGGAGCTGTTGTAAAGTTTGGGTTGAGATCAATTTTTTTATGGGTAAGGTTAGCCCCTGTTTAATAGCATGATAAGTTTTTTCATTTTGTGGGCAGTAACTTCACCCAAGGCATTCTCGTTCAACTTTGCTATTGTTGTTCATTAGCGATCCAAACAAGAGAAATTGTAAAAAAGGGTTTCTGCAATTTTAGTTTTCCTATTTTTTGAGTTCAAACCAAACTAGAGATTACAAGGCCCATGCTTCCCACACCAGTGTTCGTGTCAAAACAAACACAATAAACACTTTTCCGAGAGAAACCCAGAAATGGTTGGAAAGTGTTTTAGCACCTTTTCTTTTTTTTTTTCATTTCCCATATTTTTAGGAAATGAACCAAACACCCCCTTAATCACAAAAATCACACAAACAGTTACCAAGCCAAACAGTCCTTAAAGTACTCTTTGCGAACTTTCATCTTTTGAGCAAAAGCATCTAACTTTCATCATTTCTATATGATTTAAGATTAATGGTTCTCATTTTTCTTTCAATACGATATGTAAACGATTGGTGGAAATACTAACGGGAGAATCGCCGCTCCGATCGAATAGCTCTCTTGCGACCGCTCCTCCTCAACCAGAGGCTCCTCTCGGTGCCGATCTCATCCCCGAACCCTAATCCAAACAAAACCCCCAAATTAACACAAATTTTCAAACCAAAATCAAGAATCAAAGAGCCGGAGCCCAAGCGTAGATTACCTGCTTGCCCATGATCCCAGAGAAGAAGGAGAGCTTAGCTCTCTCCTGATCCAAACCCTCGGACGCCATTAACCGAAAGAGCTAGGGTTTTGAGAGCGATTCTCAGAGAGCGATGAGAGAGAAACGAGCGAGAGTGGGGGGTTGTTAGGTTTTGTTTTAAATAACGGACGGGTGAATCGGTGCTGTAGCTGGCACAGCGGCGCGGATGAGAATTCGCGCTCGTGTTGCTGTTTATGACCGTAACTGACCGACCCGTCTCGTGTCAAAGTGTGGGGTGCGTAATGACCGCGGCAAGAAGAGACGGGAAGGTTAGGTGGTTGGTGGCTGGTGTCGCCACGGAGGATTAGATTATCTATCCATAATGGCTTTCAAAGTCAAACTAGTACAAGATTTGTGATTGGATTAGTAAGTGGAAAATATTGAGGGAAAAGAAAAAGAAAAAGAAGAGCTAACTAAAGGAGCATTTCAATTGTAGAGTATATTATAAGTTGCAGGTAACCCTCCCATTTTTGCTTTTAAGAGTATTAACCGCTATTCAACCAATTCAAAAATGGAGAGAAAGTGGAGTGTAATGTGCAGTTTATTCATCTTAAAAATATCAATCTAGGAATAATAAGTACTAATAAAATACTTGAGATGTGATATTGAAAATATGCGTGCGGGGGTTGACTGTGACTTACCCTAACATCATCTTGCCACAGAACATGATGTTTTTTTAGTTGCCTCTACCTTTTCGAAAGGGAAATATGTTTACTACTAACATTATGTTTGGCTCGAGATGAAAATTTTAAATATTTCTTGTAATGAAATTGCATTCGTTGCTTTAAAAATCAAGATGGGTAATTTTTAGGGGCTTAAAATAACTACATTTAAAAAGGGTAGAGACTTTATGTGTCATTTTCTTCTTCATTTCCTCTAACGTACCTTTTGTATTTTTATTTATTTATTAATTGGTCACGCTCTTCTACTGATTACCGTTACGACAAGGATGAAATCAACCCATTAAACAAAGCCAATGACTGTCACTCTTTTATGAAATATCAAGAGGAGTAGTTTACTTACAAAGTAGAAATTTCAAGATGAATGTTTTCTGCAATCTCTCATCTCATGTAGACTATAAGGCAAACCAAACCCATTGCCAGCTACACGGTTATCCAAAAAACAAGGTTTTGACATGCCTTGATATTTTACCCACATCAATTATATTCCATACCTTAGGTTACTGCAACCCACTTCTAATAGTGTCTTTAATTACATTGCATTTTACATTAACATACAGATATATATGATTATACACAGCATATACCAAACGTGACACATACAAACTCCAGTTACAGGATCAAATCAAAGCCTTGTGCATTTCACGCACATCAAAGAGCTAGGCCTACAAATACACAACATTAACCAGAGAGCAAGGAAAGCAAAACACAACCCCAAATGTTCCCCAAAGATCCATCCATCTAAAACACTCAGTAATTTTTTTTTCTTCATGTTTTTGTTGGTTGCCAGGGCTCATAGCAGCTCCAATCCTTATGTCCGGGACGAGGAAGGTACCCTTTCGAATGGTTGGCATACTCGTAGCCTTCTCCTGTGAGGTTCTCTCTGTGCTCGAGTCCATACCTACTCGGTTTCAGCAACAAAACCTGCACACAAGGAAAACATGTGTTTCTAGTTTGTGACGGTATTGAGTCATCATTGTTTAGAAGTTTTTTGTGTTGATAGAAGTGAACGCGGAGATATTATCAGATGGAAGATTACTCAGTTTTGAAGCATGGTGTAGATCTCAGAAAAGAAAATTTCAGTCGGGTACAGATTTTTTTACTTGTTACAAGGCATAATGTACAGATTTTTTACTCTGACAGAAGATTAGACTTGACGGTGTTAATTTGGGGGATTTAACAGAATAAAAGAAGTTAGGTGGGCTTATGTGAATAAACCTAAAAGTTTAAGGCTGTGTAATTAAAATAGTTAGGATGGTATCTGGAAAACCACCAAAGCTAAGGGGTTTTTTCTGAAATTAACCTGAAAACTGCCTCATTGACTGTATACATATAGAGTCACTTGAAGATTGTCTTTATTCGAAAGCAAAATGCACCAAAAAGTCAAAAGTTAAGAATCTTTTGACTAGTGTTGTTTGGATTAAGGTCACGTTTGGATTGTTAGACAAACACTCTACAGACTGAAAATATATTCCCGTTATAAATAATAATGCTTTGGATAATTGGATACAGTTTTAATAGGCCATTCTGCAACTTGAGATAGACAGATCATAAATTCACTTCCAAATGGGGAAAGAAAAAATCCCACATAAACTGGGAAGAAAAATAAAAATTTGCTTGAAAAGGTCTTACTTCATCTCCGGTATGATCAGTCATGTAGTGAAGCCAACCATGCCACTCTGGCGGCACTTGAGATGCATCATATCTGCCCTTTTGCATACTCCACCCACCTGTGTCTCCCTTCATGAAAACATCGGAACCAAATTATAAAGACATTTACACCATACAAGCAAATCTTATGGCCGGTGAATCTTTAACAAACCTAAAAAATCTGCAACAGTGAATGCTAAAACCGAACCAATCAAAGCCCCGTATAATGAGCCACTAACCTGCAAATTTCAAATAATCATATTAACAACTAATAAATAAATAAACCAAAAAAAGACATGGTATATGTTGACTCACCACAAGGCCAATTTCCACCGAACTCAAATTATACCATGTTGTACCACTTAATGTCGATGACTGCATATACCAATATGACGAGGAACAGAGATAAGGTTCATGTTCAAAATTGCGGATCATAACATGAGCAACTTAATATATATTTTTCTCAATCCCAATTTATACCTCTAAGGAGATTGTTGCACCTGATGTAGCTCCAATGTCATAGCCATAGAGCAACCCTCCTAAAGTGGGAACAAAACCTAAAGTTCACCTAGTTACTCATAAAATTACAAATAAAGAAAACCAAAAGAATGGTAAAATACTCGCTCAAATATCCTATTTTCCACCGAACATGCAAGATAGGTCAACATTTATGGGGTGCTTGGTTCATTTGTAAACATCGAAAAAGCCTAGAAAACCCCTACACCACCACCAAAGAAAACAAATCCCGTTTTAGGATTCCTATTCTTTGCTTTGGTTCACATTTTTTTTATGGGAAAGGTTTTTATAAAGTGGAGAAAACCCCCCTAATTCATAGCAACCCAATTCCTCTCTATATGGGCTGAAAATGGGTGGAATTCTGACACCCGCTCACAAATTGCATTTCTGGCCTTATTTGGGTTTTCACCCGCGAAATAATTGGGGAGATCTATGTTCACCGTCTCATTTCCCTCTCTCTCTCTCTCTCCTCTCACTTCGCGCTTCTTTCTCTCAACAGAAGTAAAATCCTACCTCCTCTGTGACCAAAATCGCTCACAAAACTTGAGATTTTGGTTAAATAGTTGAAGAATCTGAACTAATTGATGTTGTTGAAGATGGATCGAGGAAGAAATTTCAGATTTGGGGCTATGGAGTTCATGAATTTGATGCTAATGACGATCGTGTTCTAAGGTCTTGTTCTGATAGTTCAGAATCTTACTTCTGGGGTTCTGGGGCATTTGTTCGCTTGATTTCTTCAAAAATCTCCTAACCTGAAGCCTTGACCTCTTGTTCTTTGATTCCTCTGAAACATTTTCATTGTGCTTTTAAAATCTCGAGTTTCTTCAGATCTAATCCAATTCTGAGCTAGGGTATATTTTATTCAACTCCTTTTACTTCCTGAAGTTAAAATGGTTTTTCTTAAATTAATTTTTGAGTTGTAAAATTTAGTAGAGTTGGTGCATGTTGGTAATCCATGTTGCTTCTGATGCATGTTGGTAATCCATGTGGCTTCTGATACATGTTGCTGTATGCACCCATTGCTATTTTTATTCCATTCTTAATGTTTTAAATTTTCCTTGAAATGAAATAGACTGTAAGATGCATTTCTCACTAATATGATTACCTTTCATTATCTAGAATACTTAAGATCATATCTCAGGTTATGTATTACATGTTCATGCATGTTGAATTTAATTTATATAGTTTTTAAGTGATTCATGTGTTCTTAAATTTTAGTTAATAAATTTTATACTGTTTTAATTAAGTTTTTAATGAAATTAAGTATGTAATCGCAATACGTGATCTTTTTTTCCCTTCACAAATAGTAATTCATGTCTACTTAAGATAATCTCTCTGTTTATGGATTACATGTTCATGCATGTTCTGTTTTGAATGCAAATGGTGGGCTGCTTTGTTCAAGTATGGATTTTAATTAGTTTGCTTTACATGGTCATTTAATTTTCCATACTTTCGCATTTAGTAATTCATGATATATTACTCACTATGTGTAAATTGATTTGTACAATTTAAGCAGTGTACAGTAGAGTGAAAAATTAGCGTGTAAAGTAATTTCCAAATAACTAAATATGATTATACTGATTGTGCTTCTATTCTCTATTTTGTTTCTATTCTTTACCTGATTGTGAAGAGTTTTGTTGAAGAACTTCTGTTAATGTTCATAAGCATTTAGTTAACTGATTGTACTTCTATTCTGTTAATGTTCATGCATGTTGCTCCTGTTACATTCAACCTGGGCATTATGTTAATCTCCTTCATGGTTTTATGTCAAATTTGACAGAGTCAAGGTTATTTCATATATGGACGCCTTGGTTGTTATACAGATGTGCTTTGACGATTTCCTTTGCTCCGCTATGATGAGTGTGAATTTCTGAGCTAAGCAACCATAATTTCTACTGGCGTTGTATAGGCAGCACAAACTGTAATTGTAGCCTACAATGTTAGTAGAAATTAGTGGTGTGGCATATCTTGATGAGCATAACCAAAACTGAGCACATCAACCGTTATTGTAGTTGTTTTGGTGGATTGTTCGCTACTGCAATGCCTTCTACATATATTTTCCGTAATTTTTATCCCTTGCTCAACTATGTTGGCTGCAAAACATTTATAAGCAAATTGGTCCTCATATTTGACCGTTTAGTAAGAGGAGCTGTTGTAAAGTTTGGGTTGAGATCAATTTTTTTATGGGTAAGGTTAGCCCCTGTTTAATAGCATGATAAGTTTTTTCATTTTGTGGGCAGTAACTTCACCCAAGGCATTCTCGTTCAACTTTGCTATTGTTGTTCATTAGCGATCCAAACAAGAGAAATTGTAAAAAAGGGTTTCTGCAATTTTAGTTTTCCTATTTTTTGAGTTCAAACCAAACTAGAGATTACAAGGCCCATGCTTCCCACACCAGTGTTCGTGTCAAAACAAACACAATAAACACTTTTCCGAGAGAAACCCAGAAATGGTTGGAAAGTGTTTTAGCACCTTTTCTTTTTTTTTTTCATTTCCCATATTTTTAGGAAATGAACCAAACACCCCCTTAATCACAAAAATCACACAAACAGTTACCAAGCCAAACAGTCCTTAAAGTACTCTTTGCGAACTTTCATCTTTTGAGCAAAAGCATCTAACTTTCATCATTTCTATATGATTTAAGATTAATGGTTCTCATTTTTCTTTCAATACGATATGTAAACGATTGGTGGAAATACTAACGGGAGAATCGCCGCTCCGATCGAATAGCTCTCTTGCGACCGCTCCTCCTCAACCAGAGGCTCCCTCTCGGTGCCGATCTCATCCCCCGAACCCTAATCCAAACAAAAAAAAACCCCCCCAAATTAACACAAATTTTCAAACCAAAATCAAGAATCAAAGAGCCGGAGCCCAAGCGTAGATTACCTGCTTGCCCATGATCCCAGAGAAGAAGGAGAGCTTAGCTCTCTCCTGATCCAAACCCTCGGACGCCATTAACCGAAAGAGCTAGGGTTTTGAGAGCGATTCTCAGAGAGCGATGAGAGAGAAACGAGCGAGAGTGGGGGGTTGTTAGGTTTTGTTTTAAATAACGGACGGGTGAATCGGTGCTGTAGCTGGCACAGCGGCGCGGATGAGAATTCGCGCTCGTGTTGCTGTTTATGACCGTAACTGACCGACCCGTCTCGTGTCAAAGTGTGGGGTGCGTAATGACCGCGGCAAGAAGAGACGGGAAGGTTAGGTGGTTGGTGGCTGGTGTCGCCACGGAGGATTAGATTATCTATCCATAATGGCTTTCAAAGTCAAACTAGTACAAGATTTGTGATTGGATTAGTAAGTGGAAAATATTGAGGGAAAAGAAAAAGAAAAAGAAGAGCTAACTAAAGGAGCATTTCAATTGTAGAGTATATTATAAGTTGCAGGTAACCCTCCCATTTTGCTTTTAAGAGTATTAACCGCTATTCAACCAATTCAAAATGGAGAGAAAGTGGAGTGTAATGTGCTTTATTCATCTTAAAAATATCAATCTAGGAATAATAAGTACTAATAAAATACTTGAGATGTGATATTGAAAATATGGGTTGATCAGGATTCTTACTCCTAACATCATCTCCACACGAACATGATGTTTTTAGTTGCCTCTACCTTTTCGAAAGGGAAATATGTTTACTACTAACATTATGTTTGGCTCGAGATGAAAATTTTAAATATTTCTTGTAATGAAATTGCATTCGTTGCTTTAAAAATCAAGATGGGTAATTTTAGGGGCTTAAAATAACTACATTTAAAAAGGTAGAGACTTTATGTGTCATTTTCTTCTTCATTTCCTCTAACGTACCTTTTGTATTTTTATTTATTTATTAATTGGTCACGCTCTTCTACTGATTACCGTTACGACAAGGATGAAATCAACCCATTAAACAAAGCCAATGACTGTCACTCTTTTATGAAATATCAAGAGGAGTAGTTTACTTACAAAGTAGAAATTTCAAGATGAATGTTTTCTGCAATCTCTCATCTCATGTAGACTATAAGGCAAACCAAACCCATTGCCAGCTACACGGTTATCCAAAACAAGGTTTTGACATGCCTTGATATTTTACCCACATCAATTATATTCCATACCTTAGGTTACTGCAACCCACTTCTAATAGTGTCTTTAATTACATTGCATTTTACATTAACATACAGATATATATGATTATACACAGCATATACCAAACGTGACACATACAAACTCCAGTTACAGGATCAAATCAAAGCCTTGTGCATTTCACGCACATCAAAGAGCTAGGCCTACAAATACACAACATTAACCAGAGAGCAAGGAAAGCAAAACACAACCCCAAATGTTCCCCAAAGATCCATCCATCTAAAACACTCAGTAATTTTTTTCTTCATGTTTTTGTTGGTTGCCAGGGCTCATAGCAGCTCCAATCCTTATGTCCGGACGAGGAAGGTACCCTTCGAATGGTTGGCATACTCGTAGCCTTCTCCTGTGAGGTTCTCTGTGCTCGAGTCCATACCTACTGGTTTCAGCAACAAAACCTGCACACAAGGAAAACATGTGTTTCTAGTTTGTGACGGTATTGAGTCATCATTGTTTAGAAGTTTTTTGTGTTGATAGAAGTGAACGCGGAGATATTATCAGATGGAAGATTACTCAGTTTTGAAGCATGGTGTAGATCTCAGAAAAGAAAATTTCAGTCGGGTACAGATTTTTTTACTTGTTACAAGGCATAATGTACAGATTTTTTACTCTGACAGAAGATTAGACTTGACGGTGTTAATTTGGGGGATTTAACAGAATAAAAGAAGTTAGGTGGGCTTATGTGAATAAACCTAAAAGTTTAAGGCTGTGTAATTAAAATAGTTAGGATGGTATCTGGAAAACCACCAAAGCTAAGGGGTTTTTTCTGAAATTAACCTGAAAACTGCCTCATTGACTGTATACATATAGAGTCACTTGAAGATTGTCTTTATTCGAAAGCAAAATGCACCAAAAAGTCAAAAGTTAAGAATCTTTTGACTAGTGTTGTTTGGATTAAGGTCACGTTTGGATTGTTAGACAAACACTCTACAGACTGAAAATATATTCCCGTTATAAATAATAATGCTTTGGATAATTGGATACAGTTTTAATAGGCCATTCTGCAACTTGAGATAGACAGATCATAAATTCACTTCCAAATGGGGGAAAGAAAAAAATCCCACATAAACTGGGAAGAAAAATAAAAAATTTGCTTGAAAAAGGTCTTACTTCATCTCCGGTATGATCAGTCATGTAGTGAAGCCAACCATGCCACTCTGGCGGCACTTGAGATGCATCATATCTGCCCTTTTTTGCATACTCCACCCACCTGTGTCTGCCTGCGAAAACATCACAAAATTTTTTATATTTTTATGCAACTTCAACTTCTTTGAACATGAAATATAGCACTGATGCAAGTATACATGTACGTGATCAAACCATTTGAAATTGTTTTACAAACCAAATTGAGTATTTTCCAGCTTTTCATAGTACTTGTTTCCAAATTTGTCAACTCCTACAAGTCTTGCTCCACTCTTATGTATTTTCTCTTGCCTGTGGAAAACAATAGGGACTGTGAGGAGGTGGCCCAAATACCCTGACAAAAATCATCAATGTGCTATTTGGCTTCTTCACAAGTAGGATATTAGCAGTGTATCATGAGCTTGTTTGAACTCAAACCGAACTTATAAGAAATGGTTCAGCTTTAAAATTGACAAAGTAATTTAATATATATAAGCTGAAGAAGAGGAAATAGGGACAAATAGAAAAACTTAAAGTCCATTGTTAATCTACGGTTCAGTTCCTAGATAATAAACCTTCCATTTAGAGACAAATATAAAACAAAACAACCAAATCTATTAATTAGAATACAGAATCTTACAAACATTATTATTGCTAGTAGCTAGGTAAGAAATGATTAAACAAGTAAAAGGGTAGTTTCAATTGCAGTAAGATGTTGGAAAATGATTTATTGATGTTTGCAGTGGATACCTACAAGTGAATTACATTGGATGGATAAAATTGCCGTTGAAGGATCTGAAGGAAAATAAATGGGTGTTTTAGATATTAGTCCTTTAAATTATATAGGTCTTTTGATATTAGTCCCTCAAATTACCTAAATATGCTCATATTAGTCCCTCTAGTTAGTTGGTGTCAAAATGGATGGGAATATTTCGTTTTCTTTAATTTTTTTGTTGAATAGGCAGTTATACCCCTCTCCTCCCTCCCCTCCGACCTTCTCTCCCTACTCTTTGCCATCGACCGCTGCCCCCTCTCTACTTCTACCTCCGCCACTGGGACCGCTCCAATGTGGTGGTGGTAACATATACTAGTGAAGGTGGTGATGGTGGTGGTGGTGATGGTAACGGCGAAGCAGGTGAGAATATCGGCAGAGGAGGTGATGGAAGTAGAGGAGATGGTGGTGGAGGAGACGGAGGAGGCGATGAGAATACAAGTGGAGGTGGAGATGGTGGTGTTGGTGATGGAGGAGGAGGTGAGAATACCGGTGGAGGAGGAGATAGAGGTAGGAGGTGAGGAAGAGATGGAAGGATAATAAAGTAATGCCCCATCCATGGCTTGTGTTAACCCAGCCATGGTTTAGGGGTTAATTTGAATGGTAAAATATCAACACATCAAGGTAATTTAGGGGACTAATATTACTATATGAAGCTTTGGGGGACAAATATCAAAATACATGTGATTTAAGGGACTAATATCTGAAAACCCCAAATTAAATAAATTTCATCAAATCATACATATTTTGATTGAAGCACTCAGAAAGACCTATGATGCTACTTCGACGTAACTACTTTAGCCAAAGCAGTTGCAATACAAACATTCTCTCGTTTACAAGAGGCAAAACAGAAAGTAATAAATAGATGCCACTTACAATAAATTTCCATCCAAAAGGCATTTCCTGGACATGAAAAAGAGTTTGTCATCAGAAATTAAAGAAGAATAAAGTAAGATTAACTGCAATGTTAAAAAGAAATATCGGCAGTTTAATTATACTGCAAAGTTAAGTTATAATAATATAACAAGTTGCAGAATGAATTTTATGCCTAATAAACACAGCCTCTATTGTTTCAGTGACTCTAATTACAATACTACAAGAAGAAGAAAATATCAATTCAATTCATTTAAAAGTAGAGAGAGAGAAATTCATATTCCTTGACAGGACACATGATTCATGAATAAAATCCTTCCTAAACATCTTCTCATGATCCAAATTTAGCATGTTTTCCGCCATGCAAACTCTATAAGTATCACTGATTTTATGGACATACTTATGTTCAATCACGAACTAAATTTAAATAGCCAAACTTAACATATGAAGTAATTAATCCAAACAACACTGCAAACAAGCATTTAAGACTGAGACTTAAAACTACTAAAGATGACATTAAGCTAATAAAAAGAAAGAGGGTGAGAGAGAGAGAGAGAGAGAGAGAGAGAGAGAGAGACTAACGTGTAGCCCTCATCCTTAAGGTACTTGATGAAATTAACTATGCCCTTCCCTTTGATTCCCTTGCAAGCATTCTTCACAATTGAGGCCATTCTCAAGCTCCTTTTGCAGAGGGAAATATGAAGAGAGCTTTTCTGTTGTTGTGTATTTTTATTTACAAGTTGTTTGGTATCGCCAACGTGTGCCACCGCTTTGTAGACTCGTCTCGTCGCTTCTAGCAAAGGCTATACTTTGTCCGGTGAAATTCCTGGGTCGGGTTTGTACCGCGAACCCACTTGGACCCGACCCGTATACAGGCTTAACATACTGTGCATATGTTTTGATCGTTGCTACGTATAGAGGGGCGGATGCTTCTTCAAAACAATAGTATGGAGGGGCGGATGCAAGTAGATGGTTAGGGGCTTGACGGGGCAGTTGCACCCCTAATAAAAAAATTTTAATTTTAGAGCTCTTCTCAAATTATAATCTGCCCTCTAGTTTTGAAATATTTGCACTCCAGCTCTTTTTTGTAAACAATTAGTTACCCATTTGAATTTAGGCTTAATTGCACTTAAATACCCTATAGTTTTATCTATTTTGCACATATATACCCCCAATGGTATTTGACTGGACTTAAATATTTTAAAGTTTCTAAATTTTGCATTTTAATATCCTTGTTTATGTAAATGCCTCGGAAATTCTCATGTGACATTCACATGCTAATTTTATAACATTTTAACTTTTATTTCTTTGTTAAATCTATCAAAATCCTATTTTAAACCTACCTAATTCTATTTCAAAATAGAATTTTGTTAGGTTTAACAGTAAATTTTACAAATATTAAGAGTTAAAATGTTCTGAAATTAGTATGTTAGTGTTGCATGAGAATTTTCTAGGGAAATTCTCACATTTGCATTATTGAGGGTATTAAAGTGTAACTTTTAGAAGCTTTAGGGTTTTAAAGTGCAACCAAATACAATTGGGGTATATATGTGAAAAGTAGGTGAAAGTATTAGGTATTTAAGTATAATTAAGCAATTATATTTTGATAAAATGATCATTTCCTTAAAGTATTGGTAAATTCTCAAGTTGCCCCTAAAGTATCGGTTTGCTTATTTTCCCCTTAAACTATGTATATGTGCCTAATGTGATCATTTTGTGAGTGTACCAAATATTTAACAACATAATGATGTGATAGTGGTTTTTTAAACTTTTTGTATTTTTATGATCCAATAAATGAGTTTGTAATTCATAAAAGCATTTAAGGATAAAAGTCTTGGGAGAAAGTAGTTAAAAATTATTTTTTAGTTTGGATAAAAGGAGATAAACTGATTAAAACCCATGAAGAAAAAATTATTACGCCATTAATCTGTTAAGTATTTGACTATAGACTCACAAAATGATCACATTTAAACCATACACATAGTTTGAGGGGCACAATAGGTAAATTGATACTTTAGGGGCAACTTGAGAGTTCACCAATACTTTAAGGGGAAATGAGCATTCTATCCTTATATTTTCTATATTTAGGTAAATAGTTACTTGTTTTCGGCCCCCTAAGAAATTTTTTTCTGCATCGGCCACTGAATTATAGTAATATGTAAATGGTTTGATAAGAAAGTTTATCCATGTCAAATCAAATATAGATACAGATGCGATACGAGGAAAATATATACAGATACAATGCAATTATGTAAATATGATTATATGACACAATCTTGTGGAAAAAAATAATATTTCTCCTAATAGAGTCAATTAAAATTAGGGGGTGAACCAAGGGGAACTAGGGTGAATCACTTCACCTTCTAAATATTTCCAAACAAGCTGAATGGTTCTACTAACTTCTCTTCTCCCTCATTCACCTCAATGCAAACAAGCCCTAAATGTGTTCGAATCTAAAAATCTAAACTAGATTTAGATCATCAAAATTGGTCTTAGATATACTATTTTACAATAAACTCACCAGGATATGCATATATTTTATATGCATATAGTTTGCTTATATTTACATTCCATATTCACTCCTATCAGCATTTAAGAAAGATACAATATGTATCTATTATATCTTACAGAATATAGATATTTAATGTTTATAAATGTCCCGGCCTTAGAAATACTAGTTGGATTGCACGTGCAATTCACGTGGTCAAATTTTTAATATTTAATTTAAATTTATAATTTTATTTAGGGAAAGATTTGTTATTAAATTATTGAATGTAAGCAATGGATCAAATTACATATAGACACAAGCTAAAAATTCAACATTTGAACAATAAAATTAGATTTAGTGATTGATTGGGCAATAGTACATTGGTTGCATCTATAATTTGATCAATCAATCAAATATTGTCACAAGAATATACCTAAAAGTAATGTTTGATGATGTGGATGTAAATCTAAGCTCATGGCATTAGAAGCTTGACTAAGCCTTTGCAGTACCTAATGTGTAAGTACATATATTCAAGCATGAAAATTTCACAATCCCATATAAATTCCAAAACACTAATTAAACTTTGTCCTTCCCTTTAAACATAACGTGTTATCTTTAGCCTTCTATGCATTAAACCGCCCCAATTTATGCTGAAGATCCACAAGAGATTCACTTGCTACCTTTGCCTTTGAATATTTTTTTGAGTCAAGAAACTATAAGGGTACTTTTTTGAAACCTTTCTGTCCCTTCTCATGAAAGGTCAAGCCGATACCATAGGTATTGTCATGTGAAGGGCTCTACTTTGAGAAATAGAATGAACATGTATCACACCTGCAAAATCTGAAAAGGTACCGCATGAATATTCTACGATAGTAGGTATTGAGGAATCAGTACATGAAATTTTAATGAATTTGAAAGAAATTGTATTGTGAAGTAATTATTTTTTAGTTAGAGACGCATCCATTTGCATCAGGTGTCTTATATACATAACCGCTCAAGATATCATAAAGCTTTCTATCACTCAGCCTATTTCAGGTACTTTGAAGACATCAATTTCCTTAAAGTGACTTTATCCAGATAAACGGTTATTTCAAGAAAGGGTTTCTTAAAATGATTTCCACTCATTTCACCCATCCAAACCTTTATAGAGAATAGACAACTCTTTGCAAAATAAGAACACCTTAGAGACATAGACACTGTAATGCACCTAGGAATCCGGTAAGCAGCATGTTCATCTGCAACAACTTGCAACATACTAACAAGAACAATATTCGTATCTTGAAGCAATAATAATTAAGGCATTTGATGAAACAACATAATTATTTTCAGCGTACATATGAGCATTTTCTGTTTTCTTGAATCACCAACATTTGCTCATGAGAAGAATTCATAAGAACTTGCTTTTTTGATTATCGATCTCATTCCTCCAATTGGCGCCAAGACTGTCAACAGAACTCCTACAATAATGCAGAACTGAAGCACATAATTATAAGAGATAAATCTATCAGTTTATTTTTTCTTGAAAAACTTTGAAAATTGTAAAAACAAAAATTGTCATAGAAATTTAATTCTTACCCAATTTATGAGCCAAGATAAGCTGAACTTTCGGGGTTTTTTAATAGCAAGCCACATTATGCATGGGAGCTGTCAAAACAATTCACAGGGTTCAAAAATTCATTTTGTTGTCAGAGAACGTCAAATATAACAAAATTGAGTAGATTTTGACTTACATAATATGTAGTTGTGGCGAACGCAAATCCTCCGAAAAACTCGAGCAGCCCACAAAAGAAAGGGATGCATATTCCAATAATTATTTTAAATGCTATTCAAAACATAACAAAAATGAATTCAATTAAAAGAAAAATAGCATGCATATAATTATCAGAAGAAAATATCATTACCATCATAAGCACTCCTCGCAATCAGTCAAACAGTAAGGCCCCCGTGGTAGCCTGAACTTCTTGACAAGTACAGTTTCTACCATATCGAACACTGGCATAGCATAAATCTGTAGAAAAAGTTAGTACAAATATTTTTCTTTTTCATTTTTATGCAATATATGCACTTAGTTCTCCTTTTTAATTACCTAATAACTTCCAATAACATGAACAACAACCATCATATTAGCCACAACAATAATCCACCTCGGCTTCTCCAGCGTAATAAGAATATTATCTTCGATAGAAATACCAAAAGCCCAGTATCCAACCAAGGCAATAGGAAAATAGCAAATGGCAACGACGATATAAGCAACTACAACACCCTTCCACATTGTTTTTTTTGAGGGGTTTTCAGGTGAAGATGGAATTGTTGCTTGGATCTCAAGAACAACGTTGTGGCCAGCGTAGGCAAAGGCAACGTCTCCCAATGCGCTTAGAAATCCTAAGGCTATTCCTGATGTTGTTGATTCTTTCTAGCCGTAGTCTACGTTTGGTTGTTGTCCTTTGTGCACAGAAGAGGCCCAGGCGATGGTCGAGTAACTGGTAAACAATTTCAGGTTTGCATGTGATATCAGAATGCTAAAATAATTTTGTGTAATCTATAGTTAACAGAGCAGTTTCATATACCTATTAATGAAAATTAAGTTATTGATAATAATTTGTTCTAGTTCCTGTAATATACATACTTGTTCAGTAGAACGTTTATATTTATGTGAATATATGAAAGAATAGCAAACAAATACTCAATTCAGAAAACAGGCCTATGACAGCTAGTTATTACAATTAATCTCATTTCTTGATGATAACAATCAGAATGGTAAACTAACTGCATGTAACGTAGTTACCAAAATTATATTCCCACATGCTCATTGAAAACTAAATTACAGATGACAATGTTCTCTAAATGCTTGTGGATTGAAAACTATACTTTGTGAATATATATGAAAACAATAGAAGTCAATTTCACAATTGATACCTACAAATGTTATATTTCATAGAATTGGTACCTGAGAGACATGAAAGCGCAGCAAGAGACACCCCAGAAATCGAATATGAGACAAAAGCAGGAATATATGATGCAATGTTTATAATTTTCACTACCGAACATCGATGATTAACATTGAGTATAGATCTGATCACTGTAAACATCAAAGATCACAAGTTCTAGCTAAAGTATGAAAGCAGCATTGTGGCTTCAGATATCAAAGATAGTAAGTTCGTTTTTCCTATGGAAGAAGGAATTTACAAATAGATTCTATATAGATGCCACAGACTGAAATCTAGATGGTCAGGAAAAAAATCAAATAAAGAGGATTTAATGTATAGATGGTGAAAAATGGTACTTTTCAGTAAAACAGAACTATCAAAAGTCAACATGAGAGCCTAATAATGGGATGAAAGAAGCTCAGAATAGAAGCTCACGATTAGCACACAATAGATTAACAATAAATGAGAGCTAAAGCTTATAAATAAGGAAAACTTGTATCTTTTCTGTAATAATATGCCTCTTAGCACATTTATGCAATTAAATAACAACAATATAAAGAAAGACCTCAAGGTGTTGCTGATCAGACAATAGAGAATGGATTTCCTTATAGTTAAACAAATATATTTTGTAAAATTTGCAACTTAAAAAATCGAACGTGCGTGCAAGTTTTAAAAAATTTACAGTATATATATAAGTATAGTGCACCTGATAAAATGGTCTAAATGAGAACAAGGACCATAAGGGAGTAAACTTCAGGACCTTCTGCTTCTGCCTCTACACATAGCAATATAACCTGATGATAGACAAGTTCAGCTAGGTCTAGGACCATAACAAATTTATCATATGGGTGAAGAGGGTGCCATTTGAGGCATGGCTCTGGTAAAGCAAGGGTTGGTTTATGGAGCTCTCAGGTTCCAGATCAAGCTACAGCCACTTTTCCAACAACAAAAACAACAACAACAACAAATCCATGTAAAGAAATAAATATATCTATAAATGGGTACAATGAGGGTTGGAAGCATTTTGTCTGACTCTCTAGCAACCTAACCCACATCGCAATCCTACATAATAGGCAAAGCCTTCTGTCAAAAGCAGTATACAAACCAGATTTTTGTGAACCTAAGCATTCTTTGCTCAAGCTAGCATTTTTCCCCATCATGGCACGTAAAGAGAAAATGTGAAAAAGAAAACAGATAATAAGAGCAAACAATGTCATTGTTTGCATAGATATAACCCGTGATCATTCAACATGCACATTAAAACTTCAAATGAAGAAAAGAAAAACAATGTAAGGAATTTATATACTTACTGTGATGAAACCTAGACGAAGTGCTATGTAATCTGACTTTTCCAATAGAACCTTTAAATTGACGTACAAAGCAGAGCTACACATTAAATTAGGTTTGGATGTTAGAAGAATGCAAAATATCGGATATTAATCAGCCAAAACTGATTAGACTTCAAATTTGATGCCTGAAAATTTGAGCAAGAATATATAGGTAGAGACAGCGCCGGAAAAAAATTGAAACTTTACCACAAGTAAATCATCCAAATTAGCTAAATTTATAAATCAAGAAAGGTAAAACTCAACTACGGCAAACTTTACCTCAATTAGGTCGCAGGGAGAAAAAAATTTAGAAAAGGAAAGTATAAATCATACCTTCGTCAATGGATTTCCTTTGTGATCCTAAACGATGCCAAAAATCTGAGAAGTGAGGAGTTGAGGGCAGAGGGGGTGCGATGATGATGAGGATAATAATACTCATCTTTGTGGTTGCCGGAGAAAAGCGTAACCGACGGAAAATTGAAGGAGAGGAAGCGTAACCGACGGAAGAAGAATGAAAAGAACCGACGGAAGAAAGAACGATGTGTTAGGGTTCTGAATTATAAAAAGGATATCTTTGTTATATTTACAATAGGTGAAGGATATTTTGGGGTAGGGAAAGTTTTTCTAGTACTCCCTCTTTTAAAGGGTAGAAGATAGATTTTACCCAAAATATTTATACCGTAGTCGAATACATCAGCACAAAGTATTAACACTTTATTACAGATCGTATAGAACTATGTATCCAAGTATAATTTAACGGATATAGCTTTATTGATAAGCTAAAATCAAATAATTAAATTAACAACTTAAATTACAGCGTCATTTATTAGCTACTCACGGATATAGCTTTATTTATAAGCTAAAATTAATTATTAAATTAACAGCTTAAATAACAGCGTCATTTATAAGCCACTCTCGGCCTGTATATGCAACCCACAATGGTCCGTCAGCGGTGATCGCAGTGATCGGAGGCGACGAAAGAGCAGCAGCAGCTTTCGAGGGGCTACAAATAGTGAGCTCTCTTCTCATTGCAGCGTTGGTTTCTTTTAGGGCTCGGATTCTATGGCAATGACCGTAATTTTTCTGGTAACGGCACTCCCTTTCCTTTTCTCGTTATATACTGTAGATTACAACTAATTTTGCTAAGTCCCTTTGAGATTCTTGCTGCTTGAAAACCCTAATTTTGATAGGTTTAACAAGAAATTTTACAAATATTAAGAGTTAAAATGTTCAAATTAGTATGAGTGTTGCATGAGAATTTTCTAGGGAAATTCTCACATTTGCATTATTGAGGGTATTAAAGTGTAACTTTAGAAGCTTTAGGGTTTTAAAGTGCAACCAAATACAATTGGGGTATATATGTGAAAAGTAGGTGAAAGTATTAGGTATTTAAGTATAATTAAGCAATTATATTTTGATAAAATGATCATTTCCTTAAAGTATTGGTAAATTCTCAAGTTGCCCCTAAAGTATCGGTTTGCTTATTTTCCCCTTAAACTATGTATATGTGCCTAATGTGATCATTTTGTGAGTGACAAATAAATATTTAACAACATAATGATGTGATAGTGGTTTTTTAAACTTTTGTATTTTTTTGCGATCCAATAAATGAGTTTGTAATTCATAAAAGCATTTAAGGATAAAAAGTCTTGGGAGAAAGTAGTTAAAAATTATTTTTTAGTTTGGATAAAAGGAGATAAACTGATTAAAACCCATGAAGAAAAAAATTATTACGCCATTAATGCTAAGTATTTGACTATAGACTCACAAAATGATCACATTTAAACCATACACATAGTTTGAGGGCACAATAGGTAAATTGATACTTTAGGGGCAACTTGAGAGTTCACCAATACTTTAAGGGGAAATGAGCATTCTATCCTTATATTTTCTATATTTAGGTAAATAGTTACTTGTTTTCGCTCCCCTAAGAAAAAATTTCTGCATCGACCCTTTGAATTATAGTAATATGTAAATGGTTTGATAAGAAAGTTTATCCATGTCAAATCAAATATAGATACAGATGCGATACGAGGAAAATATATACAGATACAATGCAATTATGTAAATATGATTATATGACACAATCTTGTGGAAAAAATAATATTTCTCCTAATAGAGTCAATTAAATGTGTTCGAATCTAAAAATCTAAACTAGATTTAGATCATCAAAATTGGTCTTAGATATACTATTTTACAATAAACTCACCAGGATATGCATATATTTTATATGCATATAGTTTGCTTATATTTACATTCCATATTCACTCCTATCAGCATTTAAGAAAGATACAATATGTATCTATTATATCTTACAGAATATAGATATTTAATGTTTATAAATGTCCCGGCCTTAGAAATACTAGTTGGATTGCACGTGCAATTCCGTGGTCAAATTTTAATATTTAATTTAAATTTATAATTTTATTTAGGGAAAGATTTGTTATTAAATTATTGAATGTAAGCAATGGATCAAATTACATATAGACACAAGCTAAAAATTCAACATTTGAACAATAAAATTAGATTTAGTGATTGATTGGGCAATAGTACATTGGTTGCATCTATAATTTGATCAATCAATCAAATATTGTCACAAGAATATACCTAAAAGTAATGTTTGATGATGTGGATGTAAATCTAAGCTCATGGCATTAGAAGCTTGACTAAGCCTTTGCAGTACCTAATGTGTAAGTACATATATTCAAGCATGAAAATTTCACAATCCCATATAAATTCCAAAACACTAATTAAACTTTGTCCTTCCCTTTAAACATAACGTGTTATCTTTAGCCTTCTATGCATTAAACCGCCCCAATTTATGCTGAAGATCCACAAGAGATTCACTTGCTACCTTTGCCTTTGAATATTTTTTTGAGTCAAGAAACTATAAGGGTACTTTTTTGAAACCTTTCTGTCCCTTCTCATGAAAGGTCAAGCCGATACCATAGGTATTGTCATGTGAAGGGCTCTACTTTGAGAAATAGAATGAACATGTATCACACCCAAAATCTAAAAGGTACCGCATGAATATTCTAATGATAGTAGGTATTGAGGAATCAAGACATGAAATTTTAATGAATTTGAAAGAAATTGTATTGTGAAGTAATTATTTTTTAGTTAGAGACGCATCCATTTGCATCAGGTGTCTTATATACATAACCGCTCAAGATATCATAAAGCTTTCTATCACTCAGCCTATTTCAGGTACTTTGAAGACATCAATTTCCTTAAAGTGACTTTATCCAGATAAACGGTTATTTCAAGAAAGGGTTTCTTAAAATGATTTCCACTCATTTCACCCATCCAAACCTTTATAGAGAATAGACAACTCTTTGCAAAATAAGAACACCTTAGAGACATAGACACCGTAATGCACCTAGGAACTGTAGCAAAGATGTTCATCTGCAACAACTTGCAACATACTAACAAGAACAATATTCGTATCTTGAAGCAATAATAATTAAGGCATTTGATGAAACAACATAATTATTTTCAGCGTACATATGAGCATTTTCTGTTTTCTTGAATCACCAACATTTGCTCATGAGAAGAATTCATAAGAACTTGCTTTTTGATTATCGATCTCATTCCTCCAATTGGCGCCAAGACTGTCAACAGAACTCCTACAATAATGCAGAACTGAAGCACATAATTATAAGAGATAAATCTATCAGTTTATTTTTTCTTGAAAAACTTTGAAAATTGTAAAACAAAATTGTCATAGAAATTTAATTCTTACCCAATTTATGAGCCAAGATAAGCTGAACTTTCGGGTTTTAATAGCAAGCCACATTATGCATGGGAGCTGTCAAAACAATTCACAGGGTTCAAAAATTCATTTTGTTGTCAGAGAACGTCAAATATAACAAAATTGAGTAGATTTTGACTTACATAATATGTAGTTGTATTAACGAAATCCTCAAAAACTCGAGCAGCCCACAAAAGAAAGGGATGCATATTCCAATAATTATTTTAAATGCTATTCAAAACATAACAAAAATGAATTCAATTAAAAGAAAAATAGCATGCATATAATTATCAGAAGAAAATATCATTACCATCATAAGCACTCCTCGCAATCAGTCAAACAGTAAGGCCCCCGTGGTAGCCTGAACTTCTTGACAAGTACAGTTTCTACCATATCGAACACTGGCATAGCATAAATCTGTAGAAAAAGTTAGTACAAATATTTTTCTTTTTCATTTTTATGCAATATATGCACTTAGTTCTCCTTTTTAATTACCTAATAACTTCCAATAACATGAACAACAACCATCATATTAGCCACAACAATAATCCACCTCGGCTTCTCCAGCGTAATAAGAATATTATCTTCGATAGAAATACCAAAAGCCCAGTATCCAACCAAGGCAATAGGAAAATAGCAAATGGCAACGACGATATAAGCAACTACAACACCCTTCCACATTGTTTTTTGAGGGGTTTTCAGGTGAAGATGGAATTGTTGCTTGGATCTCAAGAACAACGCTAGGCCAGCGAGGCAAAGGCAACGCCTCCCAATGCGCTTTAGAAATCCTAAGGCTATTCCTGATGTTGTTGATTCTTTCTAGCCGTAGTCACGCTTGGTTGTTGTCCTTTGTGCACAGAAGAGGCCCAGGCGATGGTCGAGTAACTGGTAAACAATTTCAGGTTTGCATGTGATATCAGAATGCTAAAATAATTTTGTGTAATCTATAGTTAACAGAGCAGTTTCATATACCTATTAATGAAAATTAAGTTATTGATAATAATTTGTTCTAGTTCCTGTAATATACATACTTGTTCAGTAGAACGTTTATATTTATGTGAATATATGAAAGAATAGCAAACAAATACTCAATTCAGAAAACAGGCCTATGACAGCTAGTTATTACAATTAATCTCATTTCTTGATGATAACAATCAGAATGGTAAACTAACTGCATGTAACGAAGTTACCAAAATTATATTCCCACATGCTCATTGAAAACTAAATTACAGATGACAATGTTCTCTAAATGCTTGTGGATTGAAAACTATACTTTGTGAATATATATGAAAACAATAGAAGTCAATTTCACAATTGATACCTACAAATGTTATATTTCATAGAATTGGTACCTGAGAGACATGAAAGCGGCAGCAAGAGACACCCCAGAAATCGAATATGAGACAAAAGCAGGAATATATGATGCAATGTTTATAATTTTCACTACCGAACATCGATGATTAACATTGAGTATAGATCTGATCACTGTAAACATCAAAGATCACAAGTTCTAGCTAAAGTATGAAAGCAGCATTGTGGCTTCAGATATCAAAGATAGTAAGTTCGTTTTTCCTATGGAAGAAGGAATTTACAAATAGATTCTATATAGATGCCACAGACTGAAATCTAGATGGTCAGGAAAAAAATCAAATAAAGAGGATTTAATGTATAGATGGTGAAAAATGGTACTTTTCAGTAAAACAGAACTATCAAAAGTCAACATGAGAGCCTAATAATGGGATGAAAGAAGCTCAGAATAGAAGCTCACGATTAGCACACAATAGATTAACAATAAATGAGAGCTAAAGCTTATAAATAAGGAAAACTTGTATCTTTTCTGTAATAATATGCCTCTTAGCACATTTATGCAATTAAATAACAACAATATAAAGAAAGACCTCAAGGTGTTGCTGATCAGACAATAGAGAATGGATTTCCTTATAGTTAAACAAATATATTTTGTAAAATTTGCAACTTAAAAATCGAACGTATGTGCAAGTTTTAAAAATTTACAGTATATATATAAGTATAGTGCACCTGATAAAATGGTCTAAATGAGAACAAGGACCATAAGGGAGTAAACTTCAGGACCTTCTGCTTCTGCCTCTACACAAGTTTAGCAATATAACCTGATGATAGACAAGTTCAGCTAGGTCTAGGACCGTAACAAAATTATCATATGGGTGAAGAGGGTGCCATTTGAGGCATGGCTCTGGTAAAGCAAGGGTTGGTTTAGGGAGCTCTCAGGTTCCAGATCAAGCTACAGCCACTTTTCCAACAACAACAACAACAACAACAACAAATCCATGTAAAGAAATAAATATATCTATAAATGGGTACAATGAGGGTTGGAAGCATTTTGTCTGACTCTCTAGCAACCTAACCCACATCGCAATCCTACATAATAGGCAAAGCCTTCTGTCAAAAGCAGTATACAAACAAGATTTTGTGAACCTAAGCATTCTTTGCTCAAGCTAGCATTTTTCCCCATCACAGCACGTAAAGAGAAAATGTGAAAGAAAACAGATAATAAGAGCAAACAATGTCATTGTTTGCATAGATATAACCCGTGATCATTCAACATGCACATTAAAACTTCAAATGAAGAAAAGAAAAATAATGTAAGGAATTTATATACTTACTGTGATGAAACCTAGACGAAGTGCTATGTAATCTGACTTTTCCAATAGAACCTTTAAATTGACGTACAAAGCAGAGCTACACATTAAATTAGGTTTTGATGTTAGAAGAATGCAAAATATCGGATATTAATCAGCCAAAACTGATTACACTTCAAATTTGATGCCTGAAAATTTGAGCAAGAATATATAGGTAGAGACAGTGCCGGAAAAGAAATTGAAACTTTACCACAATTAAATCATCCAAATTAGCTAAATTTATAAATCAAGCAAGGTCAAACTCAACTACAGCAAACCTTACCTCAATTAGGTCGCAGGGAGAAAAAAATTTAGAAAAGGAAAGTATAAATCATACCTTCGTCAATGGATTTCCTTTGTGATCCTAAACGATGCCAAAATCTGAGAAGTGAGGAGTTGAGGGCAGAGGGGGTGCGATGATGATGAGGATAATAATACTCATCTTTGTGGTTGCCGGAGAAAAAGCGTAACCGACGGAAAATTGAAGGAGAGGAAGCGTAACCGACGGAAGAAGAATGAAAAGAACCGACGGAAGAAAGAACGATGTGTTAGGGTTCTGAATTATAAAAAGGATATATTTATTATATTTATAATAGGTGAAGGATATTTTGGGGTAGGGAAAGTTTTTCTAGTACTCCTCTTTAAAGGGTAGAAGATAGATTTTACCCAAAATATTTATACCGTAGTCGAATACATCAGCACAAAGTATTAACACTTTATTACAGATCGTATAGAACTATGTATCCAAGTATAATTTAACGGATATAGCTTTATTGATAAGCTAAAATCAAATAATTAAATTAACAACTTAAATTACAGCGTCATTTATTAGCTACTCACGGATATAGCTTTATTTATAAGCTAAAAATTAATTATTAAATTAACAGCTTAAATAACAGCGTCATTTATAAGCCACTCTCGGCCTGTATATGCAACCCACAATGGTCCGTCAGCGGTGATCGCAGTGATCGGAGGCGACGAAAGAGCAGCAGCAGCTTTCGAGGGGCTACAAATAGTGAGCTCTCTTTCTCATTGCAGCGTTGGTTTCTTTTTAGGGCTCGGATTCTATGGCAATGACCGTAATTTTTTCTGGTAACGGCACTCCCCTTTCCTTTTCTCGTTATATACTGTAGATTACAACTAATTTTGCTAAGTCCCTTTGAGATTCTTGCTGCTTGAAAACCCTAATTCTGATAAATTTCGAATCTTATAAAAAAAAAGCCCTAATTGTTATACTGATTGAAAAGCAATTGCGGGAACTGTACATTGGTAATGTTATTATTGCATTGCATCCGATCATTTGATCTTTCCTATCCCAGATAAGGTTTATTTTTGTAAGCAAATAATCAATGCCAGTATGAAATTGTGCACCAAAATGTTTGAATCCGACCCATATGGGCCCTTGCATAAGAATGGTTTTCTTCTTGGTATTCGAAACTCGAGACTCTATGATCTGTGGTTATTTTGGTGTGATTATATTTGATTCTTTGGGAGAGCTGCTTCCATTTGAGATACACGCTCCTCTTCCTAACTCTCCATACCTATCTTGTTAACTATAAAGTTCTGAGAGATCATGAGTTTTTCGAGCTAGTGAAATCGGATTCGGGTTCTCAAAGTGTGAATTGTTGATCCAAAGTTGATGTGCGGATGGGGTAGTGAGCATGGCAGTTATCCATTAAGGAGGCTTCTCCTTTCTGAAACCAAAGATTTGTGAAGGATTTGGGACTTCAGTTTTCAGCACTTTTACAAATCATTATTTAGGATGCCTTTACCCAAGAAATGACTTCCTCTCCTATTATAATTTCTTCGCAGGCCCTAGTTATCTCAATATTCTTAAGTTTGATGATTTGAGGGCCCGTTATGTTTTACCGGTTTGATGGTGTTAAATGCAAACGGATCCTATAGTAGTTATTGTTTTGTCTCGTGAAAATTTTCTTCCCCCATTAAACTGTTGGCTATCGATCCATATACTTTGCTCGCCTCATGGGAAATTAGGGTTTATCATCGGTGTTGAATACATGCATCCTTTTCTGGTAACTGCACTCTCTTTTCCCTTTCTCGTTATATACTGTTGGTTATTGCTAATTTTGTTAAACATTTCCTTTTGTCTTGAGATTCATATTTCTCGAAACCCTAATTCGATAAATTTTGAATCTTATAAAATAAAAAATTCTAATATTTATACAGATTGAAAGCAATTATGGAAATGTACATTAGTAATGTTATTATTGCATTGATCATTTGATGTTTTCGTAAATAAATAATCAATGCCATTATGAAATTGTGCACCAAGATGTTTGAACCCAACCCGGACCCCTGTTAAAGAAGGTGTTTTTTCTTGGTATCTGAAACTCAAGACCCTATGATCTGTTGTTATTTTTTTTTACCAATTTGATGGTGTTAACTGCAGAGGGATCCTGCACTGACTTTTTGTCTCGTGGAAATTGTCTTTTGTCCCGTTAAATGGTTGGCTATCAGTCCATGTTACTTTATACAATGTGAATTTTTTTTAATAACATAAGTAGTTTTCAAAACTTTTAAGCTTTACCAACTTCTGTAATTTGATGGTTTAGGCTGTAGATAGTGAGCTAGCACTAGCAGATGTAGCCTGTTAGTACTGGAAACAACTACTAGATCGAAACATGATAGCTAACGCTATGAGTAAGGTTGGTGGGAAGGGTGTAGTGACACTCAAGGAGGGTAAAAGTGCAGAAAAGAACCTCTATGTGGTAGAAGGAATGTAATTTGATCATGGCTATATCTCCCTACTTAGTAACTGACAGTGAAAAGATGTCAGTTGAATATGAGAACTGCAAGGTCTGTTGCTAAAGATCTTCTTAAATTGGTGTTGTGACATGGTTTTATTATTATTTTTAGTTTAATGTATGTTTTCTTATGACTATTGACGGAAGTCAGTTGATCTTTTGTCAAATTTTCTTTTCAGTTGTCTTCCTGTTAACTATAAAGTTCTGAGAGATCATGAGTTTTTCGAGCTAGTGAAATCGGATTCGGTTCTCAAAGTGTGAATTGTTGATCCAAAGTTGATGTCCGGATGGGGTAGTGAGCATGGCAGTTATTCATTAAGGAGGCTTCTCCTTTCTGAAACCAAAGATTTGTGAAGGATTTGGGACTTCAGTTTTCAGCACTTTTACAAATCATTATTTAGGATGCCTTTACCCAAGAAATGACTTCCTCTCCTATTATAATTTCTTCGCAGGACCTAGTTATCTCAATATTCTTAAGTTTGATGATTTGAGGGCCCGTTATGTTTTACCGGTTTGATGGTGTTAAATGCAAACGGATCCTATAGTAGTTATTGTTTTGTCTCGTGAAAATTTTCTTCCCCCATTAAACTGTTGGCTATCGATCCATATACTTTGCTCGCCTCATGGGAAATTAGGGTTTATCATCGGTGTTGAATACATGCATCCTTTTCTGGTAACTGCACTCTCTTTTCCCTTTCTCGTTATATACTGTTGGTTATTGCTAATTTTGTTATACATTTCCTTTTGTCTTGAGATTCATATTTCTCGAAACCCTAATTCTGATAAATTTTGAATCTTATAAAATAAAAAAAATTCTAATATTTATACAGATTGAAAGCAATTGCGGAAATGTACATTAGTAATGTTATTATTGCATTGATCATTTGATGTTTTCGTAAATAAATAATCAATGCCATTATGAAATTGTGCACCAAGATGTTTGAACCCAACCCGGACCCCTGTTAAAGAACGTGTTTTTTCTTGGTATCTGAAACTCAAGACCCTATGATCTGTTGTTATTTTTTTTTACCAATTTGATGGTGTTAACTGCAGAGGGATCCTGCACTGACTTTTTTTGTCTCGTGGAAATTGTCTTTTGTCCCGTTAAATGGTTGGCTATCAGTCCATGTTACTTTATACAATGTGAATTTTTTTTAATAACATAAGTAGTTTTCAAAACTTTTAAGCTTTACCAACTTCTGTAATTTGATGGTTTAGGCTGTAGATAGTGAGCTAGCACTAGCAGATGTAGCCTGTTAGTACTGGAAACAACTACGAGATCGGAAACATGATAGCTAACGCTATGAGTAAGGTTGGTGGGAAGGGTGTAGTGACACTCAAGGAGGGTAAAAGTGCAGAAAAGAACCTCTATGTGGTAGAAGGAATGTAATTTGATCATGGCTATATCTCCCCCTACTTCGTAACTGACAGTGAAAAGATGTCAGTTGAATATGAGAACTGCAAGGTCTGTTGCTAAAGATCTTCTTAAATTGGTGTTGTGACATGGTTTTATTATTATTTTTAGTTTAATGTATGTTTTCTTATGACTATTGACGTGAAGTCAGTTGATCTTTTTGTCAAATTTTCTTTTCAGTTGTCTTCTTGTTGACAAGAAAATTACAAATGCAAGAGATATGATCAATGTTTTGCATGATGCCACAAGGCGTGATTATCCTATGTTGATAATTGCTGAAGACATTGAGCGGGAAGCTCTTGCCACCCTTGTCTTAAGTAAATTGAGAGGGGCCCACAAGATTGCTGCTCTTAAAGTGCCTGGATTTGGGGAGCGAAAAAGTCAATATCTTGATGACATAGCAATTCTAACTGGAGGTTGTACTATTTTATTTTTGCAGGTTTTACTTTCAATCTCCGTCTAATCTGAATTTGAATTTCTCTTTTTTTTATTTGTTGCAGGAACTGTAATCAGAGATGAGGTTGAACTACCAAGGCGAAAGCTAAAGTGGTGCCAACTAAAGACTCGACTACCATAGTTGGTGATGGTAGCACCTAAGAAGAAGTAACTAAACGAGTTGGACAGATCTGAAATTTGATAGAGGTGCATAATCAATGACTTGGTCACATATACAGAGGATGATTTTAGATATCTTGTGAGAATTTTCTCATCTGTTTCTTTATTCAAACCGCTGAACAAGAATATGAAGGAAGACTAAATGAGAGAATAGCGAAGCTCTCTGGTGGTGTTGGTGTTATTCAGGTTTGATCATTTGCCTGAAAATATATCTAACAATTAGGTTGTAACTTATAATAGATGTATTAGATTCTTATTTGGAAGACTAAAATTTTCTCAGGTTGGAGCACAAACAGTGATTGAGTTAAAAGAGAGGAAGCTGAGAGTGGAAGATGCATTGAGTGCTGCTAAGGTAAATTTTCTGTGAGGTCACTTTTCATTCTCTTACTTTCTACAAATAATGTCTGCAGGTGTAGCAAGAATGGGACGCTGTGATTGTTTATGACCTGAGTTCTGATTCCTTTTGTTTCTAAAAAATTACTGTCAAGGATGAAGTTGGAACTATATTCCTGCTTATAAAATCTTTCAATATAAATATTATCACACAAAAAACCACTGTGAGTGAGAAACTTAGGTCTGTTGTCGATTGCTTTCTTTTTTTGGCGGGTGTGTGTGGGTGTCTGGGGGTTGGGGGTGGGGGGATACTGTTAAGTGATATTCTTGCATATTACTCGCAGATACTTATTGGCATTTATGCACTAGCTGCTGTCGAGGAGGGTATTGTTGTGGGCTGTCATTGTACCCTTTTGAGGCTTGTGTCGAAGGTTGATGCCATCAAGGAAACTCTGGAAAATGATTAGCAAAAGGTGATAGATACGACTGTCTTTTCTGCATATGGGATCTAAGATTTTGCCTCATCGCCTTAAATGGGGGGAAAAGATTATGCCTCGCTAGTTAAACTTCATTTTTGTCACTTCCTTCAGTATCTTCTTTTAATCATCACAAATAAACTAGAATGATGACAATGACTCTTCTTGCTGTTTTGGAAAAACATATTGGTAGAAGCAGATATTGTCAAAAGGGCCTTGAGCTATCAATTGAAACTGATTGCAAAGGATGCCGGAGTAAATGGAAGTGTTGTTACTGAGAAGTTAAGTTTTGCTTTTCTGTCAAAACATATTTTCTTTGTTCATTGATCGTTCTAGCTATTGGTGTTGACTACTTGATCGTTTCTTCAGGTGCTGTCCAACGACGGCCCCAAATATGGTTATAATGCTGCCACTGGAAAGTATGAGGATTTGATGGTTGCTGGGAGGGATGATCCTACCAAGGTATGAATTACTTATTTGCAGTGTAAACCATTTGTGTGAAGACGTCATGTATACTTATTCTATTGAAACTTGAAAGTAACCATAACTAACAAATCGATTTACATATTGTTGTCTTTGAAGTATGTCAATAGGGTAATAACATAATTCATCTTTATTCACACAGATCCCTTGTGAAGATCGCTCACTATTCTTTTTATGTTATTCTTTTCTGCTATCTATTTCTTCAAGATTTGTTGTTGTTATGGATTTGATCGTTGCTCATTCACAACTTCACATATTTCTAGGGTACTTGCCTGGAACTTGGACATTTGGTTCTAGCATGATACACTGTGCGGGCATTTGGTTCTTAAACTCAATCAGTCTATGTCTAAAAGCTGGTTTTCCTGATCAACCTTCCAAGAGTAGATAAAACACAGTTTAATCACTAATTTTACGGAGAGGATGATGGTAATTGTACTCACAACTGTTGATTTTAAAAGTCCTCATTCTAATTGATCTAGTAAGGAAGTAACATGTTGTGGTATTCCTTAGTAGTGCTTTTGAGGCATAAAATAGACCTTTGTTTGAAGAATTAAGGATAGTAGAGAAGCTGAACGTTCAAGTTGATTCATATCCTGTTTGTTTACAGCGCTAGTAAATAAGCTTTTTCCTTGGTAGCTGAGAGTGAGACTCCTATGTTTCTTTTCCCTGTGACTTCTAAAGATGAACTTTTAGCTTTGATAGGCTATATAGAGGTAACATATAAATAGATAGAGAATATTGGTTTAGCTGCTAAACTTTTGTCTTGCCGAGAGCACTACCAGTTCCTCAGACTTGGGCAAAGAGAGGAGATTAACTCCTCCAAACTCCAAAGTGACATATTGAACCTTCAAGTTGGATGCTTTTCCTTGCCTTGCTCATCTATCAAGGAAAGGTTCAAGGTTCTGAGGCACTGGACAAGAAGGGACTGCCAGGACCTCTCTGTCAATAGCTCATATCCCGTGGCTGGAATTTGAAGATCCTGGCAAACTGCAGAGTTGGAGTTATACTCTCTCAATTGTGTCCATCTTGTTGTCTGCGCAAAATGTCTGGCTTTTAAAGGTATTGCTGTCTTCAGCTATGAATAGGCTGAGACGGGATCAGATCCCCCTAGATCCACACTCTGATAAAGAAGCAGGTATTTCAAAATTTTGGACTGAAATCTGAACCTGTGTTGTGCCTGGATCTATAAACCATTCACAATGCAGTAATTTCTTTAATTTGTTTTTGTCTAAAGTCGAAAATTAGAGTTTACTTGCATTGTGCTGCTTAATCTCAATGAAGATTCTTGCTTGTTTTTGAAATTTTGGGTACAAAAGATTCCAACTAAAGTAATTAAATTTTAGGTACACAAACAAAGAGGTAATTTATTAGATTGCAGGACAAACATTGGTTTCTTCCTGAATGCCGGTGATACTATACAACAGTGTTTGAAAAAATGTAATGGGCGACCATTAATTAAATCAATGAATAAGCATAAAAAAGAAAAGCCTAAGCTTCCTGAGTTTTGAGGAGGAGGAGGACGAGGAGTAGTTAGGGGTGGAATCGAATCGAATCTGAGCGAATAGGGTCTTATTCGAATTTGAATTCGGTTCAAATAGCTTATTCGTATTCGTGTTTGAATTCGACTCGAATAATATTCGGAATTCGAATTCGCTTTGTTTAGTTATGTACATATTCGGTAACTATTCGCGAACATTCGATTAACAATATTCTGTGGTTTTGAGATCGAATTATTCGTCAAATATCCGATATCTATTCGCCAATTATTCGAAAATCAATACAAACGAACAAAGCTCAGCAAACAAAGTATTTGGAGAAAATGCACAAAAGAAAAGGAAGTGGAAAATCTGAAATTCATGGAATTCTCAAGTGTAATCTTTCAATTATTTGGACATGATGCACAAAAGATCAGTCTTTAGCAACTAGCTTAAGAAAAAATCAAGAAAATAGATAGAAATTTAAGGTTCATCTCACCTTTTGATGGAAGCATAAAGAGAGATCCAGAGATCTCGAGAGAAACAACACGCCGACAACTACACACTGTCAGAGAGGAAGAGAGTGTCGAGAGAGATCTCGAGAGATAGAGAGGCCGTAAAGAGAACTTGAGAGAAAGAGCGTCGGAGAGGGTGAGAACGTCACGTCAGAGATGAAGAGAGAGTCGAAAGACAGGAGATCATCGGAGGAAGAGAGTCAAAGGGAAAGAGATCGGTGAGAGAGATCTCAAAGTCGGCTAAATTGGGAATTGGAGGAGGCAAACAGAAAGTGAGGAGGAAAACCCTAGGTCTCTTAACTTATCTATTTTTATGGGATGCAATTTGTAATAAAAGTTTGGATGAATAATATTTGTATTAAGTTTAATTAATAGGACTAAAATGTAAAATATAATCAAATAATTAATAATCAACCAAGGTTCAAAAACACGGTTTTATTATCCGTGCGGTTCGAGAGCGAGTCACGATTAATCGGATTATGCGCCGATTAATCGGATTATGCGGAATTACTCGTTTTCAAATTTTTTAACATATATTTATTATTTTTCATACATAAAAATGTATATATTCATAAAAAAAAGAAGATATACTAAGAAAAATATAAATAAATAAGTGACTGAATAATCAATAATTAAGTAACTAAGAAAAATATCACGGTTTTATTATCCATCACCGCCGCCGCTGCCATCGGGCCACGGCCATTGTCTCCACCGCACTACAAGCATCGCCGCCACCGCCACGCCACTTATCTGCCGCCTGCTGCCGCCGTCATTGTGTTGTTGTCCTGCGTCAGCCGCTGCCATCACAGAGTTCTGCTGTCGCCGCCATTGCCGTAGAAGGGAGAGATGGGGGCTTGAAAGAGAGAGAGATAGAGATGTGGGGGAGGCAGCCACAGAGAGAGAGATGGGGGGAGGCGGCCTAGGAGAGAGAGGAAAAAACCCTAGTAGTTTGGGTTTTATTCAAACGGGTTTAAAAATATTTGCGGGTTCAGTTTTTTAAACCCGAAACCCTGTTTAAAACCCAAACCCTGTTTAAAACTCACCCGCATACTCTTTTTATGCGGGCGAGTATGCGTTTTGATCTGATTTATACGGTTGTCCGCTTATATGACCGAATCAGCCCATTTCCAAGCGGAAATGGGCCGATTCCGCATATGCGGCCGCATATGCCGATTTTTAGAACACTGTAATCAACCGAATCGAATGTAGCTCTGGTTAAATTCTATTCGTTTATAAGCCGAATACTAAAAATTATTCGTTTAATACTAAATGAACTGTCGAATCAAATTTGATCGAATATCTGGACGAATATTTCCCGAACCGTTTATTAATTATTTGGTTCGCTTCCACCCCTAGTAGTAGTAATGATTTTAGTAGTAGTAATGATTTTAATGTAAACAGTTTTAAATTTTTTAAAAAGGAATATTTATTGCATATCTAATTTACGTGATAAACAAATAGAAGAGGAATTTGTGCAAAGGAAGTTCACTTGTGATTAGTGTTGCCAATATTGGAGAAATAGGAGTAATAGAAGCCTCAGTATGAACAGAGGAGTACTGGATAATAAATTGAATATTCCGGTAACTGCTTAGAGGTAGTTTTGTCAGTAGCTTCAATTGATGGAGATCCTGCTAAGTTATGTGAAGAGATGGACCCATACAGACGACACAAGATAAGGAAAATCTTTATACTGACTTTCTGAGGCGTACAATTCAATGCATGATTAACAAAAGTGTAAGCTTCAAGCAAGAGCGTAAATGGATATTTATAATCCTTTGTATGTGCATCCTTTTAAGCAAATGCCAGAAGTAATAATTATCTGCACCATTTAATGTGCTCTCCATTTACTATCGACTTGTAAGCTTATGCATATTTTGTTTTCTGCTTTATTTAGTCCACTCCGAATATATTTAATATACGGTGTTTTTACGTTCTACTTAATCTATGAATTAGGAATTATATTTGAATTTGGTACTTCAAGTTTTTATAATTTTTATTAGCTTATAGACTTGTTATTTCTTAAAATTCTTTATGTACTATTTGAATACTCTGGAATATTTTGGTATTTTACGAACTTAGACAACAACCATTGGATTTGGATATAGATTCTATTTTTATATAATTCATAGGACATCATAGAGTATTTGAGCTGTGGATAGTTTTTTCAGATTTGGGATTCGGATTTTAGGGAATGTGCTACATGTACAGTTCCAACCTCATCTTAAGAGAAAGTATTATTAAGCTTCATAACTTATATCTCTACCCTATAGGCTATGTGTCAAGTTATGAATGCTATGCTTCAAAGCACAGTGAAACAAGCATTGGAGTGACTAGTGAGCTTTGTAAAACATTTCTATGCACTATATTTAAATTCATGAATACATTACTCAAACAGATTTAATGTGGCTGGATCCCTTATTTTCGTTATTCGCTTCATTTATTGATTGGATGAGTTTAAATGGATTGGGATCTTAATCAGGACTTAGTGCAGTCTGAGTTTGGCCCTGTTCCTTGGTAGGCTTAGCCTCCATCAGCTCCCCTTTCCTCTTGAATGTGTATCCTTCGGTGGCTGGTTGCTTTTAAAATAGAAAAGGATTGAACTTCGCTTCAGTTCCTGTGGAAAGATTCAATCTCCTTTCATGTCCGAACATCTACCTACCCGAACCTCCTGATTGACATTGTTGCGGTCAAAATCTTTCTCCTGTTAAAAATCCCTCATACCACTTGATATGTCATGGTAGTACTGTTTGTATCCACTCTATAACAAGGGAATTTGATGAAGTAATTGGCGACTGGATCTTTCTATTTTGTCTACATCCTGGCCGTGTAATACCATATTGAAAAAAGATTTACCAGAGCTGACTATCTCTTCTTTTCTTATCTTCTAAGGATGAAGGAAAGTTTGCATCCTTGACAATCTCTCCGTAATGTTTGTGACCTGTATCAATATCTAAAATCATTTGCCTTCAATGAGAACTGTGAATTGCAAAAGTTTCACTTAGATTGCTTTAACTCATCTGATCTGTAATTACTTTAACAGATGCATTGTTGGTTGAGAGATTAAGGTTTTCATTGCTTGTCTTTGTAGGTTTCCTTTCTTGCTCTTCCCTTTAGTGTGTGTTTGTCCTAATTGCAAGGCTAAGATTTTTTTTCTTCATTGCAAGAGCTATTGTAGATTATGCATTAGGAGAAATAATTGTTCTGGTGGGTGGGAATTTAGCAATCAATCTTCAATATTTAAATTAGACTTGCAAGTGACTATTGTAGGATCTCACCCTAATCCAACATCATCCCACACCTAGTGTTGGGATTTACTTTATTATGATGTTTTCATGGGATGCCAAATTTTCATCGCGATTCTTGAGAAGGCAGAGCTGACCATCTATTTTATGATAACTGACTCTTATCTTGATAATCTTAAAACAACAAGCAACCTTTTACACTTCTTATTTGGGTTGTTGGTTTCTTTATTACATTATGACATTGCTTTACTTTTGGTTAAACAGAAGAGAAAATTATAGATGTTTGAAGGAAGATACTATTACAGTCCTATGTCGCTCCGATAAGGATCTCGGTGCTTCCATTCTGTTGCTTTTCTGGACATTCTTTTATCTGATCTTGAAATCTCATAAACTGTGAAATGTGAAGTCTCTACATTTAGCAGCACTTTCAAATTCTCTGATCTCATATAATATTGAAGTTTTCCTATTTTTAACTTATATTGTTTGTACCTAAACATATGTAGATTTGAATATCACATGTAATCTAAATCTAAAACAAATTTGAATATCTAATTCACTAGGAAAACATCGTAAGTAACCCTTAGCTCATCATCCTTCTCTAGCTCCACTTCATGACGAAAGATTGATCCTATGTGAAAGTCCTTGTTTGATACTTCTAGGTCATGATATTACATATTCTCTCGTTCTTCTTGCGATCGTAATACAGTTTTGATTCATTGATTATTTAATGGGAAAATTACATTGGGAGCCTTGCTTTTAAGAATCCAATCAAGAAACACCTCAGCCTTTTTGCGCTAACTATAAAAGCCTTTGACCTAATAAACATTTCAAAAGACCCCTTAACCCATGTGACTTTTTTAAGTATTCCAAAAAATGTTCTTTCCTTCTTCATTTTCTTCCCTTTTTTTTTCCTCTTTTGTCCTTCTCATTTCTCCATGAACCCATGAACCTCTCATCTCTCCCCTCTCCTCTCTCTCCTCTTCTCTCATTTTCAACCTCTCATCTCTCTTCTCTTCTATCATATTCAACCTCTCTCATCTCTCTCCCATTCTCTCACCTTCAACCTCTCTCATCTCCCTTTTCATCTCTCATCGACTCATCGTTCTCTTCCACTGCCGCCTTCACCTTTGTCGTTGTCTCTCTCAATATCATTGCCTCTCCTCCTTCGCCCCTCCTCCACATCTTTCTTCTTTTCCGTTCTTTATCATCCTCCGCCTCGACCTTTCCTCCCCACCCCTCTTCCCACTCTTCTCTGGTCCCTCTTTTCTCTCCGTCGCCTCTACTTCAATCTTTTCTCCACTACTTTTTATTTCATGGACTAGTAATATCAAGATTAATACTTTAGCCTTGAATTTGTCAAAAAGAAAAAAATAAAAAATAAAAAATATTTGATGCGTGCGATATGCGGCAAATAAAAAGTAGTTACGTAAGCGAAAAAAAAGAAAAGTTATTATTTTTAGCATTTTTATTTATAAAACTGTTAAGGGAGGTGACAAGAGGACAAAGGAAGAGAGATAAATGGTGAGGAGATGTAGTGGTTGAGATTGGAGGAGAAAAAAGACAGAGTTGCTATCGTTTATGTTTTTATTCAAAACATATTGTCTTTGTTCATAAAATTATTGCATTTGTTTATTAAATTGTTACATTTGACGCTTCTAAAACCTATGCTATGAAATTGTTTATCGCTTTTTTATAAAATTCTTATTTGTCATACATAATATGTTATGATCGTTCATAAAATATTATTTATTGTACATAATATGTAACCTTTATTTTTAAATGATTACTTTTGTTTATAAAAATTTTATCCATATTGATTTAACTGTTACCTTTTCATTTGTCCGAACCTACATTTTAAAATGTTATTTTTATTCATAAATTATTATATTTGTTCATAAATAAGTTACTTTGTTAATAAAACTTGTTAATCCCTTTTATAAAATGGTTACTTATCATAAGATTTTTACATGTATAGATTAAAATGTTACCTTTTTTATTTCCTGTAGACTAATGCTATAAAATTTCATATTCATTCATAACCGGGATGAGGATATGACGTCGCATTACATAGGTATCTATACTCATTAATAAGCAGTGTATAAAATATTGACCGATATATCGGGTTCAACAACAGCCGACAACGATATTTATAGGTTTATAGTGTTTTCTGTTTTTTAGAATTTTTTTTGATATATCAATCGATATCCGATATATCCCGATACCCGCAATATCGATCGATATTGAATTTTTTTTTTGTTTAGTGTTTTTTGGGTTTGGGTTTGGTTTTGGGTTTCTAACTCTAACCAAATACCAAATTAAACTCTCCCTCTGCTTCAAAAATCACAATCGATCTCACAAAAATTCTAAGCCTTAAAATTGTGGCGCTTGTCTCTCTCTCTCTCTCTCTCTCTCTCTCTCTCTCTCTCTCTCTCTCTCTCTCTCTCTCTCTCTCTCTCTCTCTCTCTCTCTCTCTCTCTCTCTCTCTCTCTCTCTCAGTCTCTCTCCTTCTCTCTTTTGCCGCCCTCTCTCTGCCCTCTCTCGTTTGTCCCTCTCCCCCCTCTTCCTCCACCCCTTTCTCCATCTCTCTACCTCTCTCTAATCTCTCTCTATGTCTCTTTTAAATGTTATGCACTTTAAAAGTTTCATGATGCAATCGAGAAAAAAGTTTCTACAATTTGTTAGTCATCCTAAAGATATACCATGAGTTTTTATTTAGAAATCATTAAATATGTTTAAATTACATATTAGAATGTTAGATTATGCATGAACATCATCCGATATGACGCCCTGATATTTACTATATGTCCCGATATATCCCCGATTTTCGCAATCCGATATGGATTTCGGTCGTCCGATATTTACACAATTTCTGATATTTAAAATAATGTTCATAAGTTATTGTATTACATAGGTATTTTACTATTCAAAAGATTACTCTAGACTCAAGACATTAAACATAAGACTTCAATTTGATAAAGTGTAACCCAGTGAAAAGGCCCCTCAAATTTTCTGTTTGTGCACACAGACAGAAACTTCAAGTTTAGCATTCAACATAGACAACAAAGAAGAAGGAAGAGAGCTGCGTGGGGCGAGGGTAGAGGAGAGGTGGCGAAGGAAAATTTGAAACGAAGGAGAGTGGGGATATACATTGAAGAAGAGAAAGGAGAGACAAGAGAGAAGGAGAGGCGGACAAGGAGGAGAAGACGTCACGGTAGAAGAGAATGATAGACCAAGAATAAGATGAATGAGAGGGAGTAGGGGAGACGGTGGAAGAGAGGTGACCACATTGAAATAGAAGCAACAATGGGGAGAAGACGACGGTGGAGTAGGATGAGAGAAGGCTGGAAAGAAGGAAAGAGATGAGAGAGGTTGAAGATGGGAAAGATATATGGGTTTGTGGAAGAAATGAGAAGGAAAAAAGAGGGGAAAAAAGGAGGGAAGAAAATGAAGGAGAGGGCATTTTTAGAATACTCAAAAAAGTCACATGGGTTAAGGGGTCCTTTGAAAAGTTTTTTGGGTCAAAGGCTTTTTTAGATAGCCAAAAAAGATTGAGGTGTTTCTTGATTGGATTCTTAAAAGTGAGACTTCCAATGTAATATTCCCTTATTTAATTCTAAAGCTTCTCTGGTTTCTATCTTGGAAGGTACGTGATAAAAAAAAAGATATTGTTGCAAATACCTATATCAAGAAAACTCCTTTTGTTCTTAGAAATAACCAATTCAAAGAGGCAAAGACACTCAATAGCCTTGGTAAACATGCAGATGTTGCTTAAACTAATTGCAGTTTAACAAAGTCGATAACGATCTGAGAACTAAGTTGAAAATATCAATTCTTGTAGATTTGTCCAGAAAATTACATGTATAGTTGTATATGATTGTTATAGGTCTTCAATTTACCTACATCATTTTCTTTTACATGAAAAATGTGTATGCCCTTTGGCTATAGATTCAAAATGATATTTAGTTCTCAGAGACGAATTTTACTTTTTTAGCGAGTCTTATCGTCTTATATATTAATATTGACTCTTTCCTACATTAAAATTATATGTTTTCTCCTTAGAAATATCAGTCGTATTGAATGTCACCAGCATAAGCGTTAGCCACTAGAATGTTTGATAAAGTGTAACCCAAAGGAAAGGCCCCTCAAATTTCGTTTGTGCACATGCATTTAAACTTCAAGTTTAGCATTCAACATAGACAACAAAGAAGAAGGAAGAGAGTCATGGGTAGAGGAGAGGCTAAGGAAAATTTGAAACGAAGGAGAGTGGGGATATACATTGAAGAAGAGAAAGGAGAGACAAGAGAGAAGGAGAGGCGGACAAGGAGGAGAAGACACAGAGAAGAGAATGATAGACCAAGAATAAGATGAATGAGAGGGAGTAGGGGAGACGGAAGAGGTGACCATTGAAATGGAAACAATGGGAGAAGACAGGGAGGGATGAGAGAATGGAAAGAAGGAAAGAGATGAGAGGTTGAAGATGGAAAGATAATGGAAGAAATGAGAAGGAAATCAGGGGGAGAAGATAATGCGAGAAGATGGTGAAGGAATGGAAGGTTCATGGATTCATGGTTGATATGAAAGGAGAAAAAAAGAGAAAAAGAGGGAGGAAGAAGAAAGGAGAGGAGAGAGATGAGAGAGGTTGAAGATGAGATGAGAGGAGAGATGGGAGACATGGGTTCTTCGAGAAAATGAGAAGGAAAAAAGAGGGGAAAAAAGGAGGGAAGAAAATGAAGGAGAGGGCATTTTTAGAATACTCAAAAAAGTCACATGGGTTAAGGGGTCCTTTGAAAAGTTTTTTGGGTCAAAGGCTTTTTTAGATAGCCAAAAAAGATTGAGGTGTTTCTTGATTGGATTCTTAAAAGTGAGACTTCCAATGTAATATTCCCTTATTTAATTCTAAAGCTTCTCTGGTTTCTATCTTGGAAGGTACGTGATAAAAAAAAAGATATTGTTGCAAATACCTATATCAAGAAAACTCCTTTTGTTCTTAGAAATAACCAATTCAAAGAGGCAAAGACACTCAATAGCCTTGGTAAACATGCGATGTTGCTTAAACTAATTGCGTTTAACAAAGTCGATAACCGACATGTAACTAAGTTGAAAATATCAATTCTTGTAGATTTGTCCGTAAAATTACATGTATAGTTGTATATGATTGTTATAGGTCTTCAATTTACCTACATCATTTTCTTTTACATGAAAATGTGTATGCCCTTTGGCTATAGATTCAAAATGATATTTAGTTCTCAGAGACGAATTTTACTTTTTTAGCGAGTCTTATCGTCTTATATATTAATATTGACTCTTTCCTACATTAAAATTATATGTTTTCTCCTTAGAAATATCAGTCGTATTGAATGTCACCAACGCAAAGCGTTGGCCACTTTTAGAATGTTTAATAAAATGTTCTACTACCAAAACCAAGTTGTGTGTCTATGGGATTCTGTGGCATCTTGATGGTGTCCTTGGTATCTGACATCTCTATTTTGGGTTGTTTAGCATTAGAGCCAAAAACCTATTCTTCTTTTGAAAATCAAACTAAGTTATGCTAGTTATGCCTTTAAAGAGAATGAATCAGTGGAAGTGCTTCCAACATTAATTATTTAAAATATTAAGTACTTGTTTCCAATGGTCATGTCCAAAAGGGTACGACATTTTAATGGCTATAAATCGATGGATAAACTTTTCAGAGAGCATATGTCTTTCTCTTTTATATGTCTTGATACTAAAACTATCAAGTTATTCTTGCTCATTCTCTGAAAAGCAAAGGATGAGTTGATGAAGAGAAGTGCTCTGTTGTAGTATGCAAGCCAATTTCATGACTGATGTTAATCAGATATTAGCTGGATATATGTCTCTACCTGGATATATGTCCTATGTTCTGCACATTAAATCTTTGGCATATTTAGTAACTTTCATTATGTAATAAACATGTACTTTGGTGAAAAAAGATCTTTAGCATTATTCATTTGTATAAAGCCAATAAAGGCATGATAGGTTTCTGTGTATTTCGATGTAGAAAAATGAGACACTGAGCTACTCTATGTTGAAGAGCCCAAGCTCTATTCCTTTTATAAAATTGTGCACTTATTAAAATCTTAGCATCTATACGAGGTGGAAACATATTTTCCTAAATAAGTTACCAAGAGATAGACTAGTGGTGAGGCCCACCCTGCTAGTCACCTCGGACGAGATGGATCTCACCACTCCTATATCTTGAAAACTTATTTTGGTAAATGATATATATATATAGAGAGAAATGGAGAAACTTGGTACCAAGTTTCTCAATGGGACTTGGTAGTGATGTGAACAAATCTGGTCCACACATCAAAGAGTTGAGTAGATTTTGTAAAAAAACCCTCACTTTTAGCCAAATCCAAACCCACCTCTCTCTCTCTCCTTGCCATCTGATCCTCTCTCTCTCTCTGGCCAACCCAAACCCACCTCGACCCCGCCTCCGCCCAGCTGCGACCCCCTGCGACCCAGCCTCCCACATGCGACCCCCTCCCTGGCAGCTGCTCCAGCCTCCTTGCCTTGAGGGCCAGTGAATCTGTAGGAAGTCGGCGGAGCTACGGGGTTGGAAGGGAGAGGCGGCTGCGGGGTCGGGGTTAGAAGGGAAAGGTGGCGACGGCGGGAGGCGGGGGTCGGGGTGGGTTTGGGTTGGCTAGGGAGAGAGAGGAGAGATGGAGAAATGAATGGGAGAGGAGAGATTGTTTATCAGATGGCAGGCAGAGAGGAGAGAGAGAGAGAGGTGGGTTTGGATTTGGCTAAAAGTGAGGGTTTTTTATAAAATCTACTCAACCCCTTGATGTGTGAACCAGATTTGTCCACATCACTACCAAGTCCCATTGAGAAACTTGGTACCAAGTTTCTCCAATTTTCTCATATATATATATATATATATATATATATATATATATATATATATATATATATATACAGGAAAAGTATTCCTAAGATGACACCTTAGATTCAATCTAATGAAACACCTTTAAAACTACATTATATGCAATTGATTTACTCGATCCACTCCATTCGTTTCGATTTATATATTTTGAATTGTATATAAATAAAAAATTAGGCATATTGAGTTATAATTACTCATGCATCAAGTGTTTGAATGAACGGTTTTACGACAATATAACTAAAGAGATAATGAAAAATATGTGTTGGAAGTATTGAAACATAATGATTTTCATTTTATAGATTTTTTGACATATTTAGATCATGATGAACGGAGTGGATCATTGATTGCAATAGTCTAATCCATACCGCAAGAGATGTTTCCTTAGATTGAGTATAAGGTGGCACTTTAGGAACACTTTTCCATATATATATATATATATATATATATATATATATATATATATATATATATATATATATATATATATATATATATATATATATATATATATATATATATATATATATATATAGAGAAATCTCCTATAAACTTAAGTTTTATAGGGAATAGTCATACACCAACTTTTCTATCCATTGATATTGCCTTGGGATCCGTGAAAGATATAAAGCCCACTTTGAAATTTGTGCATCTCTTGATTTCACGGATCCCAAGACAACATCAATGGAATCAAAAGTTTGTGTGTACTATTCACTATTCCCTATCAATTTAAGTTTATAGGAGCCTTGCTCTATATATATATAAGGTTAATGGGTGTCATATATCATATGAGGGGATTCCCTTATATATAATGATGTGGCCCAATCAACATTCAAGTGTGGTTATGAGTTTTTCTCTCTCCTCCTTTATTCACTTGGGGGAGAATGTGCCACATCATTATTATATGAGGGAAACCCCTCATATGACAAGGATATATATATATAGAGCAAATCTCCTATAAACTTAAGTTTATAGGGAATAGTCATACACCAACTTTTCTATCCATTGATGTTGCTTTGGGATCTATGAAAGGTATGAAACCCATTTTGAGATTTGTGCATCTCTTGATGGCACAAATCTAAAGGCAACATCAATGGATAAAAAGTTGGTGTATACTATTCCCTATAAACTTAAGTTTATAGAGCCTTGCTCTATATATATATATATATATATATATATATATATATATATATATATATATATATATATATATATATATATATATATATAGGGTTGGATCAAATGAAAACTCACAAATATGAGAACTAAGAACCAAATCTCTACCCTTAGATCTTTAACCAATCAACGGTTGTGATTAAACTCTATTAAATTCAAATTTTTAACTAAAGGGTACGCTAGTCATAGAATCAGTTACATTATAGGCAGTTTTTTCTTTCCTAACTAAGCGCAACCTTCTTCCTTATCAATTTCGTCTAATCTTCAACCAATCTACCCTTAAATTAAACTCTATCAATTTCGTCTAATCTTCATCTTTTTTATCTTTTTTTTTCCTGTTCGTCCGTGCGAATTGTTGCATATCATCAAGTTTCAGATTCAATAAATCTATAATTTTTTCGTTTATCTGTGTTGTCATGGAAAGTGTAGATTCAGGTATCTGTAATCATGCTGTTTTCGATCCATTTGTTTTTTATTTATTTATTTTTCTGTTGTTTTAGTCGAAAGCGTTTTTGTGCTTGAATATACAGAATCACATTTTATTTTTAACAGAATCACCTATGATTTTTTACAGAATCACCTTGATTTTCGTCGATGTTGTTGTTAAATGTTGTGTGCTATCAATGTTGTTGTTATGAGAACTCTTCTGTTTTTTTGTTGGTGCATTGCTTTTTTTTCCGGGGTCCGCATTTCTTTTCTTGCTGGTTTTTTTATATTGTGAATCTTGCTGTGCTTTTGCTGTTTAGACGAAATCATCATCGTCAACTGTTGATTTGTAGCGATCATGGGTTGGTGATTCTGCTGTCTGGGTAATGGCTTGGGCTGAATTTTCGGGCGCCCACTCGTTTGATATTTTTTGTTGATCGTCGGTTGTCTTACTTTGGCTTTTTGAATATAGTTTTTTTACCCCTGAAACAAAATAACATTATTTTCACACACTTAAGTTTTATAGGATGTAAATCATGTAGTTTAATGTATAGAATGTTCTTAGTCCATTCAATCGAAAAACTAATAGAATCAACTAGTTTACAAATCGAATCACCTTGATTAATTTTCGAATCACTTAAATAATTTGCATAATAAGGTAATCTAATTTACAAAAATCATAATGTAGAATCTATAGAATCACATAATTAGTTTTACGTAATCACATATTATAACTTGCCCATTAACACATTGTTTTTTAATCTCATAGTATTTTTACGTAATCTCCTAATAAATTACTAATCTCATGTACGATCTAACAAAGATCGGTTCAATTTTCTAAGTCCATTCAATTAGAATAGATTAACGTAATCACCAAGTTTACAAAACGAATCACCTTGATTAATTTTCGAATCACTTAAATAATTTGCATAATAAGGTAATCTAATTTACAAAAATCATAATGTAGAATCTATAGAATCACATAATTAGTTTTACGTAATCACATATTATAACTTGCCCATTAACACATTGTTTTTTAATCTCATAGTATTTTTACGTAATCTCCTAATAAATTACGAATCTCATGTACGATCTAACAAAGATCGGTTCAATTTTCTAAGTCCATTCAATTAGAATAGATTAACGTAATCACCAAGTTTACAAAACGAATCACCTTGATTAATTTACGTAATCACGTAACTAATTTGCATAATAAGGTAATCTAATTTACAAAAATCATAATGTAGAATCTATAGAATCACATAATTAGTTTTACGTAATCACATATTATAACTTGCCTATTAATACATATACACAATATACGTTGAGATTATGTCAAAACATCAACCAAATACCAAAATTCAAATAACTAATAAACGAATACTCAAATATATACATGCATGCGATTTTTTTTTTAAAAAAATTACAAACCCATAAAAACCCTTTCGAAACGCGTTTTAAAGACAATAAACATAGTCGATTAGTCTATTTTCACTAATTTTAACTACTTAAGTTCGCGATTTCCCCCAAAAAATTAGTTTTTAGGGATTCCGTATAAATAAATCCGAAAATACCTCTTTTCTTCATGTGTTGTTGACAATATGCACTTTGATTTGTCATTCTTGCGTTTGCTGTTGATTCTGTGACGATTCGTTGTGTTTTGGCTGAGTGATTTTGGCGGAGAGAGCGAGCGATTTTCGGCATTTTTAGGGTTTCCGTACCTGTGCTTTTTATCTTTTTACCCTTATTTCAGTTTTTAATGTTTATTTAATTACAATTCTGCCACCTTGATTTTGGCAGAATCTCAGCCTCTGGTTTTGTATGATGGATGGTTGATATTGGATTTTTAGTTCTCACATTTATTTGGGTTCTCATTGGAACCAACCCCTATATATATATATATATATATATATATATATAAACGATCTGTGTATAAACTTTTGAATGCATGATAACGCTTTTTATCTTAACAATTTGTAGACAAACAAAATTGTTAAGATAAAACGTAAAAGTCTACTACAATTTCGATGTATGAAAATATATATGCACTATCTTTGTTATTTATATTTATTCTAGTGTCATATTATTGTGTTCCATGTCTGTATGCATGCTTCTTAGGTCTGACATCATGGTCTGGCCATCTCTCCTGCTAGATGTTTTGGCTAGACTTATCCTTTAAGAACTGATTGTTTCAACCCAATTTGGTTCGCGGTTGCATCTGTAAGCAATTTTTTCTGGGGATAAACTTCGCACTGGTAACTGGTATAACAAAGTAGATTTTACGTGTAGTGCCTTATTAGGCAACTTGAAGCAACTTGCTCATGGGAAGGAACACAAGTACCCAATTTCTTTTTTATAATTAACTTGGATTCTTTGTCTTCAGTTATTGCCTCATTTAGCTTCCAACTGTTCAATAGTCATCTATAGTTTGTTACCTCTAAGAGTCATCAGCCTTATCTCTCCTTTCCTTTTTTAACGAAAATACCTCTTGTAGTCATCACCCTTATTGGTTCTTTCTCAATGACGACCCACAATTTACTTTTGGTTTTATGAATACAACTGTTTTCCTATCTAAGAAACTATAAACCTAAAGCTTAAGGGTGTGTTTGACAACTTCACAATAATCCGTTTAAGGCCTTAACTGAGTTATGATTGAACAAATATGGGGATGGTTCAAAGATAACCTAGATGAGGGATTTTTTTAACTAAAAAAACCTAGTCCAATCTTGTACAAGTTTTTGCCAAACACATTATAAGCCCTTATCCAAGTTAGTGCCCTTATCCAAGTTAGTTGGTGAGTTGCCAAACAAGCCCTAAGTTTGTACTATATAAGGCCATATCACTATATCAGTAAACCACTATGGGCTAATTTATCAGCTTATGAGTGCTCATTCCAACAAGAACTAAGGAATAAAAAAGAACTTTCACCTGTCTTGAAAGTTGAAACTATGCTTGAGCCAGTGCAAGGGCAACACTTGGTGGCACATTATAAAATGTCACCCTAAATTCCCCCATCTTATGCTTTTCTTGATGTAGCTTTAAAAATCTGATGGCCAAAACAATGTATGTTTAAATTTAATTTGCAACTTAATCCTGTGTACTTAATTGCTAAAAGTGTGAAATCACGTAAACAAATATGAAGCAACATGCATGTTTTCCTTCACCTTCATACTTACGTGAATTGGCTGGCTGGGGTGAGAATTCGGCTGATCCTAACAAAAAAATAGATTTGGTGTCATATTTGGGCCAGGTCATATGCTTAAAGTATAAGGCTCCCGTCCCAACCTTGTGGGCTTAGGTTCATCCTTGTTATTCATGAAGATAGCAATTTAATGTGTTGAAATTTTTTTTGAAGTGAGTTATTACCAGGAGGTTGTCAAATAAATATATGATAATTTCAAAACTAATCAAAAAAAGATATATTATTAAGAACGCGAAGATTAAAAAAATAGCACTAAACTCCAAAAGAACAAAATAGCAACGTTAATTTTAACAATAATTTCAAACATACAAAGAGACCTTGCAAAGGTTGAGCGGGTTCACTTGGGCTATTGGGTTAATTAGAAAATGAACAGAAACTTCATTAGCTTGAGTCATTGAGGAGGGATTCAAGAGGGCCTCTAAATGAATCCTGTCAAACCGGGGCAATGTAGGCTCTGTTTTAGGCCAGACCCTGAAATCTGATGAGCCTATAATTTTACTGAAATCTAATTTTAGGGTGCCTGGGACAGGTGTCATTGCCCCTTAAGGGTGATCCTCGCTGACTGTCATCCCTAGTTACTTCATGTCCAGCCAACTGAACCTGAGATGTTGAAAAACAAAACCCAGGCATCGATGAGGTTAGGCCCTGCCCGAGTTGTAATCCAATTACTATCTATCTATATACATAATGATCTTTTCATTGTTTCCGAAGAATAATGAGCTCTTTAGTTAATATAGGAGAAGTTAATTGTTGAAAGCAAATTCTGACTGTGGTTTTAAGTCTATTCTGGATTCTTGTTCAGGTCATCTGTTGTTTTCTATGGTTTCACTTGTCAGGTTCATCTGATTGTGAATGAATTTCGTTATTATTTACTAATTTTTAAGGAAATACCTAATTGGACACTGTTATACAGAACCAAGAACTCCATCATTCCTCTTTCTTTTTCTTTTTTCCCAGTGGTACTCTGAATTTAGAAAGAGTGGGTAATTGTATCTTCCTTTTCTTCCAAAGCTTACCTCGTTATTTTCCATACGAAATGAAGCTAATGAAGATCTTCCCTCATTGAGCTCACTGCTATAGTTTTGCATGTCAGTGTGGCCTAATGTAAAAATTGAACTATATGATAAAATTTGGTTTGGTGCTCATTATTGGTTAGTTGCATCAGTTGATACCATCAACTAATATTGGCTTAATACCTTAACATATGATATTGCATGTTTATTACATTATTCTTTAATGATATATGAGTTGTTCTAACGTCTGGTATGAATTTTCTAGGAACTCTTAAACTAGATTACAAGCGCAAACCTTATGTGGATATGTGCGTATATTGTGGAAATCTTCTGTATATGTTATAATTAAATAAAATAGGCAGAACTAAGTACTTTACATGCTGAGCCTGAGCATGATTTCAAGGAGGGAAGATGTATTTTATTATGATTACTCACTGATCTAAAAGAAAATTAGATGAGTCAAAACACTCATGGAAACCCACCTGAATGGCTTTCCGTCTTCTTTGACTTAAGCCCTTGTTTTGCACCAGGGCATTATTTTGCTTCAGTGCATCATTATGATAAATTAAGTGCAAAGTAGGGTTCTGGATTACAGGTTTAGATGTAGTTGTGTGTGCTTATTTGTGGCATGTAACACTTCGTTAATATAATTTTCAATAGTCAGTTTGATCTCATTAGTCTCTCTTCGAAAGTATGATATAAGAGGTTAAAGTAATGTTTGTTCTCTTGAGAGCGTCTAGATGGATAAAGGGTTATAACATTGCTATAAAAGTGGAGTTGTAAATTCTCTGCCTAGTTGCATGGGTTACCTAGTTTTGGATGTCAATTGTTTCTATTTGGCAGGTTTGTTATGGGGTAGAGCCCCTTCAGTTGAATTCCACTTTTGTGTTTCAGAGATTGAAGACAACCTAAAACCCTCTGGCCCATGCCCTAATCAGTTGCCAAGCAACAACTTAACCCATTTCTAGTTTCTTTTTTATTCTACTCTCTCTTTCTCAATGTTTTCACTCTGTTTCTATATTTTGGTAAAATTACCATTTTTCTCCTTTTGGGATGCTTCTGCCTAATGATTTGGATTATATGTCAAGATTTCAAATTCTTCAAGAGCATCTCCTGTTGGGTACTTTTGTCTCTGATATTAGTCTTCCTCCTGTCACATGCATGCACTCTTGGCCACATATATAGAAACATATCCTTATTACCAATTGTACTGTATTTATGATTAATTTCTTTCTCTCGCTTTTTTTTGTTTTGTTTTGTTGGCAGATTACATTAATTAGTTCGAGTATCAAAGTAACATCTCTGCTTATTACTTTTTTCGTTGGGAGATAGTTATTTTTTCTTTTGTGTGTGCATGCAAGATAGAAAATTTGAAAGAACCTTGCGGTGGGATACAGCAAGATTTTAAAGGACCTTACAGATATACGCATGCACCTAACACTTCATTTATTTCGCACTTATCTTTGGAATCACATTCTTCTATCAAATTGCAAATGCCATTCTTATGTCTTTTTTGTCTACAGCAGATTTGTAGAAAAAGACTAATGCGCAAAGTTCATATCTAAAGTCATATTTCAGTGTAATCTGTATTGTGAGGAGTTGCAGAACCGGAAGCTACCCCATATCAGCCTGTTTTGGATGCTTTCACTCGAGCAGATTCCAATGAACTCAACCCTTGACATATAAAACAACTGCAAAGCCCCAGGAAAAGAACAAAGGTGCCAATTGTTTTCCCATTTCTGTCAATTGTTTTGTATTTTTCAGACTTTATTCTTCGATTTCTGCTTCACGAGTTTGTCACTATACAGAAATCTTCCGTTTCTGTCACTTGAACTTATAGATGGCGATCAAAGATATGGTTTGCCCCCCTGTGCTTACTGCTGCCAAAAGGTAGAATTCAATGTCTTTGGTATTGTTCTTTTGGAACCCAATAATCCAAATTGGAGTAGGAATAAGGACATTCATCCATGTGAATGCACTGGGTTTTGAGAATGACAGCCACTAGTTAGTAGACACTTTTGAAGAGGGAAGAGGAGAGGAGTATGGATAGTGATGTCAATGAGCATTCTGAACAGGAGCGGCTTCCTGCTACTTTGGATTTGATATCTCTGTGTCTGTGGCTTTTTCCTCACGAGGGAGGGGGATCTGGCTCTGTTAATGCATGGTCATTCTCTGTCCATCCTTCAGTTCTTCTTCCATGTACCAAACTCATCATTCTCTCTCAGAAAACTGCCTTCAAGTAGAGTGGTGTCCACAATACTAGATTCTGCTCTGAGTGAGAAAAGAGAGGAAATATAGGGGTATCACTACCTTTCCCCCTACACTTAAGCTTTTGCACTGTTTGATACATCCTTTTAGAACGAAACCTTTGATACATCTTATCGTATCCATCCAGTCAAAATCATGCGGTCCATGTGCAATTTTCATTATTTTTGACTGCAAGAGCAAGTTGTCGGGAATAAGGCCATGGCATCATTGCCTGTTGATTGAGACTCTACACCCGTTCACTCTCTTCTCTTCCCTTTTCTTTTGATGGTGTGACATTTGTTCTTTCTTTAACCACGAGTGATGGGGATTAACCATATCCTGAGGATGCATTTGGCAACTACACGAAACGGGGTTAGGATTGATCGTGACCCATTATTGGAAAAAACAGTATTTGGGAAAAACTGGTGAGTATTTAGGCCAAAAAGTGACCTTTAAACTTGTTCTTTTTTGGGCAACCTCTTGCTTTGACCCCATGATTGATCATAACCCAGTTTTTTAAGGGTTGCCAAACATAACCTAAGATGTTTTTCCCCCATAATTTACACAGTTTATTTTCCTAGATTGACTTCTTTTTTTCGTTTTTCCTTGACTAACTTTTTGCAAAGTTTCAGATGTCACAATAGGATAAGAATCAGTGGATGTTGCCGCTTGTCAAAGGAATGCTGCTGGTTCTCTCAGAATCTAGGAACAGCGCAAGCTTTTCCCCCTGAAGAAAGAAAAGAAGGTTAGGTCTGATTAGTGATATCTCGGAAGAGTACGTGTTAAGACTTTGACTGTAATTCTTAAATTCGAAGTAAATGTTTTGCTTATTGTTGACGAGTAGAATTCTGACACTAGATGGAGATTGTTGTGTTACGAAAGGTAAAATTTACTACAATAATATTTCCAAACGCCATTAATCGCAAGGCAATGATTGTTACAGAATAGTTGGCCTTTTATCAAAGTCCATTTGTGGCCTAGTGCCTAGCAAAAAAGGGAGACCTATGTTTGTGTTGATGTGGAAATGTACTGAAACTGGCCAGATTCATTCATCAATGGTGGAGGAATTCCCCTCCTCTGAATGCGGGAGGCACACAGCTACCATGATCTTGTCAATGTACGGCCATGAATTAGTTAGTGAGTTCTGTGGGCTATTTTGAGCCCAGCTCAAGAAAATGGGGCTGAGCCCATGAAGGTGTTTTTGGAAAGGAAGCATTTATAAATGAATGGTACAAAATGGGGATTGATTGTGGAAGAAATCAGTCTAATGAGAATGGAGAACGAAAAACTTTTAAGGGTATTTTTTTTTGTGAATCTCAGGTACTTATGCTTTTGATAGATATACCCTAGAAAGATTTTTAGAATTACAGTTGAACTTTCGGAAGATTGTATGTACCAAGAAAAGGAAAGGATGGAATCCATAGTTAGTTCTCAAAATGTTAATCTCCTCAACGCAAGTAATATGTGAGAAATCATCATTAACTGTGTACCACTATGTGTTTATTTTGAATTTTGGGTGTTGAAAAGTGTCGAATTGACTAGTTTCCATCAAAGCTCTAGTCTGGGTATAAGCTATGCTCAACCCATCTCTGCTTTAAATGATCAAGTATGGAATTCATGTAGCTAATTCTAAAAATATTTGAGAAGGATATATTATCTTTATTCATGCAGTTCACTTCAAATACTTGAGAAGGTTTGTTCGCTCTCGGTTTTTTCCTTTTCTTTTATTTATAATAATCAAACTAAGATCATGAAAGTCATATTGAAACCTCCCAATTATCCGGGTCACCCGCGATGAGTACTCATGGAATATTTAAGAACATGGACATTTTCAATCAAGATTATAAAGATTTCTTCTGCCCTTGATTAATTTGTGATGCTTGTTAAATCTCACTAAAGCTCTCATTGGAAGTAAAGTCCCTCCCTCCTACTAGTTAGCTCGCATGTGGATGAGGACCACATGCACACTTCTCAATGCTCATCATCATCTTTCAAATATGGAGGAGGAAAAACTTTGGATTTGGGTTTTCCCAAATGTATGTACACTTGATTATTGAGGACTTCCATGTTCTCGAGGTGTACTCTCGCCACTCACCATCTCCTTCCAACTAACGGTTGGGATTCCCAATGATATGAAGCTTCTTATATTATTGAACCACATGCTCATTTTATTCCAAAGTGATTATTTTCATTGCTCGCATCTCTCTTCTGGCTTTATTTCTAGTGACAATTTTGATCGTCTCATTTAACTTAGATGTAACGAATAAAACGTACAATATCAGTTAGTATTAAGAAATAACATGTAGATAAACTTGCAAGTTGATTATCAAATAATGTCAAGTTGATACGTCATTAGCAGACGATGATGCACAGGACGGGTGCGAGTTGTGAGCTTATTAATACGCCCCCTTGGATGCGATTAGTTTAATTAATCACCCTCAAGGACTGCATGTCATCAGCATTAGAGAAAGGGGACCATTATGATTGCATAAGTACATGGTATAAACAATTTTTGGGTGATTAGATTAAGGGGTTAGGCTCACATGGAAGGATGCTTCTGATTCTTTGTTCGTTGAGGATAAAACAAAGTAGAGAGAGAGAGAGAGAGAGAGAGAGAGAGAGAGAGAATCTCAGTTGTTGCAAGCTTGTATTGTTGTCTAGTGGGGATTTTCTTGGCGTTTTTTATTTTCTTGCATGAACGTGGGAAGGAGTTATTCTGTTTGTTTCATTAAATGACATGAGTTGGAGCAATCCCAAATCATGAGAGCTAGGGGTGCTGGCTCTCAATAATTAATATTGACATATGCAAGTGAAGATAAAAGTAGTACATGGCCACTTGATACTTTGTTTAATTATAGATCACTGAGATTCCATGATTTGGAGTCAAAATTTGTTTTTGTTTTGTCCAAACTTGGTTCATCTATGCTTAGAACTAATGGTTTTCATGTGATTCTAAATTGGCATCATTAGGACATTGTGATTATGTGGAGGGTTCTTATTGAGTCCCTTTTTTTTCAAGCATCTCAGTTTGGTAATCATGTTTGTTTACTGAAGGCGATGCTTCACCAAGGTTGATGTCAATTTTAATTGGTGGCAATCAATGTGTATGACTCTTGATTAATATATTCTCTTCATCTTTCCAGAAACGAGATTATATCTACTGGACACATGGTGATTGAAAGAATGTATACGTTTCTGTTACTGCAAATAGAAAAGTTTAGAGTATATCAATGCACAAATATTATTTTGCAGTTGATGGCTCAAAAAATGATAACTCTCGAATCATACAACACAGACATTTGAAGATAAATAAATATAGTGGTTCAAAAATGTTTTGGAAATTCTTTTTTTTTTCTCTTACCCTCCAAATAAAAAAAAAAAAGGGAAAAAAACAGCCACCTAGTTGACTTTTGAATATAAATGTACCTTTCCTTATAAAAGTCAAACTACAATACTGATGAAGTTTGAAAGTAGGAACAGCGTAGGGGAATGGTGAATGAATGATATGCTTTGTGTTAATTGCGGCGGTTAATTTGTTTCATTATGATTAACTCTAGTTTTTATCAACTTCCAACAGAAATGAAAACCTTGATACCCTAAACAAACTTTTGTAACTAAAACTAAAGTTGCTGCTGAAAGATTCAATTTTTTAATATTGAACTGCATGCGGCGGCAATAGTTATAGAAACCAATATTACATGCAAATAGAAGTTACATTGTAATTACAATTGCAGTGAATCAAGTAGCCCCTGAGAGAAGAATAGGAAGAAAAAGCAATTGCAGAGAGAAATGAGGAGCTTAAGAGCAATTTATATAAAGACATCTGGAGGAAAAAAAACTGATTCTAAAGAGATCTAAGAATTAAGTGAAAGAAAGAGAGAAACTATGAGCTAGAAAGACAATACATGTGGCCTACAGATAAAAGAAGAGGATTAGATAGAGACGCACAATAAAGAGAAGTAAACTAGATTAAATATTTCTTTTTACAAAACAAAAGTATAATATAATGGCCCAGAGATATCTATTCAACAAATCATGAATAAAATGATTTATTTTTTTTCAGCACGGCCATGTCTCAAATTGCAGATCAAAAGTATTTAAAAAGAAACAAATATTGTTAGTCAAATAACAAGAAATACTAAAGAGCAAGAGAAAAAGAAAAGAAACTAAACAACCATGTTTTGATTTAGATAATCTCTTAAGACAAAAGTTGTGGGCATCATTTAAATTTGAACAAAGAAAACATTTAACAGGCACTAGTAAATACAAAATATATTTTGTGTGTGGCTTGACTTTAGGTCTTTGGCTTAAGAATTCACCATACATGGTACTCGTCAATGTACCATATATATGATATTTGACGTGTACCATATATATGATATTTTACTTTTGATAGCAAACCTTGATCCGTAAATAACGTGCATTTCTTTACGAAGTTTAACACACGACTTATACGGCAAATTATTAAAATGCAAAAAAAGTTTGCATTTCCCATTTTTAATATTTTTTAGTGTTTTGATTGTATCCTAATCAAGCACTAGTGACAAATTAGATGAGGTAATGCCTTGACAATGGGCAGCGTATGAATCCTGGGTAATAACTAATAACAATCCTCATCCCAAAGGACAAGCAAAGTTAGAAACAATTTGTTTGAACTTTGAGACAAATGTCTTTTGTTGGCGTCCCCTCTGTTTTTTGAAGGTTTCTCAATCCTCCAAGTTGAACGACGATCAGAGAGAGGGAGAGAAATTGTTTAGGTGTTAATAAGTCAAAACTTGAGCTAACTAAAATTAATTGAGAAAACTTAATTAAATTGGAACGGTTGCATAGTAGCTGAAAATATGGCTTATTCATAAGTTACTTCATCTCAATTTTTTTAAATCCTGCTTTAAATTTGTGGTTGTGGGAGTTTTAACTTAGATTACTCTGGTACTATGTTAAAGTGTAGAACATGCACAAAAACATGCACAAGATGATTTTTGAGTTCGTAGTCGATTCTCTAGGCATTGTAGTCGACTAATATGAGTTGTAGTCGACTAATATGAGTTGTAGTCGACTAATATGAGTTGTAGTCGACTAATATGAGTTGTAGTCGACTAATATGAGTTGTAGTCGACTAATATGAGTTGTAGTCGACTAATATGAGTTGTAGTCGACTAATATGAGTTGTAGTCGACTAATATGAGTTGTAGTCGACTAATATGAGTTGTAGTCGACTAATCCGCGATTCAAAACGGGTCTAATTAGGAATTGGTTTTAAACCCAATTCGTTTAGAGGCTATTAATAACCCCTAACCCGATTGTTAGGGTAAGTTTTGAAGCACGCTTTGGAGCGCCTTTGAGAGAGTTTGGTGCATCTTTGGAGAGGAGATCTTTGAGAGATTGAGAGGTTTGTTTTAGGGTTTCTTTGTGAGAACTTGTAATCCTAATTTGTATCTCTCTTTCTATTAGTGAAAATCCCCTCCTTACCCCGTGGACGTAGGCAACTTGAACCACGTAAATCTCGTGTCTTTACTCTTTTATTGTGTTTGGCTTTTCCGCTTGTGGTGGTTTCTTCGGCGGTTGGTCTGGCAGCGCCCTAACAATTGGTATCGAGCCATTGTTCGATTGGAAGTGGTGTAATTTCTAATTTGAGGGGTGTTCGGTGATTCTCGAGAGAAGCGGATTCACGAAGACAAACAGAGGATGGCGCCAACCAAGAATCACCAAAGTGGGAAAATTGAGATTGAAAAGTTCAATGGGAAGAACGATTTTTCTTATTGGAGGATGCGATGAAAAACTTTCTAATTTCAAAAAATTGCACAAGACTTTGGATGGAAAGGAGAAGAAGAACAAGGATATGTCCGATGAGGATTGTGAGGAGTTGGATCCGAAGCACGGGCCGATTATCCTATGCCTCGAGAGGGATGTAGCTTTCTTGGTAGATGGAGAGGAAAGCATTTTGCAGTGTGGAAGAAGTTAGAGGGTACCTTCATGACGAAGAGTCTAACTAACCGGATCTACTTAAAATCCAAATTGTATACTTGCAAGATGGAGGAGGGCTCATCAATCCGGAACACATCAACAAGTTTGATAGGATCATATCAGATTTGAAAGACATAGATGTTAGTAGGGGAGAGGATCAGGCTCACTACCACATGCTGGAAGTCTTATGAGAACCCGTGCAAACACCGAGGCTTGTGGGAGAAAATCTGAAGATGGATGAGACTAGAACGGCACTTCTAGCGGACGATCTTCTAAGACTCCAACTAGTGACATGGCCACCGGCGTAACAGGAACAAGCGCAGGATTGTTTGCAAGAGGAAGGAGCAATGAGCGAGGAAAAGGCAAGGGAGGAAAGTCTAGATCTAAATCAAGACCTCTTGCGGAAAAGGATGTTTCAAGTGCGTGAAGCCGGGCATTTCAAAGTCGATCGGTCCAAATAAGAGAGTAGGTGGAAAGAAGAACAACAACAAGACCGAGAGGAGAGAGGGCAAGGAAGAAGCGAGCCACGCTTCGAGGAAGGGAGCGATAAGGAATGCTATGTCGCCACGGGTGGCGAGGAGATCTCCTGAAGTGGATACTTGATTCTCGGTTGCTCTTACCATATGTGTCCAAATAGGAAGTGGTTTACCCTCTGAGAGAGGCATTGATGGGGAACTGTATTGATGGGGAATAACCATGCTTGTAAAAAGGGCTAGGTAATATCAAAATCAAGATGCATGATGGAGTGGTTCGAACCTTGGCGGATATGATGCATTAGTCGACTAATATGAGTTGTAGTCGACTAATATGAGTTGTAGTCGACTAATATGAGTTGTAGTCGACTAATGCAGGCGGTCAAACGGGTCTAATTAGGAATTGGTTTTAAACCCATTCGCTTAGAGGTTATTAATAACCCCTAACCCGATTGTTAGGTAAGTTTTGAAGCACGTTTTGGAGCGACCTTTGAGAGAGTTTGGTGCATCTTTGGAGAGGAGATCTTTTGAGAGATTGAGAGGTTTGTTTTAGGGTTTCTTTGTGAGAACTTGTAATCCTAATTTGTATTCTCTCTTTCTATTAGTGAAAATCCCCTCCTTACCCGTGGGCGTAGGCAACTTGCAACCACGTAAATCTCGTGTCTTTACTCTTTTATTGTGTTTGGCTTTTCCGCTTGTGGTGGTTTCTCTCGACGGTTCAGCGGTCCGCTACCTAACAATTGGTATCGAGCCATTGTTGATTGGAAGTGGTGTAATTTCTAATTTGAGGGGTGTTCGGTGATTCTCGAGAGAAGCGGATTCACGAAGACAAACAGAGGATGGCGTCAACCAAGAATCACCAAAGTGGGAAAATTCGAGATTGAAAAGTTCAATGGGAAGAACGATTTTTCTTATTGGAGGATGCGATGAAAACTTTCTAATTTCGCAAAATTGCACAAGACTTTGGATGGAAAGGAGAAGAAGAACAAGGATATGTCCGATGAGGATTGTGAGGAGTTGGATCCGGAAACGCAGGCCGATTATCCTATGCCTCAGAGGGATGTAGCTTTCTTGGTAGATGGAGAGAGGTTTGCGGCGTGTGGAAGAAGTTAGAGGGTACCTTCATGACGAAGAGTCTAACTAACCGGATCTACTTAAAATCCAAATTGTATACTTGCAAGATGGAGGAGGGCTCATCAATCCGGAACACATCAACAAGTTTGATAGGATCATATCGATTTGAAAGACATAGATGTTAAAGTAGGAGACGAGGATCGGCTTCTACTGTCTCTAGAAGTCTTATGAGAACCCGTGCAAACACCGAGGCTTGTGGGAGAAAATCAAGATGGATGAGACTAGAACGGCACTTCTAGCTGACGATCTTCTAAGACCGCAACTAGTGACATGGCCACCGGCGTAACAGGAACAAGCGCAGGATTGTTTGCAAGAGGAAGGAGCAATGAGCGAGGAAAAGGCAAGGGAGGAAAGTCTAGATCTAAATCAAGACCTCTTGCGGAAAAGGATGTTTCAAGTCGCGGTGAAGCCGGGCATTTCAAAGTCGATCAGTCCAAATAAGAGAGTAGGTGGAAAGAAGAACAACAACAAGACCGAGAGGAGAGAGGGCAAGGAAGAAGCGAGCCACGCTTCGAGGAAGGGAGCGATAAGGAATGCTATGTCGCCACGGGTGGCGAGGAGATCTCGGAAGTGGATACTTGATTCGGTTGCTCTTACCATATGTGTCCAAATAGGAAGTGGTTTACTACCTACGAGGCATTGATGGGGAACTGTATTGATGGGGAATAACCATGCTTGTAAAACAGTGGGGCTAGGTAATATCAAAATCAAGATGCATGATGGAGTGGTTCAACCTTGACGGATGTGAGGCATGTTCCCACTTGCGGAAGAATCTTTTCTCGGTTGGTGCTTTGGACTCGGTGGTTGCGGGATTGTGACGGAAAACGGAGTGAAGAAGGTTGTTCGTGGTTCCTTAGTAGTGACGAAGAGTCTAACTAACCGGATCTACTTAAAATCCAAATTGTATACTTGCAAGATGGAGGAGGGCTCATCAATCCGGGAACACATCAACAAGTTTGATAGGATCATATCAGATTTGAAAGACATAGATGTTAAAGTAGGAGGCGAGGATCGGGCTTCTACTACGCCTACAAGTCTTATGAGAACCCGTGCAAACACCGAGGCTTGTGGGAGAAAATCAAGATGGATGAGACTAGAACGGCACTTCGTGGACGATCTTGGGAACAACTAGTGACATAATAGCGGGGCTGGAGGCCGAGGATTGTTTGCAAGAGGAAGGAGCAATGAGCGAGGAAAAGGCAAGGAGGAAAGTCTAGATCTAAATCAAGACCTCTTGCGGAAAAGGATGTTTCAAGTCGCGGTGAAGCCGGGCATTTCAAAGTCGATCAGTCCAAATAAGAGAGTAGGTGGAAAGAAGAACAACAACAAGACCGAGAGAGAGGGCAAGGAAGAAGCGAAGCCACGCTTCGAGGAAGGGAGCGATAAGGAATGCTATGTCGCGGGTGGCGAGGAGATCTCGGAAGTGGATACTTGATTCGGTTGCTCTTACCATATGTGTCCAAATAGGAAGTGGTTTACTACCTACGAGGCATTGATGGGGAACTGTATTGATGGGGAATAACCATGCTTGTAAAACAGTGGGGCTAGGTAATATCAAAATCAAGATGCATGATGGAGTGGTTCGAACCTTGACGGATGTGAGGCATGTTCCCACTTGCGGAAGAATCTTTTCTCGGTTGGTGCTTTGGACTCGGTGGTTGCGGGATTGTGACGGAAAACGAGTGAAGAAGGTTGTTCGTGGTTCCTTAGTAGTGATGAAGGGTGTTCGTCACGATAATCTATACTCTCTCGAATGCAGCGGTGGCGGAGATCACGTGGTTGGGCGAAGGAAGTGGTGGAGACCCATGTGAGCACACACGGTTATGGCATAGGCGGCTTGGGCATATGTCGAGAAGGGTCTAGTTCGCTTGGTAAAGAGGGTCTGGCGAAGAATCAAGGAACCTAGCATGGATTTTTGCGAGGATTGTGTGTATGGAAAGTCACACAGGTCAAGTTTCAACAGCAAGTCTAAGAGCGAGGGATACTAGATTATGTGCACACGGATGTTTGGGGTCCGCTCGAGACAACTTCAAGGGTGGTTCCGGTATTATGTCTCGCTTATTGATGATTATTCTAGGTATGCTTGGATTTATTTTAGAAGCACAAGAATGAGGTGTTCGAGACATTCAAGAAGTGGAGAACAATGGTTGAGAACAGACAGAAAGAAATTGAAGACGCCGAGATCCGATAGCAGTGCAGTATCTGAGATGGTGCTTTCAAGGAGTTCGTGATCGAGGGAATTGTTCGACACCGATGAGTCTACACCACGCGAGAATGGGGTTGCCCGAAGCCGAACTACTGGGAAAGCGGTGAGTATGCGATCTTATGCGTGATTGGGCAACGAATGGTGGGCGTAAGCGTGGCTACAGCCTTTGTTACATTGTGAACCGCTCACCACATTCGACATTGATGGTGATACACCCTATGTGGTGTGGTCGGAGCATGCGATTATGATAGGCTCGTAATTTTCTGATGTACCGCCTACTATCACGCCAACGAGGGAAAGCTTGACGCGGGCCAAGAAGGCAATATTCTTGGGATATGCAAAGTAAAAGGCTATCGCTTTGGTGTACGGAAGATTCAAAGTTCGTGATCGCCAGGATGTTACCTTTGATGAGAAATCCATGATTGCTAGGGCCCAAGGATGATGGTGTTATGGTGGTGAGACTTCTAAGTCTCGTGTTATTGAAATAGAACCTAAAGACCAACTAGGTTCTAATCGTGCTCAAGTGGGAAGTCGTAGATGATGAGCTTGAGCAGGAGGAGGTTCAGCGAGGAAAATACAGGCACACTACAACAAGCGGCTTCGAGGATAATTTGGCTTCCACAGGCCAGCGAGCGCCTGGCAGAATGCATGCTTGGTGAGGTGATCAACCCCTAAAGCACTATGGGCGAGCTAATATGGTTGAATACGCACTCTGGAGGAGGACGAGCCGGTCTCCTTCAAGGAAGCTATTCGACAAGGATAGTGAGAGTTGGTTGGCTGCGATGGAGGAAGAGATGGAATCTCTTGGAAGAATCATACATGGGAGGTGGTCCCATTGCCCGTAGGGAAGAAAAGCTATTGGTTGTAAGTGGGTGTATAAAAGAAAGGAAGATCTTTGAGCTTCGGTGGTGTAAGATACAAGGCGAGGCTAGTGGCTAAGGGTTTTGCACGTAAAGAGGGTGTGGATTACAATGAGATATTTTCTCCGGTGGTGAAACATACTTCTATTCGGTGCTATTGAGTATTGTTGCTCATGGTAATTTTGAGTCGGATCAACTCGATGTTAAAACAGCCTTCTTGCACGAGACTTGGATGAAGAGATCTACATGCATCAACCCGAGGGCTACAAGGTTGAGGAAAAGGAGAATCATGTGTGTCGCTTTGAGGAAGTCATCAGATGGATTAAAGCAATCTCCCTGTGGTACAAGCGATTTGACTCCTTCATCTTTGAAGCATGGGTTTTCCGGCGATCATGATTGTTGTGTTTACATCTCGAAGCTTCGGAGGTAATTTTATCTATCTTCTTTGTATGTGGATGACATGCTTATTGCTTCTAAGAGCGGGGTGGAGATAGATAGGTTGAAATCTCAACTTGGTGAAGAGTTCGAGATGAAGGACATGGGTCTTTGCTAGGAAAATACCGGGTATGGAGATTAGAAGAGAGCGAATCGGCGATTGTTCTTGAGTCGAAGGGCTACATAGAGCGGGTGATCGCGAGGTTCGGGATGCAAAGTGCTAAGTCGGTGGTGACTCCATTGGCTCCACACTTTAGGCTGGTAATCAATCTCCCACTACTGTGAGGAAGAAGGCACATGGAGCGTGTTCCTATGCTAGTGCAAATTGGCGCTTAATGTATGCAATGGTGTGTACACCGCATATTTCACAGCGGTTAGTGTGGTCGAGATTCATGGCTAATCCGAAAGGCGACCGGGAAGCGGTGAAGTGGGTCCTCGTACCAAAATACGATTGTCTGCAGTGCGTGTTTTGGTGGAGATACAAGGCGAGGCTAGTGGCTAAGGGTTTTGCAATAAAGAGGGTGTGGATTACAATGAGATATTTTCTCCCTGGTGAAACATACTTCTATTCGGTGCTATTGAGTATTGTTGCTCATGGTAATTTTGAGTCGGATCAACTCGATGTTAAAACAGCCTTCTTGCACGAGACTTGGATGAAGAGATCTACATGCATCAACCCGAGGGCTACAAGGTTGAGGAAAAGGAGAATCATGTGTGTCGCTTGAGGAAGTCATCAGATGGATTAAAGCAATCTCCCGGTGTACAAGCGATTTGACTCCTTCATCTTTGAAGCATGGGTTTTCCGGCGATCATGATTGTTGTGTTTACATTCGAAGCTTCATGGAGGTAATTTTATCTATCTTCTTTTGTATGTGGATGACATGCTTATTGCTTCTAAGAGCAGGGTGGAGATAGATAGGTTGAAATCTCAACTTGGTGAAGAGTTCGAGATGAAGGACATGGGTGCTGCTAGGAAAATACTGGGTATGGAGATTAGAAGAGAGCGAATCGGCGATTGTTCTTGAGTCAGAAGGGCTACATAGAGCGGGTGATCGCGAGGTTCGGGATGCAAAGTGCTAAGTCGGTGGTGACTCCATTGGCTCCACACTTTAGGCTTTCTGGTAATCAATCTCCCACTACAGCGGAAGAGAAGGCGCACATGGAGCGTGTTCCTATGCTAGTGCAAATTGGCGCTTAATGTATGCAATGGTGTGTACACGCCTTTATATTTCACAGCGGTTAGTGTGGTCGAGATTCATGGCTTAACCGAAAGGCGACCGGGAAGCAAAGTGAAGTGGGTCCTCGTGTACTTAAAGGGTACAATTGATAATGGTCTGTTTTGGTGGAGAAACATGTCGATTGACGGGTTTGTGGACTCGATTATGGCGATCTAGATAGACGCGATCTACTACGGTTATGTATTTAAGATACATGGAGCTCCGGTTAGTTGGCGATCGATGTTACAGCTACGCTGGCACTTTCTACTACGAGGCCGAGTACATGGCCATGGCGAGGAGTGAAGGAAGCATTGTGGTTGTGGGTCTTCTAGACGATTTGGGGATTGAGCAGAAAACGGAACTTGTGGTGTGACAAATGAGTGCAATTCACTTGGCTAAGAATCAGTTCATCATGCTCGCATCAAGCATATTGATGTCGTATCATTTTGTGCGGGATGTCATAGAGGGAGGTGATATTTCTCTCATGAAGGTGCACACGAATGAGAATCCCGCGACATGTTAACCAAGGTGGTCACGTGTAGTAAGTTTAAGCATTGCTTAGACTTGCTTCATATCGCTCTTGTTGATTTGCCCAAGAGGGCATGGACCTTCGGGCGTAATGGGTAAGGTGGAGATGATTTGAGGTGAACTACGGTGAGCTTGATCCCGTGGAGGGTAATGAGGCACAAGCGCTGTAGTGGCGCTATACCGGATTGGCCCGGATTGGCCGATGGTGATCTCTAGATGTTCTTGGTGTTCTTGGTGTTCTTCGTGTTCGCCCAAAATTTGAGGTGAATCAAATGATGTACGAGGTGGAGAATTGTAGAACATGCACAAAACATGCACACAGTTTTTCGTGTTCAAGAGTCGACTACTAGGCATTGTAGTCCATACACCGTGAGCGCATGCAGCAAGTTTTCTGGCCGAACCGAGTAGTCGACTAACATGAGTTGTAGTCGATTGACCGTAAACGCATTTAAAGGTGTATTTCGTTGATCCGAGTAGTCGACTAACATGAGTTGTAGTCGACTAATCTGATGCATTAGTCGACTAATATGAGTTGTAGTCGACTAATCAAGGCATTCAAAACGGTCTAATTAGGAATTGGTTTTAAACCCAATTCGCTTAGAGGTTATTAATAACCCCTAACCCGATTGTTAGGTAAGTTTTGAAGCACGCTTTGGAGCACTTTGAGAGAGTTTGGTGCATCTTTGGAGAAGAGATCTTTGAGAGATTGAGAGGTTTGTTTTAGGGTTTCTTTGTGAGAACTTGTAATCCTAATTTGTATTCTCTTTCTATTAGTGAAAATCCTCCTTATCCCGTGGGCGTAGGCAACTTGCGAACCACGTAAATCTCGTGTCTTTACTCTTTTATTGTGTTTGGCTTTTCCGTTTGTGGTGGTTTCTCTCGGCGGTTCAGGTCCGGCGCCCTAACATAAAGAATTATTCCATTACACCAAGATTCAAACGTTATGATGAAAGTTGAGAGTTATATTTTATATCATTTCACTGTAACAAGTGTATTCACCTCTTATTTCATCCATAATTTAAGTCATAATATTATATTTCTCATTGGCCTGGGTTAACTATATATTAATTATTACGTTTTAAAAGTTTTTATTTATACCATTAATTGATTTTACCTTTCTATGTAAGTATCTGTACAAGTTTGGCTACTTACATATTTGTTATATGATTACGTTTACAATATTATATAAATTTTGAAGTATTATTTCCCGTGCTCACATAGATATACAGAAATCAAACTTACTCAAACTAAAAATATGCAAATAAGAATCTATTAATTCAAGTTTGGATAAATATTAATGAATCAAACCAGTCAAATTCAATCTGTTCATCGAGCCAAATCATAAAAGACTCTAGACTGGCTCGTCAATTTTGACACTATGAAAGATTCTAAAAGGGTCTCATCAAATTGCAATTGAGGGGAAAAGTCGGTGAATAACTCAAACATCATTGTTCCATTGAAAACTTCAAACCCACAAAGTGGATAATCAAAATTTCACCACCCCACTTTAGATGACGTTGCTCATTAAATAAAATAAAGTAGATAATCCAAGGTATAATTAATATAATGGAGCGCCCGACATCTTATCTCATAGAAGCCTAAAGAATTGAACTAAAAAAAGAGGATGAAAAAAGAAACACGAGCTTGTAATAACTACTCATAAAGGCCTCCTTGGATTATATTCATCATAACTAGCCTTTTCTATGGCTAAAAATCTAAGAATATTTATTAAAGGTAGAGTTCTCCCTTGCTTTATGCTATAAAACCCTATGAGTCATCTAGCAAAAGGCTATAACTCACTTTTACCAACAAGTCAGCAAAGGGCAACTTACTTTTGATTATCATTGAATATAAGTTTTTGATAAATCATATCTTCATGTGTAATCATTAACTATACCTTCTACTTTAATTTTAGAAGGTTAATTAGTTCGTGCTTTTCCTTTCTTGTTTTCAAAAGAGATAATTAGATTTTATGTTTGATGGAAATTTTGTGTGGACAACCTCGCTCAAATGATTGTGATAAAACCTTGTTATTGTTGTTGTTATTCTTAGTCCTCAATTAGTAGTGAAGAGAATCTGAAGAACATATCACATAATTTGTTGAAATACACCACCAAACTAAACAGGGATTTTCATCTCATTCTTGTTTCCTATTACAAGTATTAATAAATTGAGAACCATTCATCTCACACCAAAGAAATTCTTGCAATTATGAGTAACAATTTCTTCCTCCACAATAGTCATCCCTTGATATTTGCACCATTCTTTTATTGATCTTCAAAGAGATAAAATCAGGTTTCTTTTTTATGTTATTTTATTTTTATTTTTATTTTGGCTTTCCTATGAAAAAATTGTTATACTTCTTTAATGTGGGAAGAACAATAACATTAAATGGTGTATCAAGATGTTATATCCGATCATAGAAGAAAGAAATAACATTGTGGATTTCAAAATCATATCAGAGACTCTAAATCTATATAGTTTTTCTCTTATGTTTGGGTATATTACACTATTGCACAAAATAATTTCTGAATATAGAGTGCAGAACATGAGTCAATATATTACTTCAATGATAATAATATCATAGCATCTGATATGCTAGGATAATGCTACTGGCTAGCTAAAGTTAACAAAAGATTGACTACTGTGTACCTTTTGAAAACTCATAACTTTTTTTTTTGAAGTAAAAAACAGGGTGAGATACCCTGTTCATTTCATAGATCTTAACAAATATACAAAGTTAATCCAAGAAAGGAATTAGACGAAAAACCAGACCAAAATACAGAGATTAGGGAGAGGGTCTTGCCGTCACCTAAAACTCAGTAAGGAAGTAAGGTTAATCAACAAAAACCAAGCCTCGGACCAAAGAAAAGGGTTAGGTCTGGACATCCATCACCCACACCCACAGCAGATAAACAAAAAACCAAGAACCATAACTTTTTCATAGAGTTAAGTAATTGGCATAGTGTATCATCATACTAAATACTAACACAAAACAAACATATAAAAATAGAACCGAGGGTGTAACTGGAAGAAGGAGAAGCTAAGGGGCGTTTGGGAAGTTGTCGCCACGGCATCTTGTTCATCATTCCTCATTAGATTCCTCATACCCTGGTTGCTAGCGGTCTGATAAAGCTGCTCGACCCTCTTGCTGGAGCTAAATCCTGTCCAAAATAACACAAAGTGTGCTATATTAGAGGCTATGACAGAGGGCTAAACCTTGGTGTTGTTGAAAAGGATGTTGTTGCGGCTTCTCCAAATACACCCACAAAATGAGGGAAAAATCACTTTCCATAGAGAAATGAGCCTGGGGTTGACCAGAAAACTGCCATTAGAGTTTAAGAGGGATTCAAAGTCCCCTAGCCAGGAAACAAGAGCCCAACCAGAGAGAATGATGATCCAAACTTCTTTAGTGTAAGCACAATCAAAGAAGATGTGATAGTCTATTTCAGGTTCTTGCTTACAAAAGAAGCAGCAGGGATCTCCGGTCCAGCCTTTTTTCAATAGGTTCTCCTTAGTTTGGAGTCTTCTCTTGGATAGAATCCAAAAGAAGACTTTGACCTTAGATGGAATGATTGACTTCCCGATAAAGGAGAAAGAGTGAGATAGTTTACCTCCAAAGTTGATGAGCGAGTAGAAAGAGTTGACTGAGAATGTACCAGATGGGTGCAAGGCCACCAAATAGAGTCTTTGGTTGTAGGAAGTGGCACACTGAGGGTGTCAATGTAAGCATAAAGAGCTGATATGTCTTCTCTTTCCTCCGTAGAGGAGCCTCTTCTCAGGAGAGGATGCCAATTCCAACTGTTGTGGAGAGTGAATCCTTGAGATTGGACCGTGGAGTTGTTGCTGAATGCCAAACTGGATGCTTTAGGGAATAGGCTGTTGAGGGAGTTGTGCATAGACCACTTGTCTTCCCAAAATTTAATAGTAGATCCATCACCTGCATTGAATGTGACTAGATGCCGCTTTGGAAGCCGAGTTGACGCCTTTTCGAATCGCCTTCTGCTCCCGCCGAATCGCCTATTCTCGAGGCGAGCTCCCACCATATTTTTTTTTTTTGAAGAGCTAAGAGAAATCAGTTTAGAAATATCTAATTAGTAGATTCTTAATCTTTTAAGCCCACTAAATCGAGTTTGTGATTCAGGAGAACTCTTTGCATAGTGAGTAGGCCCATTCGCGAAAGAAAGAGTGGACGTAGGATTGTTATGCAAACCACTTTAAAATATTGTGTGTTCCTGGTTAGTTGTTATTTGTGGTTAATTATCATTGATCGCTTTTATTTTATCTTTTATGTTACATATTCTGTGTTTTTAGTGAAAAATGGTAGCAAACCTATTCACCCTCCCTCTAGGCTTGCATCTTAGATCCAACAAACAGAAATGTAATGTGGTCATAGAGGAGTTAAGCATCTCTTGGATGAACATGTCATATTTGCCTCCTTTGTGACTATGCTTGTGTTGATGCTGAAAAATACACACCATCAAATATCTCCTTATTGGTTCGATAATGTGAGGCTCGCTTTCTCTTCTAATGTTCGGCTGTGACGATGAGGGATGATGTTCACCTTCACCAGATAGAGACCTGTGGAAAGACGGAGTTGGGATCTCCGGGGATCTCTCCGACGATCAAGTCAGTAAGGATTTTTAATGGAAAAATGCTCGGAAAAACTTAAAAGCAGAGAGTCTTTGTTCAAAGAGAATTAGATACCTTTTTCGTTAAACAGTCCGCTATTTATATACGGGATTAGAGGATATTTTAGTCTCTTTAACTGATTCGGACTTGAGAGGTGAGTCAGCCCTATTTTTACGTGGCTTTGGGAGATTGGGCGGAAGGCCGGTGCAGGCGGCCATGTCATATTCACCTTTACAGGCGTAAGGCGGAGCGACTTCAGAGTTCAAACTGTTCCTTCACCATTAATGCACTGTTCCCTCGCCATTAATGCGATGGGATTGGCGACGCCTGCCGTTGAAGAGTTTGAGGTGCCTTAAATACCGTGAGAGTTGGAGATTTTAAGGCACTGAGCATGCATTTAATGCGACATTGACGTGTTATTGGGGGCGAATTTCGTGTAACCGCCACTCTGACTGAAGGGTCGAGTGGATGACGCCTTTCGTGTCGTCCACTAGGGCATTCGACCGAAGAGTCGAGTAGATGACGCCTTTCGTGTCGTCCACTAGGGCATTCGACCGAAGAGTCGAGTAGATGACGCCTTTCGTGTCGTCCACTTCACTTGGCGATCAGGTCCGGGTCATCTCTGTCGAGATGACGCGCCCAATTGGGTGCTTTAATTCTTGCGGTCATACTTCTCTCTATTGGTCAACTAGTTTCTAACTAGCAACTAATAATAGAAATTATTCAGGACCATAACAGCTTGTCTACAAATTGTTAAGATAAAGACGTTAGCATCATTGATTAAGTTATGATACGGGGAGTTGGACTCGACTAAATCCAAACCCAGGTTGACATATATATGTTATACGTGTCTCAGATTCATTTAGTTCAATGTGTGGCATGTTTGGTCCCAGCAAAGACAGTTCCATCTCACATTGAAAGATTAATTGGATAAACGCATAAATATACTTCAACTAAGGACATATTTCTTCGCTAATGGGTCTCAATTTGATTATTTGTTAGTCGTCCACATCCATTTGAACTTAAAATGAGATTATTGAAGTGATCACAACTCAACACTCACCATATTGTGCTATGGTTTAAATCTTTGACGGACACTTTTTACCGTATTATCATTGCTATCTATTGTTGCATTGCTTATCCTTGCTACCTACAAAATAACATTAATTAAAATGAAGAAATTTTAAAAATATGCATACGGCCTCTATAAGGTAACTACTTAAAAATGTCTAGAAGGAAATTTTACATTGAGAGAACTTTTCCAAGTAAGCAGACTATCTCTCCTTTATCCTTTATCTCAACGTTACTTTAGGATTTTGCTTTTGTTCACGAGACAAGCAAATCTCCTAGCTTGCATTAAGAAACCAAAGTTACCAACATTTATATGGTTCTCATGAGATTTCTAAGAGGTTGCACGCTAAAATGACTGAATAGTGGCTTGTCAAAGATAAAGAGTCATATTTTTCAAATATAAAAGCAGTTAACTTTGTCTTGAATATCAACAAGGAAATCTATGTGCTTGTTAAATACGTCAAATTAAAGTAGTTCATTGATTTGTATGCTTATGAAGCACATTGCATCATCAATTTGGCTAAAATATACAAACTTGTTTCCTTCTTGATATCTATAATTGCTGCATGACATCAATCAACATAACTTTTTTACTTATAATATTGGTAGATGAGCATAAATTTGAAGAATATAGAGTTTTTGTTCATGAACTGTCTCTAAGTGTTGCATCATGAAGCAATTATAAAAAAAAATGAAAATTACGTTATCAATTGTGAGGCTTATCACGTTTGACACGGCTAGTCCTGATGGTACGTCCCATTTTATTTTATTTATTCTTTTATTTGTCGCTTTATTTTGGCGTTATGCAAAGAGTAATATAAATTTAACATTCTTACTGTCAATATGAAAACAAAATATTATTTATTTTAGGAAATATTATTTATCTATTTCGCCCAATTAATATTTCTTTATATGCTTTACTCATTTGATTAATAATTTCGATGTCTCTCTTTGATATAAATGTTCCATTTTCATGTAAATAGTAAGTTATAGATGTGAGAATATGAAAATATAACCTTCCAATTCTCACCATAACTTTGGAGTTTTTGCATAATGATTTGAGGGACTTAATTTAAAATAGTATCAGAGCACCACAGGTTCAAATCCCACTTAGAATATAAAAATATAATCCTTAATCCTCACCATAACTTTGGCATAAACTTTTAAAAGGTATTTTGGTTTCTCTACAAGTTCACCTAATATTGTTAAGGGGTTAATTGAAAATATTAAACATGTTTGGGGATTGTTTGAAACACCCCAAAGTCAAGAGGGATTAAGTGAAATTATTAAAATCTAGGGGGGTTAGCTCAAAGGTTAAACTTATGTGGGATATTTTTGTGTCATTTTTAAATTGAAGTGGGGTTATCTCAAAAACATTAAAAACTAAGTGGGGTTTTGTAAAATTTATCCGAAATTTCTCCAGGGTATCTCTTTGATTCACCATGAGATAACGTTTTTTTCCCCGCAGTTTCCAGTATTTTTTTGTGATAAATTTTGAAGTGCATTGGGTAATGAGAGGAAGCATTCCATAGTTATACCATTTGAAGATAAATAATTTGTCTGCGTGCCTATGCACAAACAGTGAAAACGGTCCACTATCATCTTCATAGTCTATCCAAATTATTTACATCATGGTATCAAAGTTATTAGTAACGCAAAGTATTCCATTCAATCTTGGCAACATCCACTGCATCAACACAAGTAATGCCTCAGGAACTAGGACAAGCAATGACAATATTATTATTCCTTTTTTAGTGATTATTAGGAATAAACACAAGATTTAAATTTGTTTGGGAAGTTAAATAAGTAAGAACATGTGCCGATCAAGACGATGATAAGTTTTTGAATCATAAAACTTCTTGAAAAGAATATTATCTCAAGTCGGTTCATGACACAAAGGAGAAAGTATCCTGTAATCTTGAACAAAAATCAATTAGACCATTATGGCAGTTAAACGGGTCTTAGTTGAGAATCAAATTAACTCAAAAGTTTAAATCCGCCCCGTTTGGTAAGGGATTAAGAGCAGGGTTAGGAGGGTTTAACCCTGCTTAACCATTGACAGGTTAATTTAGTCAAATGGCTAGCTATAATAAATCCTTTACAAGGATTAAGGTCAGTTAATCCCTCATTTAGAGGGGTTAACAAATCCGTTTAAATAGGAGGTATAAGAGTTATTCCCTCTAAAATAAGAAAAGAAACTTTAAAAATATTTATTACTTTAGGATAGTTATGGCAACAAACCGCGTTAACCCTTCTTTAGTTGCCAAACACGAAAAACTTAACCTTCTATCTTGACTATCAAATCCAAACGGAATTAAATTATTTTTAAACTTTCTTGAAGAGTTAACTAAGTTACTCATTCTCCCTAACTCTTCTCCCTTAACCCCAAATCTTAGTATTTGCTAAACTACATCCAAATCTCATCAAGTTTGGAAGAAAAAAGTACCCCTAAAATCAACTAACCATCAACTTGGTGAGTAAAATTTAACTTCTTTCTTGATATTTTTTATATTGCAGTTACAAATTAGCCTATCAAAGCTAATGATTGATTGATTTCGAAGGAATTTTCACCAAAATTGATGATGCGAAGGTTAATTTTGCAAATACTGGATTTGGAGGGTATTTTTGCAAATAACCATGATTTAAGGGGTATATATGCAAACAGCGCTAAGTATTAATACTAGCTTTCAATTTAAATCCCTTGATCTTTCTTACAATTCTAATGTGAGACTATACGCGCACGCAAATTGCAATAAACCTCAATCTTTATTGTGAAGAAAGGGCCTAGTTTTGATGTTTAAAATAGTGCATTAGGATTTGGTGCATCTTCTTCAGCATTTTAATTAGGGGATTATATGTGAAATAATAATAAATTATATATATATGGAGCAAGGCTCCTATAAACTTAAGTTGATAGGGAATAATCATCCACCAACTTTTCTATCCATTGATGTTGCCTTGGGATCCGTGAAAGATATAACGTCCACTTTGAGATTTTTGTGCATCTTGATTTCACGGATCTCAAGGCAAGATCAATGGATATAAAAGTTGGTGGACACTCCTGCCTATCAACTTAAGTTTATAGGAGCCTTGCTCTATATATATGCTACTTCTAACTTTAAAAGCAAAACCTTAAAATTACTATTTGTGATACAAGAATACTATTCTTATATATATATATATATATATATATATATATATATATATATATATATATATATATATATATATATATATATATATATATATATATATATATATATATATATATATATATATATATGCTACTTCTAACTTTAAATGCAAAACCTTAAAATTACTATTTGTGATACAAGAAATACTATTCTTCTACAAGATGATTCGAATATTAAAATTATTGCTCTACCTACAATAAAATTTTTAACCTTAGCCATGTTGTTCACATTGTAGTAATTTTTTCCCATAAACATTGTTCATGTAAATTGTATTTTTTAATCTTAAACGTGTAATATATGCTACAGTGAATTTTGCCCTTTACACAATCTGCTCAATAAGTAACATTTTTAACCTTGAAAACAATGTGTGTGTATATATATATATATATATATATATATATATATATATATATATATATATATATATATATATATATATATATATATATATATAGGTTCTTGCAAATGATGAATTTAACCTTTACTAGATATTTCACAAATATAAATCTTTTCGGCTCTATTATGGAAAATTGTTAAACTTGCTAATTTGTGTATTATTTTGTTAATCGATTCAAAATTCACTCTATAAATAATAGTAAAAAATTTATCGCTGAAATTAGTTATATATAAAAATTATATTATCAATTTAGAGATAAATATACCTCTGTAAATAATAGCCGCATCAACGCGCAGACTTAATACTAGTATAATTAATAGCACAAAGTTTGTGCAGTGAACATATGGTAAGAAAAACCAACGACAACTTTCCCCCCAGTAAGAAAGGCATGAATCACACGCCAGAACCAAACCTTATAACTAACGATTACTCAACAGAGGAAAGAGAGAGAGAAAAATGAGGAGAGAGAAAAATAGAGAAAGCTTCAAAGCCGAGAAATGCGGCTACTTGCCGCCACTTCTTTATTTCACGAAAACAAATCGAGAAAATTAAAAAAATAAACCTCCTCATAAAAGTCTACCTCCCGAAAAGAATATTTAATACAAAAATAGTTCCCAAAAAATCTAAAAACATGAGGGAACCCATTACAGTAGAGAACAATAGCTACCCTCTAAAAACTACCCAAAAGCTAAATCAACACCCAACAGTTGTGTAGATTTTGGACTCCCCCCTCATTTGCTGTGCAAATCTCATGATACTCTCACCCTCTCTCTTTTTTTCTCTACTCTTTGGTTGCGTATGGAGAAATCCTTACGATGCAAAAAGTCAGCGTCTCCTTCATATATATATATATACAAAAATATTTATAAGACATCTTATAATCTCTCTCTCTCTCTCTGTACTCTTTGTTTTGCTTTTCTTCATTTAACTAGAGTTCAGAGAAAATCTCTGCAACTTTTTTTCCTTTTTTCTCTCTCATGCATGCTCTCCTTTCTTGATATCAAAAGTTATGTGTGACTTCTTCTGGCAGAGGACGGACAGCGTTGATCATGGCGGTGATCTCGCCGACATCGTTCGCAGTGTCAACGCTGCTCCGTCCACGTCCTCTCCTGACGTAGCGGCCACCGCCGACGCCGCCAGCTGGCAGTTCCAGCAGCTGCCGGCCGATGATTTTCCAGCGCCACGGGACCCGCTGCTGCACGAGCTGACGGGGACCACTCCCTTCTTCGACGGTGGGCCCGACAGATCAGCAAGCAATCTTGATGGCTGTGGCGGCGGAGATGGTATGCGTAGCAGCGCCGCGAGCGATCAGATGATCGCTCAGCAGCAAAAGTTAATGAGAGGAGGTGATGAAATGAAGAGGCCCTGCAGCAGTCTCTTTTCGAGAGTGCTGCAGATCTCACCGGCAAAAGTGCCCTTGTCGCTATCGCCGAGGGCGATAAAGCCGATGCCGATGGTCGGCGACGTGGTCAAGCTTGAACATGGTGTGCAAATCTCCCCTCGTGCTCCCGGGATGAAGAGAAGGTAAACAATAAATTTTAACTCTCATTAAATAAAAAAAAAATTTATTTTTGGTGGATATTTGTTGAGCTGAGCTTTCAATTTAGTTATCTGAAGCTTTTCCACATGATCGATCTCTGTCAAGGCCCAAACTATATTCCCATGATCACCAAACTTTAAATCCTACTTTTGAATAAATTCCAAGATAGAGAGTTTCTCTTTTTATCACTAGAATCTAAGGATATATTCCTTGAGGGGATTTTGTATTTGATTGGTTCTTTTGGTGTAAAACTTTGCAGAAAGAGCCAGGCAAAGAAAGTGGTTTGCATTCCAGCACCAGCAGCAGCAAGCAGTAGGCCAAGTGGAGAAGTGGTGCCATCTGATCTATGGGCTTGGAGGAAGTATGGGCAGAAACCCATCAAGGGTTCCCCTTATCCTAGGTAATTTTTCATTTTAACTACTTACTCACTTATTATCATATGCTTAAAAATAAATATATTGATGGAATTTATGAAGATTAAAAATTTCTGACTCCTTGGCTTTTTTATGCTAATGCAAGAGGAAAGGGATGTGTTCAAGAAGTAGGGAACACTGTATTTCTCCTTCTTTCTTATTTATTCTTTTCTTTATACTTTCTTCTCTCTTACTCCAAATCAAGGGTAATCCCTTCGTATCTTTGGCTCCTTTACTTCTCCTCATCATCTGATTACTAAATTCACTAGCTTATTTATCAAATATAAGAACATATTAACAATTACTCAAGGTAAATTAACTTAATTTTCATAATCAATTAAATGAATAATAGACACTTAATTATTCATTTCAGTTCCTTATCACTAAATGAAAACTTTCTTCCATAAGCTTACTTACTCTTTGAACTCCTTGTCAATAAGCACAACATTCTAATAAATACAATCAAAAGTACATTAGTTCGATTAGAAGGATCAAACACTAAACTCTATTATGATTTTTGCCTTCTTTTTTAATATAATTTTTATCAATATAGCATCCCAACAATATTAATACATAATTCATAATTACATGCACTATAAACTAACAGTTTATCAACAATTTACACAGGCACTAAATTTGATTTGCTTTTCTCTTCTAGAGTCTCTTAACTTTTATCAATAATTAACCATTGGTATCAAATTGCTACATTTTCATCAATGTTAACATAAAATTTTGTACAAATTTCAGGGGCTACTACAGATGCAGCAGCTCAAAAGGATGCTCAGCAAGAAAACAAGTAGAAAGAAGCAGAACTGATCCAAACATGCTAGTCATCACCTACACATCCGAGCACAACCACCCTTGGCCTACTCAACGAAACGCGCTCGCGGGGTCCACGAGAGCGCAGCCACACAAGAACTCCTCCATCTCTTCAACCTCCAAATCCTCGACCTCAAATTTGAAGGAAGAGCCTAAAGGTATCAACCCTAATACAAATTCAAGCTCAAGTTTGCCTACAGTTAAAGAAGAAGTCGTTAGTGGAATGGATAACGTAACGGTTGACAATGTGTTCTACAATGAGCCAGCGTCAATGGCTGGTTCGAGCCAACCCGATGATTTCTTTGCGGATTTGGCCGAGCTTGAACCTGACCCGATGAGCCTTATTTTCTCGGGGTCAGGGTTCGTTGGAGAGAAGCCTGAAATTGATCAGGAGAAGGAGAGTAGTAAGGGATTGGACCCTTTCATTGATAATATGTTTAATTGGTGAAGGTTTGATCATAGAATGTTTATTAGTTACTTAGTTGTTAATTAGTTTAAGTATTGGTTTTGGGGCTACTTGTAGTTTTTAGTTTCTTTTCCTTATTTTCTAGGGTTAATAGCGGATAGACCCCTTGTACTTCTATTATTACAAATAGATCTCGTGAGGGTAAAAGGGTAAAAAGAATTTTACTCGCGAGTCTATATATGTCATATATGCAATGAGCGATAGTAGAGGGATCTATCCGCAATTGGGCAATACTATAAGGTGGTACATCTGCCATTAACCCTATTGTTTAAGGAATAGAAGAGAGTCTACAACTCTGCACAGTTTGGTGGTGGATTGGGGGGAGACCCACATATATGGGGATGTTGGAGGATGAGACAGAAAGCTGAAGAACAGAAGCTTTCAACAGTTGGAGAGGGCAAGTACATGTCTGAGATGTGACAGAAAAAGCCTAGATTAATTACATGAAGAAGTTGATGTAAATTGTTCATAAAAAAAGGGTTATGAATTTACTTCTTTATCTTTTCATTTTCACACCTCATTCTCTCTCACTCATTCTCTCTCTTTTCCCTCTCTCTTTTTTCAAACCAAGGGACTGAAAGATGATTTCAAGTCTAGTCGGCATACAGTGGTTCCTTATTGATAAACAGGAGTTTTTTTCTTTGGTGCACTCACTGGTGTACTTTGACAAGATTGGTTAAAGGTACAGGTGTTAAAACCTGCAGTGTGAGTGGACAGTATGAGAAATATTCACTTTCTTAATCATAATTAATTAAATAATAGTATATAAATAATTATGATTTATTCAAATATAATTAACATCATATCTCTATAAATTGTAGTCATTTTCATTTGTTTCTCAAGATAAATCATGATCGCTCATTAAATAATAGACAGTTATAAGACCCCGAAGAAATTATCTTTTACGGTTTAACTATAGGGAGAATATCTCAATCATAACTATTAGAAACTTGACTTCTTCTCTTAGTCTTGTGGCATAATGGAGTTGAGACTTGGATTTGATTTTTCATTGTTCCAAGCTTTCAAAATTTTCCTAGGTCAGTGGAGGTCATACTTCAGTGTATCAATTTTAGTAACTGATCAGACAATACTCCTAGTCCCATTTCACACTCCAACCTACATTGCCTTTTTTAAGTGATTCGTATTGTTACTAAAATTATGATTTTGTATATTACTACATTAGTTTGAATGTAACTTCACTTGACGCATATATATCTAATTCAATATAAACACAAGGAAAGCATATGCATGTGCGGCCCATGAATTTATATGATTAATATTTGAGAGAAATAGTTCATGTACTTATATATATACATCATAAAGTGAATGTACATGTATATATACACTCAGGCAGCATCATCCTAAATACTAGGAATTTTATTTTCTTCGAAGTAACATGGCATCTTAAATTCCTAAGCTAAAAGTTATGGAAACATATAGAACTCTGTAAAAAGCACGTGCATGCATGCATGTGTAAGCTGGAGAAGTCACGTGCATGCATGCTCAATTAATGCACTGGATACACGGCAACATATTCGTCATTAATTTTGATTTTTGAAGTTACATTTCCAGTCTATGAGCAAGCTTGATGACTTCAACTAGGCCGATTCCCCAATCTTGAAATTAAATTTGAAATGTGGCACAAAAAATTAATTCTCTGAATAAATCAGACAACATTGCATGAGGGTTTAGCAGGACCAAGTTCTTGACCTTCGTTTTATCATCATCTAATATTTGCTATATTTTTATCTCATTACAAGATGTGGGTCCATAAGTACCCTTTCGGCGAATGGTGGGCTTCGATTCAAGTGGTGATTCCTATTCTAGATTAGGGTTGGATTTAGAAGATCATATCATTGAGATTGAATTGGTACAAACTTTTCCCTTGTCCTATCATGCACAAATTCTCTTTTTCGTTTTCCTTGTCCAAAAGTATATGTTATTGAAATTTGTTTGCTAACAGTGGCAGAATCTTCCAAATATGGTCTCTTCTCTGCCATCCATATAATCAATCAAATACTAATTTTATGAGCTTTTCATGGCACAAAATGTTTTGAATCATTAAGAATGGGGAGTTTCTCTATCAATCATTCAAGAAAAAGGTATGCTAATTAAAATCCCCCCACTTGTTGCTTTTTTCCCCTCTCATATTGTGTAAGTCACTTCCAATTGAACGTAAAGAGTCTAAAGCTCTCCTCAAGTAGTTGATCGTCCCTTTTTGTTGATGGGAAGTATGAGACATCATGAACTACGAAGGTGATATCAATGAGGGATCAACTGTGGCCATTAATTAGGGATCAACATGGAAGACTTTGGAGTGTTTCATTTGATGCTTGGAAAAAGATAGAATAAGCCTTGACCTAGACCTTTTGGTCACACCGCTAAAAGTTTATAAGGCTAGCTAAGAGAGGTTTTATAATTTGGATGTGCAGAATAAATGATGCTCTCTGATTTCATAGTAAACAATCACTTCATCCAAATTTAAGCTAATATATGCGAACTAGACAATCTATATCAAGCATGTTTGTCCAAAGACTTGACATGAACACATGACCTTTGATGCCATTTAAATACTTACATCAAACATTTTCGTTGAATATGCCTAAATATCAAATCATGTAGCATAATCATTTCATAACTTCATAACTTCTAGAGCAACTTTGTTCATATGAGGCACTGTTAACTAGGAATACCTGGAGCCTTTATCCAAAAAGTTTGACATTACTCTTATCTCAAATACCCTTTTGCGTAAACACCCTTATCTCAAATATCAAATCTTGCATAGTGACATAAAGTCACATAATGCTCATTTTGAAACTAGAGCTACAAAAATTCAACAAAGCTCTACTTTAGCACAAAACCAATGTTGGATCAAGTGTCCTAACCTTGCCATCTCATCAATCCCCGTCAAAATCCTAACATACATCCAATCCAACCGTCCGATCACTATCCGAGGGCGGCCGAAGCCCTGTTTGGATCTTACATAAAGTCCATAGAAAAGGATTAGACTAATCAATCATTTTGTCATCAATATAAAAATGACGTTAATATTGTTAAAGAAAGCAATCTCAGTTGCTGACATGTGTTGATGGGATGGGTAGGTGCAAATTGGCTTCATAGGGCACATATGTCCATTAGAAACCAGTTGCATTAAGCTTTTATTTTAATGGTTCTAACAATTTGTTAACAGCGATCCCGTGGCATGTAGCTTAGCTGTTGGCTACATGACATACACTGATTAATAGTTAAATCTATTGAGGGGAATCAATAATATTACTTCCAAGTTCCAATGAGCGTTAGGTTCTGCCTCCTGCTTAGCTGGATCACTGAAGCATCTCCTGCATTGTACTTGGTATTGCAGATTTTTTTTTTTCCAGATAGAAATGTAAGCAGTAGATTATTTTACGCATGGCTTCGTTCTGCTGCAGCTTTCATTGTTCGTTACGACACATGTAGCAGTTGTGTACAGACTGCTGAGAATCCAAATTGAGGGTAAATTTCACAAAAATACCCCCTGAAAATTTGAAGTAGGCAACGGAGATGCATAGAGAGACGGTATTGGATTCATCGTGGTAACCAGCCATCAGCTTCTCGTGAGCATCGTATGGTAGTGAATGTCAGAGTTCCGTCACTGATCAACATACTCCGAACCATCATAATGACAATTACGAAAATCTCTAAAACAAAACATCGCAATTTGGAAAGAAAACTCAGAATCAAGAGGAAACCATAGCGTCACTGTAGTGAATAAAAGTTAGTTCCTACGAACATGGAACAGAAACTACTGCCGTAGAGAAACCCATATTGCTGGGACAATGATATAACCTCGGACATTAACCCTAGCCTTTATCAATGCTTAACAATAAATATTGCACGTACAAAAATAAGATTTGATGGCATCAGCAACGAAACAAAGCATGGAAGACTCCTGGTACTGAGATCATGTTCTTTCCTGCCTCTCCAATCGGAAATCACTAGTACCCATAGCCTGCTAGGACACAAAAAGATTAAAAAAAAGGGTAAAATATTGTTGGAAAATAAAGCTACCACAAGCTCAAATATTTTTCTGAGATTGCATAGCACCTGAGTTGTCCATTGGATTCCCCGCAGGTACAGGCTCAGGCTCCTTGATATCAACCACCACAACATCTGACGTTAAGAACGTTTTCGCAACTGACGCAGCATGCTCCAAGCAGCATCGTACCACCTGGATTTTACAAAAGAACATCACTCATATTCTAATTTTCAAATCGGCATATCATAAAATGGATTATGGAAGTTATTTAAGAACTTCAATAAAGAATTTTTAAGAACTTCAGTATCTGGACACCAATAATCATATATCAAGACAGGGCCCCAGACTAAAACTCCACCAGACAATTTGAATAAGCAGTATTACAGGATTGTGTAGTCCAGCCGGAATATCCATCTAATTTTTCCCAGAAGGCACAGCAAATATTAACTACAAGTTAGCAAACAGATGCAATTACTTCCAGTTCTACCAAATTCACCGATAATGAGTGATAAGTGGCTATCTTGTCCCAATTTGAGATTAATAATCATCATAATTATCAATCATCCAGGTCTCTCATCAAAACAGGGCTCTGCTGGCAAGCAAACTACTAACGTTCCCTGGATAAGAGCCTAGAAGGAAAATGACATGGTTGCTAAGGCATCATAATACTCCAAAAACCAGTGAAACACATGCCCGTCATATAATTAAAACCTACTAGAAAAAAATTAAGCTGTCATAGTGCATAAGAAAATACGTCAAAAATTTTATAAGAATTATTTTAGTAACTTCGACAGATATTAGCATATACTGTAGTCTTTTGCATGCCAAAAGGTACCATAACAAAAATTCTTGAAGAAATAGAATATTAGTAAAGAATAACAAGAGTAGAATAGTCAGAGGTCTTCATAAGGGGGTTGAATAAAAGTCAGAACCTCCAAGTAACATGCTTCCAAGACGACTGTGTGTAAATGTATAGGAGCAACAGAAGAAGTATACATGTCAGTTCATTCAAATGTTCTATGCCACGAATAAGAACTGCATACCTTTGTGGGATCAATTATCCCAGCAGCCATCAAGTCCTCATACTTTCCAGTGGCAGCATTATATCCGTATTTGGGGTTGTCATTAGAAAGCACCTAATGAAACAAGCAAGTAGTCAACAATGTTAGTTTGAACAAGTAATGAACAAAGAAGCTATGTTTCCATAGAAAAGCAAGACTGTACCTTCTCAGTGACAACACTTCCATTAACTCCAGCATTCTTTGCAATCAATTTCAATGGATAGCTCAATGCCCTTCTAACAATATCTGCTCCTACCTATATGTTTATCCAAAACAAGCATGAAAAATCTAGGTCTATTTGTGATAATTAAAAGAAGATCCTAAGCAAGTGGCATCAATGAAGGTTAGCTAGTGACTCCTCACGCCTCATTTGTTTTTATCTTTTAAGTAAAGGAGGCATAATCTAAGAACCCAAATGCAGAAAAATTACCTTTTGCTCATCATTTTCTAGAGTTTCCTTGATGGCGTCAACCTTAGACGCAAGCCTCAGCAGGGTACACCCACCACCAACAACAATACCCTCCTCGACAGCAGCCTGTACATACACGCAAATGAGTATACGGTAGTGATATACAACAATAACATTTAATGTTATAGCCACCAACCCCACCCCTTACCTCACCGAAAAAAAAAAGAAAAAGGCCTACCACCACAAGATAGTAGATCTAAGCTTCTCACTCGCTATGTTATTTGAGTGTTGTAAGCAAAATTCATATTTGCAAGTAAAGCAAGACTATAGTCAAACTTCGTCCTTTACATAGAGTAGTTAGAAAGGAAAAGGAATCAAGTCACAGTTCACAGTACACCTGTTGTACATTATACATCGGAAGAGAGTAATGAAAAGCAACCTCGCAGAAAATTTACCTTAGTAGCATTCAATGCATCTTCCACTCTCAGCTTCTTCTCTTTTAACTCAGTCTCTGTTTGTGCTCCAACCTGAGAAATTTTCAGTCTTTTAAATAAGAATCTAATATATTTTTAATAAATTATGACCTAATTGTTAGAATATTTTCAGGTAAATGAACAAAACCTGAATAACAGCAACACCACCAGAAAGCTTTGCTATTCTTTCATTTAGTTTTTCCTTTTCATATTCTTGTTCAGCAGCCTGAATCAAGAAACAGATAAAATTCTCACAAGAGGTCTAAAACCATCAATGGTGTATGTAAGACATTAAGTATGCACCTCTATCAAATTTCGGATCTGTCCAACTCTTTTAGCTACTTCTTCTTGGGTGCTTCCATCACCAACTATGGTGGTTGAGTCTTTATTTAGCACAACTTTAGCTGCAGTACCCAAGACCTCTTTGTCAGCCTTGTCCAATGTCAGTCCAACCTCATCTCTGATTACAGTTCCTGCAAAAAGTAAAGAAAGCAGAGATACAAATTCAGATAACATGAAGATTGAAAGTAAAACCTACAAAAACAAATAGTACAACCTCCAGTCAATATTGCTATGTCATCGAGATATTGACTTTTGCGCTCCCCAAATCCAGGAGCTTTAAGTGCAGCGATCTTGAGGGACCCCCTTAATTTATTTACGACAAGGGTGGCAAGAGCTTCCTGTTCAATGTCTTCTGCAATAATCAAGATCGGATATCCACCCCTTATGGCGTCTTCCAACACATTGATCAGATCTCTTGCATTTGTAATTTTCTTGTCAACAAGAAGCAACTGAACAGAAAATTTGACAAAAGAATCACTTAATTTGTTCATGTCAGTACTCAGAAGAAAACAGATATTAAACTAAAAAAAACATAAACCACGTCATAACCAATTTAGAAAAGATCTCAGCAACAGACCTTGCAGTTCTCATATTCAACTGACATCTTTTCACTGTCAGTTACGAAGTAGGGGGAAATATAGCCACGATCAAATTGCATTCCCTCTACAACATAGAGGTTGTTTTCTGCACTTTTACCCTCCTCGAGCGTCACTACACCCTTCCTACCAACCTTACTCATAGCCTCAGCTATCATGTTTCCGATCTCATAGTTGTTTCCAGCACTAACTGCAGCTACATCTGCGAGCTCACTGTCTTCAACCTAAACCATCAAACTACAGAAGTTGATAAAACTGCCCGTATGTAAATACACACAGGGACACGAACCTCTCCAGGGTTTTGAAAATGCAGCTTATACAATTGTGAAAACAACAAACTTAACGCGAAGTTCATCACTAAAAGGCAAGCTTCCTTTCAAAAAGGTAATATACCTCCTTTGAGATGAGCTTGAGTTCAGCAACTAAGCCTTTAGCTGTTTTCTCTATGCCTCGGGTAATTTGAACAGGGTTGGCACCAGCTGCAACCACCTAAAAGTTTCAAACTAATTTAGCTACAGAACGAATTCAAATTGTCAAGTATAGACATTTACTAGAGGGAAGGGAAATATTCAACACACCTTGACACCTTCAGCAATTAGACCTTGAGCAAGGACAACTGAAGTTGTGGTCCCATCCCCAGCCAAGTCATTGGTCTTTGCAGCTGCTTGTCTTACCAACTTGGCACCAATGTTCTCCACTGGGTCCTCCAACTCAACCTACAAAAACAGTGTCAAAGTCTCTCACTCACAATACCCAATTCCTGGTCACCAAACTATATGAGCAAAGCACTTGAACATGAACTATTGTTATTTCAAATTTCAATAGCTATTCGTGACTACCCTGAATATATTTACAAAAACAATAGCCGGCCTATTTGGATAAAGTTTTCATTGTACAAAATATAAGCACATAGAGTACAACTGTTGGAAATTCAGGATGCAGACTAATATCATATGGGAAAGAAAGAGCTAAAGAACTTCCGGTCCTTTAATACACAACTATTCAGAATGAACAACAAACCAATAACTAAAAAGAACAGCTAGTACACTGAACCATGGCATATGTGGCTTTTAGCCATGTAAACCATTATCTTGCAGCTGCATATTCAAAGCATATACATTATACAAGGTAGTACTAAACAGACAGATTTCTCACCGATATTAGACATTTAAACCAAGCCATCGCAACTTATTATTAGTGACCATTTATGCCAAATTGTTAATGATGCTTGTCAATTATTAGTTACACTATTCAGGGCACAATTGGACAACATACCTCTTTAGCCACTGTGACACCATCATTAACAATCTTTGGGGACCCATATTTGCTTTCAAGAACGACATTTCTGCCTTTTGGACCTAAAGTAACCCCAACAAGATCTGCAAGCTTGTTAACGCCGGTCTGAAACAAAGAGAACAAAGTAAATAGTCTAGATCAGGTCTAACAACCTCCCTAACATGCAGAAGCTCCATGCGAAATAAATAGAAAAAAGATTAGACACTGACTTGCAGCTTCTTAATAGCTGACCCATCCTTATTAAAATACAGCTCTTTCGCCATTGCCCTGATCTGAGAGTTGCATCGTTTCTGTAGTCGGAAGTTCTGCCTCCTGCTACTTAAAGAACTAGAAGAAATCGAGGCAAAAGAAGATAGTTGGGACGGCCTCCCTGCAAGGACTGAGAGCTTCTTTTCGGCTGCAAGGCCGCTAGGGGCAGCAAAAGAAATAGTACTGAAAGTGGATGCCATTACCTGTTGACCAAAATAGAGAGAAAAGACGAACAAATAGCAGCACTTAGCTGTGAATTTTAGCAACAGGAAAAGAAATAAAACATAGTTGTGAAAATTTAGACAAAGGAGTGGCACAGAGAACCATGAGGCTGACATGTTAGCTATTCTGCACTAGACCCATTATAAGCATTAGAATGGTGACTTGGTACATCCTTTATATCATGCAATAATATGTTAATTCTTCAAGTAAACAACATCCATCATCATATCATAACCCAAGGAATCCTACATCTATATTTATCCAGCACTAATAAAATTGTCAGTTTTTCAAACTAAAGCACAGGGCTCAAGAATATAGCTTCCATAAGTGTCTTGCATTCACAGAATTAATCAGTTCTCCGATAAGCACAGGGGTCATGGAGAGAGCATTTAAAGAATGAAAACAAAGTTTGAACTTGTTCTCAAATTGATTCACTAATAGAAAAACAGCATTCATATTTATTTTTTCTTGCTTTTTTCTCCATGTTACTACTTATACCATGCTTTTTGCTCGACAAGAATGTCAATATTGTCTTGCAATTATCCATGGTTATTGTAAATTGTTTTTCTACTGCTTTAGGACTTCTAAGATACCTTATGACCAATGTTTTAAAAATCGGCCGATATTATCGAAAAATCAGCAATATATCGGAAATTCACTATGACTGATACGATTTCTAAGAAAAATCTAAAATCGTTTTGGGCCGATTTTTGCAGATAAATCACTCAAAATCTGGTTTATTGCCTGATTTTACAGAGTCTTTAAATCGGCCAATTTTCTTAAAAAAATCTATCCTAACTATTGGTTTGGGTTTGAAAACCCCTATTTTCTTAACCTGACCCCCAACAGCAACCCACAAAACAAAAGGGAAAAAACCTAGCCCTAATTTCTCTCATTCTCCCCCGTCACCTCCCTAATCTCCCCAAGACCCTCACTCTCCTCGACAACCCTCTCTCTCCTCGACAACAAAGAGTCAAAGACCCTCTCTCCCATAGACTCTCTCCTCGACAATGACGAAAACCCCCTCTCTCTCTCCCGCAAACCCTCAATCTCTTTCTTGAAGCCCCCTCTCTAAGAACTTCACTCGGCCGCCAAGACCTCGAAGCTCCCTCAAACAATTAGTTCCATTACGCAATCGAGAAGCAAGTTTCAACAATTGGTTAGTGATCTTAAACATGAGCTATTTTCATTTTAGTATGTTTATATTTCATTAAATATGCTTAGATTACATTTTAGGACATTATATTGTATATGCTCACCATCCGATATGATACTCCGATTTTTATTACTTATCCCTGATATATCCTCAATAACCAGGATTCGATATGAATTTTGGTCGTCCGATATATTTCCGATATCCGATATTTAAAACCTTGCTTATGACTTTCTTAAAATTCAGGGTTGAAAATGAGAAGAAGACTTTATTGCTCAAGTGTTGAGAAAATGATCATCCCTAGGTTTTCTTGTCTATTTCTTTAATTGTATAAAGAAAGAAATTTTGTGTTCTCTTTTTTATCTCCTTTATTTGGGCCGATTGTGTACAGTAATTAAATTGTCAACATGCTTATAGGAAGCATGAGCTTGATCAAAGGAGTCTTCCACCAGACCAAAGCTCTAAAATTGGTGTGAGAGTTGAGTTGGTGCCCTTTTTAAAGGCTGAAACCCATATTCATGTAGTAATAACAATTTTTTTAAATCCTTTTTAGTTTTTAATTTGTGGCCAATGGATTCGAACTGCTCTAGTACCATGGTAAAGGAGCATTATGCTACAACAGAACTCCAACGTTGTGGTGAGGGTGATAATATCATATTACAAGAAGTCTTAATGTGGGATCAACTATGACGAAATTTTAAATTAGTAGGTACACTTTTCATTCTGGAGCTACGCCAACACTATGACCTCTCAAAATCTCTCCTTTCATGTACAAGCTCAGTAGTCTACCCAAATTTACAGAAATCATGGACCCACACCAGATACTGACCGCCTATGAGTTCAACGTCATCCTGACCTCAGCATTGACCACCCATAAGTTGAACGGATAACCACCTACTACCATTTTTATAGATCTTACAAGCACACAAGTCTAGCAAGATGCCAACAAGGCTTCCTACACTTTGGCCAAAACCTAGGCTAGTAAATCTTTAAACTAGTGTAGGCGTCTTTGTAGTAATGGGGCCTTACATCTGTTAGGAAACGACTCTAAAACAGAAAGCCTGATGTTAATGCTGAGGAAAAAACCAGGCCCCTCAGCAGTAATATAGGAAAATATCTACTTTGATCCAAATGATTATCCAGTATCTATTTTACAACATACTTCCAGATGGGGGTATCTCAATACTCTCCCCTTCCATTATTGGTTGTATCAGGCTAACCAATACGAGAAAGTGAGAACCTGATGAAAAAATCAGCATCACCAATTAGTGACCTGAACATGGAAATTATCCTTAGTTCTAATCATTCTTGAATTAAGCATAACATTGAACTTCTTGGTTACAACATAAAAAATTATATAAGCTATATACCATTTCTTAAAGATTGCATTAGTACACAACATCCAAAAACAAGAAATCCAACAATTACAAACAAGAAATCAAGGAAAACATGAAAATTGGAGAAAGTTGGTCCTTTTGTTATAAAACTTGCACCATCTTCTCTTGGCTGCATAGTTAGCTAAATGTCCCATGCATACTTAGCAACAGAACCGCCCTTTTGCACTTATCCTAGAATTTATAGTTATACTAACACTATACTAAGTACCTTAAGCCGTAGACCAGTCCAACAACATACCTTCCGAAAGGATTAGTATCACTTATGCATGCAGAAAAATAACAGAATCCAAGAATAAAGGCAACAGCTTGACTTTATATTATTCCTATGAGAGAATAGAAGTTCACCAAATTCCATAACTTCTAAAAGAAGTATCAGGATTTGTCGAAATAAGAAGGTTTCAGCATAGTGGATATTCACTTCAACTAGCAAGTTGACGGAGTACATTTCAACCAAATAGTTTTAATAACCAAACTTGCACTGTGCATTTCATTGTAGCCTGCCCTCTAACATATGCCTTTTACACAGTGGCTTTCACATGGTAGCTGTCATATTGTTATCCTATTATTACAGCCGTCATACTTGTAAAATCTAAGCTTTATCCTGTAAATTGGATGTATGATTAACAGGCAACAGAAAATCACATCGTATCCAATGGAACATATGAAACATAGTGTGTTCCTATAACTTTGCCCAAAAATGCAATTCATTTTCAGTTACAACCAGAGTATACTGAAATCTTTCTTTGTTAAAGGTATAAAACACAGAGACATAGACATTTCAGGTCAAAAGAAATGGCCTGCACATCTCAGTTCCATGGAACTATTTCCAGATACTTAGTCAGAATAGTGGCAACTTACATCCGCGTCTTTCTAGAGTATCCAATGCAAGCATTTCCAATATAATCAACCCTTCTTCTTAATATCCGTTGCATTAAACAGATTATACTTCAATTATACAATGATGGCATACATAATAAAACTCAATAAAAAACTTCTGTAGTTACTAACTACAGTTCAAATCCATAATGAATGACTGATTTAATGATACCTCAAGAACTTCCTTGCTTCAATAACTCAACGTACTGACCACTGTTTTAAAAAGCCTCCGCCTAGTCCGCCTAGGCGATACTAGGCGGTACCTAGATCGCCTAGTCACTTAGCTTGTGGCGGTACCTAGGCTTCACCTAGGTTTTGGAAGTATTTAAGGGAGCATTGTCTCCTTACGTGGACTGTACCCTTTAGGCCTTGATCGTGATTTTGTGTTGAATATCTTCCAACCTCCTTCAAACTTCTTTAACCTCCAAATATGAACACCTCCACTATCTCCTCCGACCTTTAGTAAAACCTCCTTGACCACCACTTAAATGAAGAACCGCCTAGACACCAGTCAGGCACCTAAACTTTCTATAACGTTGATATTTACTATCAATTATTGTAATTAAAAAAATTTTAAAAAAACTTCCTAGGCTTTAAGTGCCGGGTCCAACGTCTAGGCCTCCTAGCGCTTTCTATAAACTTATAAGTTATTATTTTGGCAATTTAGTATTTAAGTATGCATGGTTTATTGTGGATCTAAGATTGCTATCTATTTTTTTATTTTTTTTGCAAGTTTATATGAATTTAATACATATTTTTATCAACTATTATAATTAAATAATTTAAAAATAGCCAACGCTTAGCGCCAGCTTAGCGCACGCTTATCTAGGCGCTAGGCACTGGCTTAAACGCCTAGTCCGCCTAGCGCCTTCTGTAACATTGGTACTGACCTTTTCTTAAATAACCATCACCAATCCTGAAATGTGTTTCTACAAAGGACTTATCTTCACAGTAGGAGCAAAACGTAGGAGTGTTTATATGTAATCCAGTTTCAACGCCTGGAAATGAATCACCAGTCTTAGACTAAAGCCTTAGTGTATTATTTTTCTTGGCGCACATTATCAATTTAAAAAAAAATTCAAAAATCTGTTTAAAAATCAAGCGCTACCAGTTACTGATGTCAATCCAACACCACCATTTTTTCTGTCATGTATCGATTTTATTTTCGGGTTATGAGATAATTCAACCAACAATTTAGCTTTTTCCATGTAACTAATCATGCAACGAAAGAATTTACATCTTCGTAGATTAAACACCATAGTCCCATACACAACAATACATCTTCCACAATCTCAGCCTGATTCGAAACTTTTTTTTTTTTTAAACATCAGCAGAAGCTCTCCTTTTTCTTGCTAGCCTTCAAGTGCATTACTTGGGTAAAACCAAGCATTTGCATAACTCTATAAGTACTGATCTTAACATCCAAAAATGCTGCTTATTTTTTTTTTAAAAGTAACCCAATAAAAATTTAGCCGAAGAAATCTATCTTAAACTCTGGTCCAAGATGACTAATTAATTTCCACCCAAAATAACAATTTATATAGCAAAAACATAAATTCAAGCCCTTCAAAACCCTAGATTTCTTCTAAAATGTCTAAAACAATCTAAAAAGTGATACAAATCTGACACAAAAACCGCCATATTTTGACAAATTTGACGATAATCACGTCCAAATAAACTCATAATACAACAAATAAACCAAGAAGTCAGAGAGCATTACCTCGGAGAACGAATCGAAGAGTTAGGGTTTGGATCGATCCCAATGGATAAGGCAGCGAAACTGAGATTGGGCAACTATGTGATATAGATGACAGATGAAATGAGAACAGAGGAGAGGTTTTTATAGGAAGCGAGGGTTTTTGCTAGGATTTTGTACATTTTCTTCTCTCTTGAAAGTTCGGGCGGATCTCGGCCGTTGATTTGTGAGGACTGTCCGTTTGCTTGGAGATTTGGCGGAAGAATCTAGAAAGGGGGACGAGGAGCTTGGTGCTGTTTGCTGCTTTGGGAGCTCGCACGCATCTCGACGCAGGTCTTTTGCGCTTTGGGCTTTTGCTTTTGGGCGAGGCGGATCTTGGCTTTGGCTTTGGCTTTGTGATGGATGTATCCTGGCCGTTGCTGACTTCAATTGCAATGTTTCTAATTAATTTTTATTAAAAAATTAACATATTGAAATTGACACGTTGGTGTAAAAAGTCAAAATGCTTTTATTTTCGAATTTGTTTGTGTGCTGAATGAGCAAATTTGATCACGCGATGATGCGGTATTAGGGTGAAAAAAACTAAAAAATATTGGTTTTAAGCATTTGATTTAGAATGAAACTAAAAAACAAGGTGCATATTTTAACCACTTAGTTTATATGCCTGCACATTTCGTCACCAATTAGTCAAAATACACAATCTTTCACTTGATATTAAATCAAACCAACTAAAAAATTATGTTTAAAAGGTTTGTTAAATTAGACCATACTAACAAACTGTAAAAATACAAATGAGTTTAAGATATACAAGACATAATACGAGACGGAAGGGGGCACGGAATGAATTTTGCAATGTGTGAATACGTTTGGTGATAGATAAAATATTTTAATTGAGTGTTAGCTCCCACTTTTCCACTTTCATAATGCCAATAACTTTTTAGGAGAACTTAAATATACATCAAGTTGGATGTGATACTTAATTTGCATTTCAGTTTCGCATATATTTTCAATAAGTGTTAAAAGTGAGTCATTTTCGCTTTTCTCTTTTCATTTCATGAAAACAAACACCTCCTAGAGAGCAAAATATGGCTAGACAAAGAGTTGGCCATTAAAAGTTTGTGGATTATGAGCAATATAATTTTTCTCATATTAATATTACACACGCTTTTTGTGTTACTAATTTGTTATACTCTATTATTCATGAGTTCAACTCCCTTCGGTTCTAGTATTTAAAGGATTCTCTTAGCTACCTAAATCAATTACACTAAAGTCTTGTCATGAATCTTTTAATGCACAATTCTATTTCTAAGCAATCTAAGAGAAGTCAAGCCGGCAAAAGTAACTATCCGCATAAAGACAATGGAATAAATAATCAAAATATAACCCCATGTAAAATGCTTATATGTAAACAATTCACTTGGGATAATAATATAATGCCTTCAAAAAAAAATTTTAAGAACCACAACAAAAGCCTACTAGCCATCAAATGATACTACTTTGCAATTTTTGGTAAGCCATCAAATATCAAACCCTTAAATCATCAATCAATTAATTTGAGAAATATTTCTGAAGAAAAAAGGAAAATTGTGTCAATGCCCCAAAAAAGCAAAACTTCATGTGACTCAGCTCCTTGTATAATTTTTATTGTGCATAAGCCCTATATACATTGCCAAAATGTGTATCAGCCCTTAATATTATGCTGGCTAAGAAGAGAGAGAAAAAACCCAAAATAATCCCAATTTTCCATCATAACTGCAATCTCTCTCTCTCTCTCTCTCTCTCTCTCTCTCTCAATGGAATCCGTAGTCATGACTAAATCTCTCCTCTTCCTCCTGACTCAACTCTCTTCCTTTCTCGTCCTCGCTCAACTCTCCCCCTCTCTTTCTTGCCCTCGCTCAACTCTCCTCCTCCTAACTTAACCCTCTCTAGAGTTTCATCCTCTCTTCGATCCTCTTCTTCAATCGCCTCCCCCCTCCCTACACCCCGAGGTATCCCAACAGTTCAACCAGGCGACAACAAGATCTCTTCCTCTAAGCTCATTGTCATCTTCTCCTCTCGATCACCCCTCTCCTCCTCTGAACTCTCCGCAGATAGGCAGAGACCGTCATCTTCTTTGTCGAACTCCCTCTCCTTCCCTTCATTGCCAACTCCACCATCGATCTCGCACCAAGCAAACACACCTCCTCAAAGCGCCTACGACCTCCTCTCCTCTCCTCTCCACCATTTCTCTCAATCAAATCTTATGATTGGATTATGTGATATTATTTCAGAGTGATAGACTGGAGCTTGCCTAGTTTTTAATTAAAATGGATAAGTGAGATTTTATTTCTTGGAGTAATATGTTAAATGGGTATATGATATGTGGCGTTTGGATATTGCTTATAAAGTGTTTGATGAAATGCCAAAAGAGATGTGATTTCTTGAACTGTGATAATAATGTGTCATGTACAAAGAAAATGTCATGGAGATCCCATCATGTAGTTGTGTGTATGTAAATATCAAAATTACACAACCTTACAGTCCTATGGGTTGATTGTGAGCCATGAAGGATTAGCCGTGAATCTTACCTATTTGATGTTAACTTTACTCATTGTATCTTAAGTTTATAGCATAACAGTTAAGTTTATATAGTTAATGTTAATTTTAAATGTTAATTGTTAAGTTTATTTATTGGTTGTTAAGTTTACCCGTTAGTTGTTTTGGAAAATATCATGGAGATCTCACCGCAATTGATGTTTTGGCATACATGTTAAGGTTATAATGTACATGTTAAGGTTCTAATATATCTGTTAAGGTTAGGCCATACATGTTAATGTTATAATGTAATTGTTAAGATTATAATATATATGTGAAGGATATGGCATACATGATAATCTTATCACGTGCTGTTAATGTTATGTCATACCTATTAAGGTTATGGTGTTCTGTTAAGGTTATGGTGTTCTGTTAAGGTTACACTATAACCGCTAAAAGTGATAATTTTAGAGTATATTTGACAATCAATAATTATTTTTGTTAAAATTGATAGCTTTTCTAACTCACTATTTCATTTTTAATCTTTCCAAAGTAATGAGGAATAAGGAGGAACAATGGATAAAAGTCGATGGAGCAAAAGTGCAAAACTTATAATTATCTCTTGCCTTGTAGGGCCAAATAATACAAACCGGTCAAGTAGATAAATGGTACCCAAAGAATGAACCCCAAGAGACGCCAGAGGCATCAAAAATTCTGAAGAATCTCAAATATGACTAAATCATGAGAAGATCGAAGGACAACGCCGTCGAAATCTCAAGAAGTCAACACATGGGAAGTTTGTGTCTCGCTACAAAGGCAGACATTTTGCGGTCTCGCAGACACGGTGTGCCTCGCGACGAAGCGAGACACCTTGATGTGTCTCACGCATGACTTAGGTTCGCCGCGACGAAGCGAGACACCTTGATGTGTCTCGCTATAGCGCAGGTGACATTTGTGTTCGCCAGCAGACACCTAATAACCAAACGAGCTCTTGAAGGGTCTAAATCAATGCCGAGAGAAAAACCCAAAATAATCCCAATTTTCCATCATAACTGCAATCTCTCTCTCTCTCTCTCTCTCTCTCTCTCTCTCTCTCTCTCAATGGAATCCGTAGTCATGACTAAATCTCTCCTCTCTTCCCCCTCCCAACTCAACTCTCTTCCTTTCTCGTCCTCGCTCAACTCTCCCCCTCTCTTTCTTGCCCTCGCTCAACTCTCCTCCTCCTAACTTAACCCTCTCTAGAGTTTCATCCTCTCTTCGATCCTCTTCTTCAATCGCCTCCCCCCCCTCCTACCACCACTGACCTCGAGCATATCCTCAACAAGTTCAACTCCAACGGCGACAACAAGATCTCTTCCTCTAAGCTCATTGTCATCTTCTCCTCCCTCGATCACCCCCTCTCCTCCTCTGAACTCTCCCGCATGATAGCCGAGACCGTCATCTTCTTTGTCGAACTCCCTCTCCTTCCCCTTACTGTCGCCAACTCCACCATCGATCTCTGCACCAAGCAAACACACCTCCTCAAAACTGCCTACGACCTCCTCTCCTCTCCTCTCCACCATTTCTCTCAATCAAATCTTATGATTGGATTATGTGATATTATTTCGTAGTGATAGACTGGAGCTTGCCTAGTTTTTTTAATTAAAATGGATAAGTGAGATTTTATTTCTTGGAGTAATATGTTAAATGGGTATATGATATGTGGCAGTTTGGATATTGCTTATAAAGTGTTTGATGAAATGCCAAAAAGAGATGTGATTTCTTGAACTGTGATAATAACAGGTCATGTACAAAGAAAATGTCATGGAGATCCCATCATGTAGTTGTGTGTATGTAAATATCAAAATTACACAACCTTACAGTCCTATGGGTTGATTGTGAGCCATGAAGGATTAGCCGTGAATCTTACCTATTTGATGTTAACTTTACTCATTGTATCTTAAGTTTATAGCATAACAGTTAAGTTTATATAGTTAATGTTAATTTTAAATGTTAATTGTTAAGTTTATTTATTGGTTGTTAAGTTTACCCGTTAGTTGTTTTGGAAAATATCATGGAGATCTCACCGTGCAATTGATGTTTTGGCATACATGTTAAGGTTATAATGTACATGTTAAGGTTCTAATATATCTGTTAAGGTTAGGCCATACATGTTAATGTTATAATGTAATTGTTAAGATTATAATATATATGTGAAGGATATGGCATACATGATAATCTTATCCGTGCTGTTAATGTTATGTCATACCTATTAAGGTTATGGTGTTCCTGTTAAGGTTATGGTGTATCTGTTAAGGTTACACTATAACTGCTAAAAGTGATAATTTTTAGAGTATATTTGACAATCAATAATTATTTTTTGTTAAAATTGATAGCTTTTCTAACTCACTATTTCATTTTTAATCTTTCCAAAGTAATGAGGAATAAGGAGGAACAATGGATAAAAGTCAGTGGAGCAAAAGTGCAAAACTTATAATTATCTCTTGCCTTGTAGGCAGTCAAATAATACAAACCGGTCAAGTAGATAAATGGTACCCAGCAATGAACCCCAAGAGACGCCTGTAGGCATCAAAAATTGCTGAAGAATCTCAAATATGACTAAATCATGAGAAGATCGAAGGACAACGTCGTCGAAATCTCAAGAAGTCAACACATGGGAAGTTTGTGTCTGCTTCTGATCGCGAGACACTTGTTTGTGTCTCGCTTTTAGCGAGACACTTGGAGTAATGCCTCGCCGCGGCGAGACACCTTGATGTGTCTGTGGCGAGACACTTGTGTCTCCGCCGACGGCGAGACACCTTGATGTGTCTCGCTATAGGCGAGGCACTTACTTGTGTCTCGCCAAAGGCGACACCTGCACACCAAACGAGCTCTTGAAGGGTCTAAATCAATGCCGATGGGGCCCACTTGACTTTATCAACGCAAAGAGACGTTCGATATTTTAATGGGCGGTTACACGCGAAAATACCCACTAGGCGTGATTTTAGGGCATTTAATCGCGCCTTAAAGCAAATGAAACCGTTACAAATACCGGAGGGATTTACACCGCCGCCAGCTTATGAGGTACCATACCGCCGCCGCCAACGAGGCAGCGACACCGCCACTAGCCAGGTAGCTTACGTAGGCAGCTCGAGCTGCCGCGCTAACTACAAATGTTGGGCACTTATGTTTCTTCAGAGGGCACGTTTCCCAAAGGCTATAAATACCCCCCTACGCCCACTGGGCGGGGATCGGCATTTTGGCAATCAGAGATCAAAGAAATCAGAGCTTTTGCAAGGAGAGAGAGAGAGAATCCAAGCTTCCAAAGTTCAAGAACACGATCCACACGGAGATTCCTCGAGTTTAAGCTTTGACTTATTCTTGAGAAGAGTAGATATCTTACTTTGCTAAGATATTTGCTTAAGTTCTTGTTTCCTTTGCGAAGCATCAACTAAACCCCGTCGATTCGACGATCGCTGCACGGTGGTCCACGGATTACGCGTCCCCGGCACAGGAAAAGTCCCACAAAAATAAGAGATCTACACTTGTAGTATCTTTTGTTCGAGTTTGTGAGAGAGTTACTGAAATTTCTTTGTAACTGAAAATTAAGGTGTAATTTTCTTAAATTTTGTAATGGAAATGACAAAGAAATCAACTTTCGACCCAAACACGATGGCGACCACAGTGGGAGGAGTCCTTTCGAGGTAGAGCGCGTTGTCCGGCGTTGTTATAAGCCTCGTCAGAATTTTATCCCTCCTTGAGGTCCCACAGCGGGAGGAAATTGAGGGTTATCGAGTTATCCTTAAGAATATGGTAATATTCTCCAGGAACTTCTCGTTAAATTGGGGCATAGTTTATACTCATAATCCTAGTTGGAGTAGGATTATATGACGCGTTGATTGGCGTCGATGCAGTTCATGCGATCGAGTTATCCCTAAGAATATTTTTTGTGAAAATATTCTTCCGGGAACTTCTCGATAAATTAGGAAACAGTTTATACTCGTAATCCTAGTTGGAGTAGGATTAGGCGACGCGTTGATTGGCGTCGATGCAATCCGTACGATCGAGTTATCCCTAAGAATATATTTTTTTGTGAAAATATTTTTCCGGGAACTTCTCGACAAATTAGGAAATAGTTTATACTCGTAATCCTAGTTGGAGTAGGATTAGGCGACGCGTTGATTGGTGTCGATGCAATCCGTACAATCGAGTTATCCCTGAGAATATTTTTTTGTGAAAATATTCTTACGGGAACTTGTCGACAAATTAGGAAATAGTTTATACTCGTAATCCTAGTTGGAGTAGGATTAGGCGACGCGTTGATGGGCGTCAACGCTATCCGCGGGGTGTTATTCTGCCGAATAAATCTTCAGAATCTTTCCAAATATAGCGGAGATGGTAGGAGCCAATCAACGAACTAATTTGGCACTTACTTTGACATCCGGATAAGGTTCCAATTAGGACTCCTAATTAGGGGTTGATTAGAGTCCTAATTAGAATTGGTTTGGGCCCATTAGGAGTTGTTATAAATACCCACACCCCTCCTATTCTTCTGACCTAGGCCGGCCCCCCCCCTGTGCTCTATCTCTCTTGTTTTCGTCTCGTCAGTTCGGTTACGACCAGCTTTACGTTGGGAACGAGGCAGGAACTCGGACTTCGCGGTTTGATCGATGGTGTCCGGGCTGTGGAGTATAGCGGGTTGTACCGATGCTAAATTTAGCCTTCCGTGCACCGATCGCAAGTTGGAGTCGACATATCTATCTGCGGTTGGCTTTTGGCGCCCGATGAACTTCGTTCTGTGAAGTCCCTTGACGAATCAAGGTTGAGGAGGCTTCCCGAGCCGACACTCAGCCGCCCAGAGGCCGCCGAGCCTCAAGAAGCTGTCGATTCGCTAATCGCAGTGTCCGATGGGGAGGTTCATAGTTCTCAATGGGATTCTGTGAGATGACCAGAAGAGATTGCAACTCATGAAGAGGACTCGTACTCTCCTTTACTCTCATTATTCCCTCCTATGATATCCTAGTCGACTCTGGTCTATCTTTTCGGGCATACCGAGGGAAAGAGGCGGTCCGCCTGCAAAGGGACAAACTCCGAATGGAGTTCCTCTTAAGCTTAAAGAGACTTGTCCATAGATCTCGCCTCTCGGACCATTAACTTGGATTCGACAAGCGAGGACTCTGCGGTGATGGGGGTAATGTTTGGCTAACCCATAACCTCATGATTATTCGCTCTTTTGTGAATCTCACGATTTCCTCCCGTGAGTGAGAATTTGGTGGGGATGCCATTCGATTTTCCCTTCCTCGACTTTGCGCCCGCCTTCGTGGAGCAAGTACTCGGAGCCATGGACAGAGAGCCCGGGAATACCAACATAGGACCAGGATTGGAAGATCCGGGTTCGTCTAACATTGGTATTTTTTCTACCCGGACAGCACTTTGCAAAGACATGAAATTTGTTTCCCTGCAGTTCTCATCTATACTTTACACTCTTATGCCAGCTTTTTCGATGGAGGAGTTCGAGGATTTGATGCGCGATTTACCCCGAGACGTTCCTCCTCCTGGCGATACTGAGCTTGAGTTAGGAATTCCTAGGGATATCGAAGCAAATTCCTTTGAAGGTAAACCTCCCCTCCCTGATAATCATAGGACTATTCAATTTTAAATAGTACGTCTATGATTGAAAATGTCTCCCGTTTGATAACAGAGACTCGTCCTGGTGATATTGAGGTCGCTATCCCTCCGAGTCACCGCGAACCGCCGATATATCGGACGCGGCAGTTGAGATACCGATTGAGATGCCGACGCGCCACCGATCAGCTGCTTTCGCTTCGGTTCATTAGGGCAAGGAGCTGGCTCTACAGGCATGATCTCTTTCGTTGCCAATACTCATGTTGATTTTGTTTTTGGGGGGTTTTAACCCTTTTCTTCCTTTTCGCAGGGCCTGTCACAACTCTTCATGACTTAGTGAGAGCTTTGATGTCTGACGACGATCCATCTCGACTTATTATCCGGGTGGAAATTCGTTCGTTCTTTTCCTATTTGGCCATAGTGGTAGACACACTTCTCGGTACCAGGCTTTCTCTTCGTCAGTTCCGACCATTCCTCGATCCTAGGGTAACTACGATACGAGAGGCGGGTTATTCAGAGTTGGCCCAGGCCATTGCTGATGATCTCGATCATCTGGAGGTTAAGCTCAAAAGTCTGCAAGACTTTGAGGCAGCCGGGCTCTCCTCATATATAGAGACAGAGACGGAGGCTCGCCTGAAAGTTTGGCGTGATGCTCGCGTTATTACTGGACTCGAAGTTCGGGATGCAAGAAGACCGGGGCGCTCTTTTGAGATCAGCCACACCGCTTCTTCCGTGGAACATTTTCAATCTTGTGTTCTTCTTTGGAGAAGCGAGAATAGTAGAGCTCGAACAGGAACTTCAGGCGGCGAGGGAGAGTCTGATCATCTTGAAGCTGACGAAGGCCAACAAGGAAGAGACTCTTGCAGTTATGTCCGAGAAGCTTGAGTTTTCAAAGCGGAAGCTGGTCGAAGTCGAGGAGGAAACCGCAAAGACCCTTAATAGCAGCGAGGAGACTTTCAGGGCCGAGCTTCAGGAGGAACTTCAGCAAGCTTTCCTCAATAAAGCATCTGAGTTAAAGCAGCAAATTTGCTGTCACAAATTTGACGTTTAGAAAACTTGTGTAACTTCAGTCTTTTATCAATAAAACATATTTCTGTCCTCTTTTATGCTTTATTATGATTCTTTTATTTCGACAGAAATAATTAACCATAATACTTATAGGATTTTTGGCAAACCCTCAGCCGTCAACGGATTTGATTAGCCTTTACCAACTACCGTTTGAATTGGGCTAGCGTGCGGATTATCACGGACCCGTTCATGCGTGGCGTTGTCTTTGGAAGAATGAAACTCTTCTAGACTTGTTGCTATGATATTGAATACATAGGCTTGGTACTCTTTACGGGCAAGAGACCACCCGACAGCAGCGTATTACCGTAGACTCATCCCTTCTTAGGCCGGGACGAAATACCCGAATCGAACTCGGTGTCTTCTTGATCGGAGAAAGACTAAACGACAGCAGCGTGTGGCGTTGGCTTTATCCCTTCTTAGGTTTCGGATAAAATACCCTTAATCGAACTCGTGTCTTCTTCAATCGGAGAAAGACTAAACCGCAGCAGCGTGTGGCGTTGACTTTAGGGTTATTAGCCAACCCCGGCCTTCAACGGGTTTGATGAGCCTTTACCAACTACCGCTTGAGTTGGGCTAGCGTGTAGATTATCTAAATCCGTTCTACACACAACGTTGTGCTAACGTTGTGCTAAAAGAATGAAACTCTCTTAGACTTAATGCTACGATGTTGAATCGTGAGACTTCGCCTTTATTACGGGAATAGACTACCCGGCAACGCGTGTAAGGTGTTGACTTTATCCCTTCTTAGGCTTCGGGATAAAATGCCCCAGAATAGAACTCTGGTGTCTTCTTCAATCGGAGAAAGACTAAACCGGCAACGCGTGTGAGGCATTGGCTTTATCCCTTCTTAGGCTTGGGATAAAATGCCCCGAATAGAACTCGTGTCTTCTTCAATCGGAGAAAGACTAAACCGACAGCGTGTGAGGCATTGGCTTTATCCCTTCTTAGGCTTGGGATAAAATGCCCCGAATAGAACTCGGTGTCTTCTTCAATGGGAGAAAGACTAAACCGACAGCGTGTGAGGCATTGGCTTTATCCTTCTTAGGCTTGGGATAAAATGCCCCGAATAGAACTCGGTGTCTTCTTCAATGGGAGAAAGACTAAACCGACAGCGTGTGAGGCATTGGCTTTATCCCTTCTTAGGCTTGGGATAAAATGCCCCGAATAGAACTCGGTGTCTTCTTGATCGGAGAAAGACTAAACCGACAGCGTGTGAGGCATTGGCTTTATCCTTCTTAGGCTTCGGGATAAAATGCCCCGAATAGAACTCGGTGTCTTCTTGATCGGAGAAAGACTAAACCGCAGCAGCGTGTGGCGTTGACTTTAGGGTTATTAGCCAACCCCACCTTCAACGGGTTTGATGAGCCTTTACCAACTACCGTTTGAGTTGGGCTAGCGTGTAGATTATCTAAATCCGTTCTACACACAACGTTGTGCTAACGTTGTGCTAAAAGAATGAAACTCTCTTAGACTTAATGCTACGATGTTGAATACGTAGACTTCGTCTTTTATTACGGGAATAGACTACCCGGCAACGCGTGTAAGGTGTTGACTTTATCCCTTCTTAGGCTTCGGGATAAAATGCCCCAGAATAGAACTCTGGTGTCTTCTTCAATCGGAGAAAGACTAAACCGGCAACGCGTGTGAGGCATTGGCTTTATCCCTTCTTAGGCTTCGGGATAAGATGCCCCAAGATGAATCTTGGTGTCTTCTTTTGACCGGAGAACGACTGAACCAGTTTAAGATTGATTGAGGTGGGAAAGGAAGAATGTATTCTATTTCCCGAAGGTGGAGAGGAAGGAGGATCTTGTCTCCTATCTCCGGGGTGAAATGATGAACAAGAGAGGAAGGTTTTGTATCCTATCTCTTGAAAGTGGAGAGGAAGGTTTTGTGTCCTATCTCCAGGTGCTCACGAATAAGAGAGGAAGGTTTTGTATCCTATCTCTTACTGATGGAGAGGAAGGAGGATCTTGTCTCCTATCTCCGGATGCTGGAAAGGAAGGATTTTTGTCCTGTTTCCAGTGAAAGAGACTAAAAATGGGATTTCCATTTTGAGAATCTTGAAGGATGAAACTAAGAGTGGTATCTCCACTCCGAGAATCTAAGACAAGAGAGGAAGAATGTATTCTATCTCTTGCTTCTGAAGAGGAAGGATGTGTCCTATCTCCAGGTGAATGTGGGAAATGAAGAATGTATTCTATTTCCCGATGAGAAACTAAGAGTAGGGTCTCCACTCTGAGAATCTTTGGAAGGGTACGGATAGCTTCCGCTTTTATAGGATTGCTAACCAAAATTTGAAAGTGGACCTCTCATTCATGGAAGGAATCGAGAGGGGACTTTGCTGGTGGTTGGACCAGGGAGATTTTTAGTGGGCCCACCGTCAATGAATTTGATCGGTGAGAGAATTTTGGAGGAAAACTCAATAATTTAGGGTTATCCTCATGAAAATGAGTGAGATATTCTCTGAGGAACTTCCCATCAAAAATGGGTTATCCTGAATGTATTAAGGATAATACTTTTTCAGAAACTTCCCATTTATCGGCATTAATTGCCGGTCGCCATTCTGTGTGATAAGGCGATATGCACCGTTTGAATAGACTGTGTCTATTATGAACGGTCCTTCCCATTTGGGTTCGAATTTACCTTTCTTCTTGGAGGTGAGGATTATCGGTCGCCTAGCAGCGAGGACGAGATCTCCCTCCTTAAAGGTTCTCTGTCGAACTTTCTTGTTGAAAGCCCTCGACATCCTAGCTTGATAGAACTCAATGCATTGTTGAGCCTCCAAGCGCTTCTCATCTAACATCTCAAGCTCTTGAGGCGTTTCGATGTTGTTCTTGATGCGTCATCTGTTGCAAGGGCGACGCGAAGTGACGGAATCTGGATTTCTAACGGGAGAATTGCTTCACATCCGTAAACCAGGGAGTACGGGGTCGCTCCTGTTGGCGTACGTACCGTTGTGCGATATGCCCAGAGTGCTTCTCCGAGTTTATCGTCCCAGTCTCGCTTGTTATTCTTCACAAGCTTTGACAAAATCTTGATAATCGTCTTGTTGAACGCCTCAGCTAATCCATTTGCTGCTGGATTATAGGCTGTCGACGAGACGTCTTGTATCTTGAACTTTTCACAAAACCTGATGAAGGAATTGCTAATGAATTGGGGACCGTTGTCATGCACGATCCGTCTTGGAACACCGTGTCGGTAGATGACATGGTGTTTGATAAATTTGACGACGGTACTCGCCTTCACTTCTTTTAGCGGGATTGCTTCAGCCCACTTGGAGAAGTAATCGGTGATCGCTAGAATAAACCGATCGCCTTTGACCGACGGAGGAAAAATGGGACCTACGACGTCCATTCCCCATGTCTCGAATGGCCGGACGTGGCAAGGATGCGGCCGCCCGAGGTCGATGCATATAATTCGCGTGAATCTGACACGCGTGGCATTTTCGAGCATACTCGACTGCGTCATTAATCATCGTGGGCCAAAAGTAGCCCATTCTCCTGATTCGCTCGTAGAGTTTGGGACCAGGCTGGTGCGCACCACATTCACCTTCGTGTGCTTCCCGAAGGACCTCTTCTGCCTCTTTGTTTGAAAGGCATCGAGTAAAGACCATCGCACTCGACGATATAACATCACGGGTCTACGTGTCGTAAAAGAATCTTGGAGCTCTTCGCCGGATTGACTCTCTCTCCTTCACGTCTTCTGGCAGAATACCGTGTAAGACGTAATCGATGATAGGAAAGCGCCAATCTCGGGGCTCCCTCTTGTTTTCCTATAAATAGTGAGGGGGGGTGCTCATTTGAAGAGGTCGGATTTTGGCTGGGATTTTTGGAGATTGGATTTTCTGATATTCTTGAGAGAGCCCTCGCGAGATCCACGAGCCGTCGACGCACAGCCCCGAAAGCACCGGAAAGCACGACAGATCTACGAACAGCGAGGTAAGCGAACTTCGGGTCGCTCTGAGAATAGCTGTGATTTCTCCTAGTAGATCTCACGCTCGGCGATCCTCTCCTTCGTGAGTGTGATCCCGGCGATCCTCTCCTTCGTGAGTGTGATCCCGGCGATCCTCTCCTTCGTGAGTGTGATCCCCTCGGTAGCCGTTTCCCTCGTGAAGCGAGCCTGCAGCGTCTGTAGTTCGAACCGGGTTTCCACGGATCGAATTGCGCGGTAGTCCACCGGACGAACAAAAGTCCGACACGGGCAAAGAACCCGCATAGCGAGGATCCCGTAAAATAGAGATCCTCGTGTTTGTTCATAAAAGGAAGAAGTTGTAATTTTGTTTTCATTGTACCGAAATAAAAGGCATTTTCTTTTGTTTGAATTTTGTTGTAGGCCAACGGCCGTAAACAAGTTCAAACGAGCAATGAATAACAAGTCTACTTTACCGCGAACAAGTCGGGCACCACTGGGAGAACTGATCTTTTCATGGAGATATCGTCCTAGCCTTTAGTCGGCGAACCCTGTTCCAATAACGTAGCCGAATACAACGCGCTACTTATCGGACTTAGCTTTGCCAAAGAGCTGGGGGTCGAGTATCTCGAAGCGTACGACGATTCGCAACTAATAGTTAAGCAGGTTCGTGGTGACTACGAAGTCAGGAATCCGGATCTGATCCCCTATCATCAGATAGCTGTTGAAATGGCGAGCTCGTTCGAAGAGTTCTTCATTGAATATATCCCGCGCCTCCAAAATGCTTATGCGGATGCACTGGCGGCGTTAGCTGTGTCGTTAGCACAACCTTCCGAGACCGAGCAACTAGTTACGGTCAGGACTCATCAACTCTTCGTACCAATATATGATGGGGTACAAGAAGACAAAGGGATAGTTACCAAAGAGGCAAATGCAACCCAAACCAAGTTGGAGCCCCGAGATTGGCGCTTTCCTATCATCGATTACGTCTTACGGTGATACGCGGAAGGCGTGAAGGAGAGAGAGTCAATCCGGCGAAGAGCTCCAAGATTCTTTTACGACACAGAGACCCAGATGTTATATCGTCGAGGGTACGATGGTCTTTTACTCCGATGCCTTTCAAACAAAGAGGCAGAAGAGGTCCTTCGGGAAGCACACGAAGGTGAATGTGGTGCGCACCAGCCTGGTCCCAAACTCTACGAGCGAATCAGGAGAATGGGCTACTTTTGATCTTTGTTTAGTCGACAATGTATTTTAAACCCCATCATTTATGAAATAAAATTTACTTTTGTCAACTTTTATTACATCTCATACTGCCTCGCTCAAACCCCTTGAGCAAGATACTTCAGATTGCCTCGCTCGCTTTCTTTAACTGAGACAATCCCAGATATTGATAATTATTCCCCGTACGGGATTCAAGGCAGTATATTCAAGACAAATTGGTTCCATACTACATCTGAAGCTTTCACGAAAATCGATATTGAGAAAACCGGGCGACTTTTCTGAATGATTCCCAAGGCATTCAATCACAACAAGTGGTGACTTTCAAGATGAAGATGATTAGTCCAAAATCGACTTGACATTTCAATTCATTCAAATACAAATGCAAAGCTTATTGATCCCAAAATATGGTCACGACATATACGTGGTTCGAGAAACCAAGCAAAACACGGCCTCTTCTACAAAGTTCAACGATGAAACGTAAAAGATCTTATCCAAAGTATTCCGCACCTCGATAAAATACGAGGAGTCCGAAAACTTTGGAGGGGTATCTGTAGGCATCAAAATTGGCGAAGAATCTCAAATATGACTAAATCATGAGAAGATCGAAGGACAACGTCGCCGAAATCTCAAGAAGTCAACACATGGGAAGTTTGTGTCTCGCTAAGGCGGAGACACTTGTTTGTGTCTCGCTTTTAGCGAAGACTGGCCTCGCGACGAAGCCGAGACACCTTGATGTGTCTCGCGTTTAGACTTTTGTGTCCGCCTCGCGACGAAGCGACACCTTGATGTGTCTCATAGCGCAGGCACTTATTGTGTCTCGCCAAAGGCGCAGACACCCGTAATACCAAACGAGCTCTTGAAGGGTCTAAATCAATGCCGATGGGGTCCACTTGACTTTATCAACGCAGAGACGTCGATATTTTAATGGGCGGTTACACGCTGAAAATACCCACTAGGCGGATTTTAGGGCATTTAATCGTGCCTTAAAGCGTGAAACCGCTACAACAAATGGAGGGACGACACGCCTCGCCGGTTGCTATGAGGTGACCCATCGCCTCGCCAGCCAACGAGGTAAAGCTGACACGCCGCCCGTGAGCGGTGGTAGTTCGAACCCGGTTTCCACGGATCGAATTGCGCGGTAGTCCACGGACGAACAAAAAGTCCCCGGCACAGGCAAAGAACCCACGCAAGCGAGGATCCCGTAAAATAGAGATCCTCGTGTTTGTTCATAAAAGGAAGAAGTTGTAATTTTTGTTTTCATTGTACGCCTGAAATAAAAAGGCATTTTCTTTTGTTTGAATTTTGTTGTAGGCCAACGAAGCTGTAAACAAGTTCAAACGAGCAATGAATAACAAGTCTACTTTTACCGCGAACAAGCTGGCGACCACAGTGGGAGAACTGATCTTTTCATGGAGATATCGTCCTAGCCTTTAGTCGGCGAACCCTGTTCCAATAACGTAGCCGAATACAACGCGCTACTTATCGGACTTAGCTTTGCCAAAGAGCTGGGGGTCGAGTATCTCGCCGCACGACGATTCGCAACTAATAGTTAAGGTGTTCGTGGTGACTCACGGTCGAGAACGGATCTGATCCCCTATCATCAGATAGCTGTTGAAATGGCGAGCTCGTTCGAAGAGTTCTTCATTGAATATATCCCGCGCCTCCAAAACGCTTATGCGGATGCACTGGCGGCGTTAGCTGTGTCGTTAGCACAACCTTCCGAGACCGAGCAACTAGTTACGGTCAGGACTCATCAACTCTTCGCACTCAATATATGATGGGGTACAAGAAGACAAAGGGATAGTTACCAAAGAGGCAAATGCAACCCAAACCAAGTTGGAGCCCCGAGATTGGCGCTTTCCTATCATCGATTACGTCTTACACGGTATTCTGCCAGAAGACGTGAAGGAGAGAGAGTCAATCCGGCGAAGAGCTCCAAGATTCTTTTACGACACAGAGACCCAGATGTTATATCGTCGAGGGTACGATGGTCTTTTACTCCGATGCCTTTCAAACAAAGAGGCAGAAGAGGTCCTTCGGGAAGCACACGAAGGTGAATGTAGTCTTGCCTGACTGGTCCCAAACTCTACGAGCGAATCAGGAGAATGGGCTACTTTTGATCTTTGTTTAGTCGACAATGTATTTTAAACCCCATCATTTATGAAATAAAATTTACTTTTGTCAACTTTTATTACATCTCATACCGCCGCCAAACCCCTTGAGCAAGATACTTCGATTGCCTCGCCGCTTTAACCGAGACAATCCCGATATTGATAATTATTCCCGCACGGATTCAAGGCAGATATTCAAGACAAATTGGTTCCATACTACATACAGAAGCTTTCCGAAATCTGATATTCAGAAAACCAGACGACGCTTTTTCTCTGAATGATTCCCAAGGCATTCAATCACAACCCAAGTGGTGACTTTCAAGATGAAGATGATTAGTCCAAAATCGACTTCGACATTTCAATTCATTCAAATACAAATGCAACAGTTATTGATCCCAAAATATGGTCACGACGACGCATAGCCGTGGTTCGAAAGCAAAAACACCGCCTCTTCTACAAAGTTCAACGATAAACGTAAGCAAGATCTTATCCAGTATTCCGCACTTCGATAAAATACAGAGGAGTCTGAAAACTTTGGAGGGGGTATCTGTAGGCATCAAAAATTGCTGAAGAATCTCAAATATGACTAAATCATGAGAAGATCGAAGGACAACGTCGTCGAAATCTCAAGAAGTCAACACATGGGAAGTTTGTGTCTCGCTACAGTGCGAGACACTTGTTTGTGTCTCGCTACAAGGCGAGACACTTGTTTGTGTCTCGCTTTAGCGAGACATTTGATGTGTCTCGCCAGCATGGTGACATTTTGTGTTCTCGCCAGCGAGACACCTTGATGTGTCTCGCTACAAGGCGAGACACTTGTTTGTGTCTCGCCAAAGGCGACACCCGTAATACCAAACGAGCTCTTGAAGGGTCTAAATCAATGCCGATGGGGCCCACTTGACTTTATCAACGCAGAGACGCTCAGATATTTTAATGGGCGGTTACACGCCGAAAATACGCCACTAGGCGTGATTTTAGGGCATTTAATCGCGCCTTAAAGCAAATGAAACCGCATAACAAAGGGATTTACACCACTATGGCGGTGTTCATACCGCCGCCGCCAACGAAGCTGACACCGCCGCCCGCGAAGTGGTGTTTGGCGCGAGGCGTACCGAAGCCGCGCTAACTACAAATGTTGGGCACTTATGTTTCTTCAGAGGGCACGTTTCCCAAAGGCTATAAATACCCCCCTACGTCCACTTGGGCAGGGGATCGGCATTTTGGCAATCAGAGATCAAAGAAATCAGAGCTTTTGCAAGGAGAGAGAGAGAGAATCCAAGCTTCCAAAGTTCAAGAACACGATCCACACGGAGATTCCTCGAGTTTAAGCTTTGACTTATTCTTGAGAAGAGTAGATATCTTACTTTGCTAAGATATTTGCTTAAGTTCTTGTTTTCTTTGCGAAGCATCAACTAAACCCCGTCGATTCGACGATCGCTGCACGGTGGTCCACGGATTACGCGTCCCCGGCACAGGAAAAGTCCCACAAAAATAAGAGATCTACACTTGTAGTATCTTTTGTTCGAGTTTGTGAGAGAGTTACTGAAATTTCTTTGTAACTGAAAATTAAGGTGTAATTTTCTTAAATTTTGTAATGGAAATGACAAAGAAATCAACTTTCGACCCAAACAACGCCAACCGTACCACACGAAGTAAGAAGGTTGGAGGCGTGAAGAAGCCAAAGATCGAAGACGGACTTGGAGACGCCTTTCGACTCAGACTTGGGCTTTCGTCAAAGACCGTCCCGACGACGTCTTCTCGACCCTGACTAGAAACTCTCATCAAGACCGACTTGATTAGTCGGGCCATCATCTGGTTCAGACTTCCCGCGACCGACACCACGTAGTTCAATTAGCATACCAAGCAAAGATAAGCGCAGAGCTACTCTACAGACCTAGACACTACAGACCATACATAAGACATGACATCGCTGACACAATTTGACATTTTCCTCAATTGTTTGCCCACAAAGAATGCCCACTCAACGCATTGACTTTGGCAAACCGGCGACAAACATAAATCAAGGTGCATGGTCCCAAGGCACTCACTGACCAAATCCAATATATCGCTCAAATCACTTGCACTGGATCGGGTGATCGCAATACAATGCATCGACTGGATAGAAACAACGATGATGATGATTGCTCACTGACGATGCAAGAGGGGAGAGCCACATCGCATTTAATATGAAATGACTAAAGGTGGCGATCATCATGACAGGTAGGATCCACATGATCTCGCACCCGTAATGCATTTAATGAAGGTCCGATGAATAGATAGATGTGACAGAATAGCAGCAGATGATAGCAAGGTTGACACGCAGGCACAGACTCAATTGCATGCAGACAAACCCCACGTGCAGTCTAAGGAAAATACCATAAATACTATTTTGCACTTAATGCAAAGGAGAGGGGAAATTGAAAAAAAGTGACCATGGGAGAGGAGAGAGAGGAGAAATACTCTAAGAGGTCTAGAGAGAAAAGGTGAGCATTAGCTATCTCATTACTCTCCTCTACCTCATCCCCGACCATCTCAAGCTCAAACCGCATGGGGTGGTAGTTCACCTTGTGAGCTCCATTCATCTTCAACCACCTAGCTGTTGATCCCCGATCACCCCTGACCCTCCTTCTATTTGTCTATCAAGGCGAACGCTCAACAACAAGTTCATCCTTCATCTCTAAGAATCCCTGCAAGCGGCCCCGTTCGATCTCATTAGGACCATTCAAAAAAAGGTGTTATTTCACCCGTATGGTCCATGGATCCAATGTCTAATATCTACAAGCACAGCTTCCTAGAAATCTCCAGTATAACTAAAAGACACTGTATCATTCTTTATTTATTCTTTTTCTCTGGATAGATTAATAAAAAGGAATGACTGTTCCATCATCTCGAATCCTTTTGTGAATCATTTTGACCAAAAGCAGCCATTATAAAAAAAAAACCCCTTAACTTTGGATAATTATCTGATAACCTGCTATAACTTTGAAAATATCATAGCCTCCCCCCCCCCTCTTCTCAAGTTTAGGGTTATTAGCAAACCCCATCTAACTTTAAGATTTTAAGGTATGAATCTTAGCAATTGGATATTAGATTTACTCAATGTATGTTAAGTTTATAGCACAACTGTCAAATTTATATAGAACATGTTAATTTGGAACGTTAGCTGTTAAGCTTATCCACTGGTTGTTAAGTTTAGAGTTTCACTGTTAATTTCAGGGGGTCGTTTGCAAAATTTTTAGGAGGATATTTGATAATGAAATATGAAAGATTAGCCGTGAATCTTACCTAGTTGATGTTAATGTTACTCATTGGACGTTAAGCTTATAGCATAACCTAAGTTTATATAATGAATGTTAATTTTGAATGTTGAGTGTTAAGTATACCCATTGGTTGTTTACTTTAGGGTATAACTGTTAAATTTATATATTATATGTTAGAGTTAAAAGATTTTTATTAAATTTTAGTCTTAGTTGTTAATTTTCTTGGACAAATGTTGCTTAAACTCCTAAATTGTTAAATTCGACTTTGTTTGCTTGATTTATTTGTTTGATTTTTTTATTTTAATAAACTTAGTAGCTAATTAATATTGTTAACATCTGTTTGCTAAAATTCACCATAACTTTAATAGGTACGACATAACCTTAACAGGTATGTCATAACTTTGACATGTACACCATAACTTTAACAGATACGACTTAACCTTAATATGTACGACATAACCTTAACAGGTACACCATAACCTTAATAGGTACGACCCAACCTTAACATGTACATGATGATATAAACAGGCATCTCATTACCTTTACAGGTATACCATAATCTTTGTGATGCCAATTTGCTTTGTGAAATACTCAATCCCTCAGGAGATGGAATACCCATAATTGATATTAGTAAAAAAAGAGATAACTTTTCAACATACAACTAATAATCTTAACATCCAAGTTTTTACATTAACATCCAATCTTCTTTTTGTAAGAATAAAAACCAAATAGGATGCCATTGTAAAAATACCATATTCTCAATTTATGCACAATGCTATCAGTCAGTATCCTCTTGAAAAGATCAATAACTTCAGCAAATGACTAACCTTCAATACAATCATACAAGTTTAAGAAATAATTTCTCTTTGGCATTTCATCAAACTTCTTGGCATCCTCTAATATCCCATATTTCAGCAATTTTCCAAACATAGTGTTCTTAGAAATCACATCCATCTCCTTGATTCCAAAAATATCACCCCAATTAATGTCCAAACTCAATGTACATTTTCATCAAAGAACTTAAAACTCAACCATCCAAATCCAAAAATAGCTTGACATACAAACAATAAGCTAATGGAGAGGGTGGAGAGTAGAGAGTGGTGAAGAGGATGGATAGCAATGAAGAGGGTGTAGGGTGGTGGAGAGCGTGAAGGGTGAAGAGCGGTGGAGAGAATGGAGGAGGAGGAATGGCGGCTACGGGAGGCGGTACTTTGAGGATAACAGCAAGAGGTGGAGGCGAGATAACGATGATTTCTTTGGTGGTGGTGTGGTGGCAGAGGAGGAGGAGGGAGGAATGATGGCAGTCATGGCAGTGGAGGAGAATTAGGATTAGGGTTTAGGGGCATGAGGGGTTTAATGTGGAAGAGAAATTGTGGTGGAGATTTGAGGGAAATAGGGGAGGAGTGGATTTGGGTTCTTCAAGAGATGGGTTTGGTCAGCGGTGGAATCGGCGACGATGAGGATGAGAGTTCGATGAAGAGATGGCATCGAAGTTTGTGGCGGAGGCAGCTGGATGATATTTGAGATGAGGGAGAAACGGTGGCTGGAGTTTGAGAGAGCAAGAGAAAGGTAGAATGGCAGGAGAGAGAAGGGTAAATTAGAGATTTATAGTGAAATACACAATGGCAGGAGAGAAAAGAGTAAATTAGAGATTTATGGTGAAATACACATACATATGAGCATATTTTTTTGTTGACTTTAGGGGCTGAACCATATGAGAATTAACACATGAGGCTGGACTATATGTAGCTCTCATTTTTAGGACCATGACACAAATTTTCCAAAAAAAAATAATAACCCAGTTATTACTTTTTTCCAAGTTATATACAAGAGACCATCTAGAAACCAAAGGCTACCAATGAACCAGAAACCCACGGACCCCACTTTAAAAGAGTACAGTTCAACTTGGACTAACGATCCATCATACGGCCTTTCTCCAACCAGGACTAATGTACGGTGGCGATCATCCTTCCCCAATCTAATTCCGTGTGGGAGACCAACACAGAACTCCTACAGCAAGAGGGGGAGAGAAAGGGAAGAGTCCTTCTTCCTCGATCGAACTCTGAAAATTTCCGACAAAATCTCTTGAAATCTCGTCCTTCAACCGAAGATTTTTATCGATCTAGAGAGAGATATAGAGGAGAGGAGAGAGAAGAGAGAGATCGGCCATGGGTCAAGCCTTTAGGAAGCTCTTTGATAGCTTCTTCGGTAACCAAGAGATGAGGGTAATTTCTTTCAATAACTCTCTATTTTTTTTTTAATTCTTCAATGATTTTTATTTGGAATCTTCTAGCGTTTGGGTTTTGATCCTAGATCAAAGCTCTTCGTTTGTGAATTAGGAGTTTAGATCAATTTGATTGGCCTTTGTGAGGGATTTTCTTTGTATTTCGTTTAGAAATTAGGGCTTCTCGACTTTCTAGTAACGGAATGCGTAGACTAGATTCGGAGTTTAGAAAGGATTAGATCTTCCATTTGAATTTCCTATTATGACGAGAGTAGTATTGATTTCTTGATGGATTGATTTTGGATCGCCGTTGTTCGTTGTGAGATTGAAGAGTTTTTCCAGTCTTAGATTGCAATAAAATGGATTGACTATAGTTTGAGTTTGCACTTTAGATGAGAAGTAATGTGCTCATATATTTGTACTATGTGGCATATGCGGAATTATGGAAAGACACAAAAATTGGGGTCTATGATCTTTATTATAAACAAAAGGGGATCTTTTTAGTTAGATTTGTTTCTCGGATTATATGCTCTTCTGTGCGATTTAATTTACAATGATGTGCTCGTCCAAGTCCATCCGCCTCTCTTTATACCTAATCATTACTGCAGTTTCTTTAACACTGTTTATATTTTGTTTTAATATGTGCACATGTTTTCTTTTTCTATTCGAAAGGCTCCTTGAATTTGCATAGAATGCATTTGTGTTGGATAGATTTGAATGACCATTGGTTTTCTAATATCTGGTCTAGCTGTATGATTATTATCCAGTCCAATAGGTTGTAACAAATTCATTCTTACTTGTGTAGTTGATATTGTGGCTTGAACAAGACCTGTTATTCATAACCAATTTCTTTTTCGCCCTCTGAATCTAGTCTACAGTCTTTACTGCTGGATAAAATTTTATCTGTTCTTTCCTGTTGCAAGCTTAAAATAGCCAATGGGATAGGCCTTCCTTTCTACCAACTGGTAATCTAGGTACACAACGAACACTTTGTTCCTTGACAATATCTTGGACCAGATCTGAAAAGACCATTCTTTTGCTTTTGGTTGCCTTGGACTGAGTATGTAGAACGTTATTTTGCTTGCAGCTGTCTTGCACCAACATACCACTGACTCGCAGAGGAGAATGACTAGCAATGGCTCATTCTATGAGGTTGGAGAGACCTCCACCAGGCCTGCTTGACATAGGGTTAATGGTTCATATCCAATATCTCAAGTGACATCGCTTAGACGGTGATATGGGAATTTTAGGCAAGGTCCTGTTAGTCTCATAGCCTTTGGATTTCTCATATAGGTCTTGCATTTTACTTCGCTAGCGGTTCTGCTAGCTAAAAGGCAACGTCTGTTTTCTGCAGCATGGTTTATGTAAATTAGCCAACAAGCTGGTAATATGGTGTATCCAGGTGTATAATGATTCAATGATACTTGGGTCCTCATATTATGAATATGAGAACCCAATATCGAGTTGTAAGTTTCCCAACTATATGGACCAAAGAGAAGGGAATGGCCTCTATATGGTCATTTAGCCGTGAAGTGCTCCGATGTGTACTACCATGTATGATTGTGCTTAGTGAGTTGGTCTAATTATGGTTGCTAACAACATAACAACGTTGAAACATCCATCATGATGGGTTTCATTGTTGATGAGAGTGAGTATTGAATGCCTCTTTATAGCATGTCAAGATTTTTGAGCATAGTTCAAGGACTTCATATATGAGCTACTTCTCTTACTTTACCCCCTTCATCTTATGAGACTAATTATATGAATCTTTATCAACTGTAGTTTGGTAATCTTAAATTAAAAAAAGACTATTGCTAGTGTACCCAAAAAAAAAGAAAAAAGAAAAAGGATAGGTAGTGCTGCCTGGAATATTATTTCCTAAAGATTTCCGAAACAATATTAGGAAAAACTTTTGTCTGCAGTACCCTCCCTACTATAGGTGCTTGACATTGTTGATTTCACTCTCCTGTTAAGTTTCAAATTAAAAAACAATGACATCACTGATCCTCAACGGGAGAGTGAAATCAACAATGTCAAGCAACTATAGTTAGTCTTGAGACTTCTAGTTCTCACTATATATTAGTTTCAAATTTTAAAAGGCAATGACTAATTAGTCTTGAGACTTCTAGTGTATCATTGATTCATTATGAAATTGGTGCTTATGTTGGGTGACTATTTTTGAGCTGTGGTGCATAACCTTTCGCTGGTGAAAACTAGCTGTATAAGAACCTACAGAAAGACCAATAATTCCTATACTTTTGTCAGTTCACTTATTTGTATAATGTAGAAACCTCGAGTGCCAATGTCTACTAGTTCTCACTATACATTAGTTACATTCATTTTGCTTGTTCAAGTATATTGAGAGCCAGTGAAAGTATCAAATCATTTCGTAGAATGGGATAAATATGTCTATTTATCAGCGGCATAGAGAATGTTTTGTCGATCTCCTCTAGTATGACTAATATTTTATTTTTTACTCCATCGTTATGACCATAGTCTTGCATGCATCATCTCCTTAACTTATTTGTCCTTAACCCTGAAAGCACTGCTGGCAGGGTGGTGTGTGAATATTATTTCTTGGGGATTTTATTTTATCTTGGATGGTCAAGATAGATGCAAATGACACCCCATGCCTTCTTATACAACATTAGTCAATACTCTTACCCTTTCCAATCAGTTACTTCAGCCAATCTTTTCAGGAAAGCCTGTTCAATGACAGAGTCCTTAGTTGTTTGTTGTCAAGATGATCTGTTTCCTTATTTGTTCCTTATGATACTTACTTATCGATCCCAATGAATGTGTATTTTGCTTGGCTCCTTAGCCAGTGTTGTGCTTTATATGTAACTTCTTGTGGTAAACATTATTATCTTCAACAATTTCTTATCTAGTGTCTAGAGGAAGAATTTTGAAATATCTGGGTGACTGTGCTTAAGTTAGATGACTACCATTTGGCCTTTTATATGTTGTACGTGGCTTTTGGTTTGGCCATGTACATCTAGTTCACAACAATTGTAGAAAGCAGCAAACAAATAGGTGATTCATTATCCTATCATTCTTTATTTTTTTTATCTTATGCTACAAATTGTTCGTTATTCTTAATTGGATTTATTATGTGATCTCCTTTTAGTCTGATTTATGAGGTCATGAGTGATTCTCTTATAACACATGAAAATGGAATATCTTGCTTCATTGAACTTTAGGTGTTCGCAGCTGAAAATAGTTCCGATATTTTACAATTATTTTCATGACCTTAATCTGAATTGTCTCCACTACAATGCCCTTTTTGAGTCAGCTCTAATTTCTCATGTTTATCTTCCATTTTCTATCTTTACATGTCACATTTGTGTCCTTCTCATTTTATTTTATCTTTTGCATTGACACACACACACACACACACACATGTATATCCTTTCCAGTGATTTTCAGTTCTAAGTCTCCGAGCCATGAAGTTATTCTTTGCTTAACTGCTGCTATGAATGTACTGTCAGATACGACTTTCAAACAAGTACTTGATATTGCAAAACTTGCTTTAAAACAAATTATGCTGGAGTTACATTTTCTTGTTTCCACTATTGCTTTCATAAGGTTTCGGAGGGAAAGAAATTATGGCTGCTTACAAACAATTCTCAGTAAAAGTGTTAAACAATCTTGTAGTTTTTTTGCAAATGTTTTGATGTTTTTTGATGAGAAGCACATTGAATTTGATTTCTTATGAATTCATATCTGTTATTTCCATTATGGTTGGTACATCTGGTTTTGTTAACTCTTACCACAAATATTTGCTCTTTTTTAGGTTGTGATGCTTGGACTGGACGCAGCTGGTAAAACTACTATACTGTACAAGTTGCATATAGGAGAGGTTTTATCCACAGTCCCGACAATTGGTAGGAAGCTTATGATGGCGACATGACTTTGTAGATTTCCCTTAACGCCTACTCTATTTAAATTTGTTCTATCTAATATTACTGCTTGTCATTTGACGCCATCATTTAATGTTCCTTTTAACGAAAAAGTTTTTGTGTGTTTCTTTTCTGCATTTTCAGAATGTCTCTTACAGAGAGAAATTAGTTTTCCATAAGTGATAAATCCAAAATATGTAAAAAGAATTAGATAGTCTCTCTTACATTCAAAGTAATTGAAACCAAAATAAATAGGAAAAATATTTTGATAGCAACATTCAATTTTAAAACCTTTGTAAAGCATGGATCTGAAATTTTCTTACATAATCTTCAAAGTTTATAATTACCTCCATCTATTTTTCACCTTTTCATGTGAACTGACTGTCTCCTTCTATATTCTTCAAGGTAAAATCAGATAAAACTATAGATCCTATCTTCAAGAAATATCAACATCAGTCTGACGCATAAGCATGTACTATGGCAAAACGCTCATCATCTTTTGGCAGCGTCTGTTGGTTATGTTTTACATGGAATTGGTGTCTCTTAGCTATGATATTTTTTTTGTATAGGACTGAGTAGCTCTATCGTGTAATTTTTTATTTACGAAGTTTAATTTTTACGGCAGTTTCGTTATTCTGTGCTGCATGCTTGTAACTCATTCCATTTTTTTTCGCTAATAATCATTTGAACTTGGTATATTTTGCTAGAAGTTCTCTTATGACTTCTGAGACTTGGTTTTTGCTGAATTAGACAGGAGCCCAGGATTGACTCATTGCTTTCTTGTTATGTAGGTTTCAACGTAGAGAAAGTCCAGTATAAAAATGTGGTATTTACGGTGTGGGATGTCGGTGGGCAAGAGAAACTGAGGCCTCTCTGGAGGCATTACTTTAACAATACTGATGGCCTGGTAAATAGTCTCTACTTGAAAGCATATGGGCAAATATTTGTGTTATTAATATAATCTGGGAAGACTTGCTTATTTTTAAGGGTTATGTGCATAAACCTTGTTATGGGTGCTGTGCATTATCATTATTAGTTAAGGTATTCTATTTTTGATAGCTGAAGTCAAGTGCCAGTGCTTTCTATCCCTGGATTCTATTGCTACTGCCGTTTAATGAATTGTCATCTCTTCTAAGCTTTTGCATATAACATTAAGAAGATAATGTTGTCAATCCTGGCTTACCTTTCATCTGTCGTACTTGAATCTGTTTTTGCATTCTTTCTTGCAGATATATGTTGTTGATTCCTTGGACAGAGAAAGAATTGGGAGAGCAAAAGCGGAGTTTCAGGTTTATTTTCTTTCTTTATTGCTATTTTTGAGTTGGCTAATTGATGTTAGTCTTTTGAAGATTGATTCTTTGATGTTGTGATTAATTATTTATATTCCTCTCTCAGGCAATTATCAGGGATCCCTTCATGCTTAACAGTATCATATTGGTCTTTGCGAACAAACAGGACATGGTATTGTCAAACTGATGATTTGATAGCAATAGAGGATGTTGCTGTACTAAATTTATATCCATGTGTTTGCCTCATTGCCTATATACTAGCGTGAATTCCATCGTTTCATGTCAGTTTGGTATTATTAAATTTTACAAGCACCGCTATCTTTATCTAGTATAAAAGGAAATGCATAGATGACTTTTATTGTATTTACTGTAGTGAAATTCTTCAGTGATTTTACAACTTCAAAGTGACTACTCTTATTTGGTTCACTGAATGCCTGAGACGTTTTTTTGCTCAATATTGATGTTTTTCCCCCTCAGTATTGGATGCCTCTATACTTGGTAAATTGGGTCGGAAACATCATGCATGTGAGGTCCATGTTTTTGAACACTTTCGGACACTTCTTAACCATTACCTGAATTATATAATGTCTTTTTAATTTGACTTATCACTCCTTCGACACACCCTGTATTTCTCATACACTTGTTTAGCCACATTACATTTTTGAGATATTTGTTTACTTTTAATTTTATATAAAGACTATTTTAGTAGAAGGTCATCAAAATATTAACTTGTATAAAATTATAGTTAGTATTAAAAAAAAGAGATGCATTATCTTGTAGAAGTTGAAGAGCCAAGCCCTTTTTCTTTTTTTTGGAAAGTCAACAAAATGTGTGCTAGGTTAAAAATTTTAGCATGTTACTTTGGCCATTACGTTTTTCACATTATAGAAATATGTTATGATGCTGACTTGTCCCAGCTTCCTTTTCTTAAAAATCGCCATATCACATGACAACCTTCCAGGTCCATCCAAATGCTTCTTAGGCATATGTTTTTCTTTTTTTATCGAAAGATACTTTGGCGAAACTTTTAAATATGATTTGCACAATGTAACTCTGAAATAGTTTTCTTCTTGAATTTAACAAAACCATATCTCTGTTTTTTCTTTTCTTTTCCTTTTTTCCTTTCTTCAGAAAGGTGCAATGACACCCATGGAGGTGTGCGAGGGCCTGGGTTTATATGATTTAAAGAACCGTATATGGCACATCCAAGGGACTTGTGCCCTAAAAGGTGATGGCCTTTATGAGGGCTTAGACTGGCTAGCAAGTACATTGAAGGAATTACAAGCTTCAGGACGATCGACCTCAGCTGGCACTTCCTAATTCTGATTGCAAAAGGTTTTACTTACTCAAATGCCTGACACACTTTAGACTTCGTGTCTATAAATTTTTGCTTCCACATTCTGACGCAAAGTTTGTGTCTCAGACTCTCAGGTGTCCAATTTGGGTGAAAATCCTTTGACAAGAAGCTGAAGTTCACCAGCCACTTTGCTTTGATTTGATAACAATTGTGATATGATGTCACTATTTTGGGATATATAAGAATTAACCTCTCCCCTTGTAATTTCCACTTGCCATCTTGAAACCTTTGCTTGCCTGTGGGGAGCTATTTAGTTATGTAAATGCACTGGTTGACATGAGATAAGAGTGTTTGAAAAGTATACCGTGCCTAGATCATTACAAATTATGGTAACTTCTGGCTATGTGATTTACTATTCTTGGTGTATAGCAGCCATTGTGTTATTATTGGATGCTGCTTTCTATTTGGTGGATGCATGAAACTTTGAGAGTAGAGTTGTCGTTTACGCCTATGGCTTCTTTTAGATCAGGTTTGTGAATTTGCCGAAATGAAATTATTTCTGCTGATTTTTGGTTCATCAAAGCCAACATGAGGGGTAAACTTGGATATACGTAAATATATGTTTCTCCCCTCATTGATGTTTGTACATTCGCTCTACATTATAATAAGGCTAAATTGCACTAAAATACATTATGTTTCACTAATTTGGCACGTTTACTCTCAGTTGGTTTTTGGAGCATTTATATATCCTGAGTTTTTAAAATTAGCACTTTAGTATCCTCTATTATGTAAACGTGAAAATTTTCATCGAAAGTTCTTTAATATTTCAAATAGAATCGAATATGTTTAAATTAGAATTTGATTAGGATTAATAGTAAATTTAACAAATATTAGTGTGAAAATTTTTTCGTTTGCATAAGAGAGGGTACTAAAGTGCTAACTTCAAACAACTCAAATTATATAAATGCTCCAAAAAAACTCAAATTATATAAATGCTCCAAAAAACAGCTAAGTGTATGTAAGTGCTAAATGAGTGAAACATAAGGTATGTTAGTGCAATTTAGCTTATAATAATGGTGGAAGGCGGGCAAAGTTCTTAGTTTTTATATGGGCTTTTCTCGATATTGGTTACTTAAACCTTTTTTATTTTTGAAATTAGTCTCTCAAATAATTTAAATTGCTATTTAGTCTCTCAAATTTTGTGGTTATTTCAAATAAGTTCCTTTATTTTGCAACCACATCGGAGATTTCTGTTTTAACTTACATCCGAAAGCAAACGCCTTTCGTTAAACCTGAACCCATAAATCGCCACAACACGCACAAAAAGAACACCCTTTCAATTTCCATCTTTAATGCACAATACAGTGATTCAATTTTCATCTTTACCCAATAATACAGAGATTCAACCTCACTGCCATTTTCTAGAAGGGGTTTTTGCATATATATACCCTTTCATATTTTCAAATTTACACCTCAAATCTAGATATTTGCAGAATTACCCCCAATTCTCTCCCATTGATTTTTTTCTACCCCTCTAGCTTAACAATTTTGATTTGTAAATGGTAATTGTTGCAAACTTATTTAGAAATTTTGACATGGTCTTGTTCAGAAACCAACATTGTTAAGTTGGAGGCGGTAGAAAATACGCAACATGCTAATTTTGGGGGTATTTTGGCAAATACCAATATTTAGAATTTACAAATATGGAAGATCTGAGAGGTCTTTCTACAAATAAAGGATCCCAACGAGGGTACAATTGTCATTTAATATTTCAACAAGAAAGCGAGCAGATAACGCTTTATAGCACAGTCCCCAGCAGGAGCAACCATTCCCTTCCTAAAAACACAATAATGGCGTCCGCCGCCGCCGCCTCCCTCGCCTTCTCCGCCTCTCTCCGACCACCCACCTCCAAAATCCCCATCCTACCCCCAACCCAAACCCAAAACCCCCAAAAAACCAACCTCCTCAGAATCCGCTCCCAGTTCCACCGCCCCCTCGAAGAAATCTACAACGTCCGCGTCGAGCGCGGAGTCTCCAAAGACCGCCTCAACGATCTCGGCACCAGCCGGTGGTCGACTTGGAGAACCGGCAAGTGCCAGTTGCCGTGGGACTGGCACGTGGACCAGCTGGTCTACGTGGTCAGCGGCGAGGTCAGGGTCGTGCCCGAGGGGGCCAAGACTGGGGAAAATTACATGAGGTTTGTGGCCGGCGATTTGGTTCGGTACCCGAAATGGTTCGAGGCCGATTTGTTCTTTGATGGGCCGTACGAGGAGAAGTATCGGTTTCTTGCTTATGGTGATGATTAAGGTAAAAATCTCTGCTTTTTTAATTTCTTGGGTTTTTCCATTTGGAGGTTTTCGAGCTAGAAATTGGGGTCTTAGATCTTAGCATGGGCATTCCGCGTGCAAGAAACTTTACAATCGTGCAAGTTGATTGTAACTGTAGCAAAGTTGAATCTCAGATTTTGAAAACTTTTGGGTAGTTTTTGATTTATGGTTTAATTAAGGCTATATTTGATTGTTTCTGGAAATAATTGATGATCGGATATTAGATGTTTGCGTGTTATTGTGTTGTTGTAACGTTCTCGTCTATTTTGAGGTCTCGAAGCTGAAAAATAGGGTTTTATTTTACTGCTAGTATTTGTTCAGGCACTGCACGTAGAAGGAACTTTACAATAGTAGTTTGATAAATTTGATGAAAATTTAGTAGTTTGATAGAATTTATGATATTTATGGCACGAGATCACAAACCGAACATGAAATACAATTCAATAACAAGTTAAACCCTCAAAGAACTTGCATTGTAACAATACTAGAAAATATGTCTAACAATCGGTTTCAGCTACCTCGTTCAGAATTCCTTTTCTTATACATCTCACTACTCAATGCTATATGAAGCACTTTGAGCTCGTGTGCAACATCTGAGCAGGGAAAGAAGATTAGAGGTACCATTTTTAATGATCTGTTTGGCAGTCCAATTTCTAAATTATAGCTACATTCAACTTCCCAATTTGGCTAAAGTCTAGACTTGGAGCTTTGTTATCTTAGGAGGATAGTCAGATAGGTATCTCGTAAACTGTAGTCTGTTAAGGGTAGGAGGAGGGATCAAAAATACGTTTCATTTAACTTCAAAAAGGTGTTCGGTTGCTGCCAAAATTCATCTTTTCTAGTCAAGCTTCTTTACGGCACAAAGCCATGGTTTCACCCCACAACTATATTGCAAAGTTGTTGGTGGAGGTGTTGGTTTATAGTCAGGATTTTGATTATTACCTTTTAAGCTGAAAGGGGTCTCAGCCAATTTTTAAGTCCTAACTTTTTAAATTCCTTACATTGAGCAGGTAAGTAATAGATGATGGTTAAGCTCATGGTAATAATTATTTAAGAAAGAGCTCAAAATCCTACAGAAGCGTACTCCAAAAACTGATACACTTGTCTTTTTCTTACTGTAGAAAATGTAGTTTGGGAGAAGGTGTGCAATGACCTGAGCTTCATGCTGCTTGCTTATTCAATTATGTATGGGGTGCAAACTATGTCCAAGGCTTGGCTCCTTAAGTTCTATAGCGAGTATGCACTACTTTTAAAGATCTCAAGCAGCACATCAATTTCTCCAAGGTAATTTAATAATGTGGTTCTAAAGCCAAGTTTTTCCTCAGCCATGCTCAGCGACGTTCATGTACTGATGAAGCTCCTTGCACCAACTCGTGCTAATTGGTGTCCTAAAAGAGAGAACAATTATTTCTTATGAGGACTGCCTGTAATAGAAAATCTCTTTTGTTGGTCATTCATGCTAATCGTGATAATGAATCTTGATGCGTACATGTCTTGTAGGGTCACATCTCCGACATTTGTTAAGTACTAGTTTTGTGACGCAATGCACGTGGTTAAATATCAAAATTATTTAGTTTTTATTTATTTTCTCACTATATAATAAGTCGGATTTATTTTGAGTTGAAATCTTTAAAACATGGATTATTACATTTGCCATAAATTTTATTTAAACGTTTGATAGAATTTATGATATTTATGGCACGAGATCACAAACCGAACATGAAATACAATTCAATAACAAGTTAAACCCTCAAAGAACTTGCATTGTAACAATACTAGAAAATATGTCTAACAATCGGTTTCAGCTACCTCGTTCAGAATTCCTTTTCTTATACATCTCACTACTCAATGCTATATGAAGCACTTTGAGCTCGTGTGCAACATCTGAGCAGGGAAAGAAGATTAGAGGTACCATTTTTAATGATCTGTTTGGCAGTCCAATTTCTAAATTATAGCTACATTCAACTTCCCAATTTGGCTAAAGTCTAGACTTGGAGCTTTGTTATCTTAGGAGGATAGTCAGATAGGTATCTCAAACTGTAGTCTGTTAAGGGTAGGAGGAGGGATCAAAAATACGTTTCATTTAACTTCAAAAAGGTGTTCGGTTGCTGCCAAAATTCATCTTTTCTAGTCAAGCTTCTTTACGGCACAAAGCCATGGTTTCACCCCACAACTATATTGCAAAGTTGTTGGTGGAGGTGTTGGTTTATAGTCAGGATTTTGATTATTACCTTTTAAGCTGAAAGGGGTCTCAGCCAATTTTTAAGTCCTAACTTTTTAAATTCCTTACATTGAGCAGGTAAGTAATAGATGATGGTTAAGCTCATGGTAATAATTATTTAAGAAAGAGCTCAAAATCCTACAGAAGCGTACTCCAAAAACGATACACTTGTCTTTTTCTTACTGTAGAAAATGTAGTTTGGGAGAAGGTGTGCAATGACCTGAGCTTCATGCTGCTTGCTTATTCAATTATGTATGGGGTGCAAACTATGTCCAAGGCTTGGCTCCTTAAGTTCTATAGCGAGTATGCACTACTTTTAAAGATCTCAAGCAGCACATCAATTTCTCCAAGGTAATTTAATAATGTGGTTCTAAAAGCCAAGTTTTTCCTCAGCCATGCTCAGCGACGTTCATGTACTGATGAAGCTCCTTGCACCAACTCGTGCTAATTGGTGTCCTAAAAGAGAGAACAATTATTTCTTATGAGGACTGCCTGTAATAGAAAATCTCTTTTGTTGGTCATTCATGCTAATCGTGATAATGAATCTTGATGCGTACATGTCTTGTAGGGTCACATCTCCGACATTTGTTAAGTACTAGTTCTTGTGCACGTGCAATGCACGTGGTTAAATATCAAAATTATTTAGTTTTTTATTTATTTTCTCACTATATAATAAGTCGGATTTATTTTGAGTTGAAATCTTTAAAACATGGATTATTACATTTGCCATAAATTTTATTTAAACGTTTAATAAAATTATGAAATAGATTTGTGTGTTAAACTGGGATCAATATACTTTTATAGACTTGCATACACGTATTTTTTTAAATTTGTATATATCAAACTTCATGTAACACACTTGTTTATCGGATTAAATAATCGATCTCCAATTTCTTTATCTTAGTCATTAAATGTAGTATTAAGTTTGAAAAAATACAACAATACATTGTTGATGTGTTAGTAAATATTTAGGGAAAATTGTGTCAAGGCCCCAAAGTCCAAAACTTCATGTCTTCAGGCCTCAACCTTTTTCCCATGTGATTCACCCCAAAAGCATCCCAAAATGCTGCACCTTTTTGGTCATGAGTGCATGCCAACTAAGCATGGAGAGAAAAAGAAACAAAGACCCCAAAATACCCTTGTCTCCTCCATTCTTTTTTCTTCTAGATCGATGCCATGACTCCTTCCTCCTCTCTCCTAACCCATCTCCTTCCTCCTCTCCCCATCTTTCTTCTTTTTCTAAGACAGACATCCTCTCTCCACCGCCGATCTTGAGTGCACACTACGGCCATATTTTTCGACACTAAAGGCGAAGAGATGGCAAAGAACACGGCGGATGAAGAGGAAACCCGATTGAAATTCGTTGGCGATGGCGGGCCTTTTCGTGCTAGAAGGGGCCCACAAGCAAATTAGCGGGCTATTGGACCCTCTGGTGCCACCGCCGATCTTGAGTGCACACTACGGCCATATTTTTCGACACTAAAGGCGAAGAGATGGCAAAGAACACGACGGATGGCGGAGAGCCCGGTTCAAAGTTAGTTGGCAAAGAACTGGTTCATGTTAAGTCTATTTTGATTCATGTTAAGTCTATTTTGGTTCATGTCAAGTCTAACCGTTCATGTTAAGTCTATTTTGGTTCATGTTAAGTCTATTTTGGTTCATGTTAAGTCTATTTTGGTTCATGTTAAGTCTATTTTGGTTCATGTTAAGTCTATTTTGGTTCATGTTAAGTCTATTTCAACTTAATTTTAAGTCTAATTTCATGTTAAATTTAATTTAATTAATGATAACTCTAGCATAATTTTATATGACAAAACATTCACATAAGCATATTAAAATTTTGCATGAAAATCCCTTTTAAAGATTCCTAATTTTACTCAAAAATTAAGCTTTACTATAAAATATTCAAAAAATATATTATCCTTTATTCCTTCTTTTTCATATTTAATTGCACTGACATCAATCCTACTCCACCTTTATCTTTTCCAAGGCAATTATACAAGAATGTCTTCATCGTCTATATTAATTATAATATTAGGTTGAAGCTAGACCTTTTATGCTATTATATTTCCTCGACTTGTTTATCTTTTAATTTTTTTTCTATTTTAATGAGAACAAAGGTTAACATCATATGTAGGAATTTTTTTGATATTCAAACTTATTACTTAAATAGAGTTAGACCTCTTTTCTCTTGTAATGAATTCTTTAATTGTGCATCCAATAAGAGTTTCTACTGCATTAAATTATGTTGCCTTTGCATTTTTTGTGCCATTTTCATGAGAATCTTAACTACAAACATGAAGTTTTCATTATTGATTTCTAGATTATATGTTAATATTAAAATTTGATATTGTTATATAAAAATGATATTACTTAACCTTGGTACTGAGTCATCACGATGCTATGATATTTATCATTTAGACACTCGTTATTAACATCTTTATCCACTTTCTTGTTGTAGCATTTGCAAGTGTAGACCAGGGCTCAAGTCTATTTAAAAATGGTAGTTATCTTTGACTTAAATGTGAAATTTTGTGGTTGTATATTGGTAAATTTTAGTTAGATTTAATCATGTGGATGAGAGTAGGTTTGGTAATATTGTACATGTATCGAATTCTATGATGTCTGCATATTATCACTAATTTAAACTTTTTTACATTTGTAAAGATCACGATGGAGATCCTTTTGTTTTGGTAGCTTCTTCTAAATGACCCTAATATTAGATTAAAATATAATATTATTTATTTATTTTGTTAGATAGAGGTATGCTCGCTTCACCGCACCATTATTTCTTTAGTAAGTTGTATCTTTGGGTTGATACATATTGTTGATATTCTTTGCGATGATATGCTTATTTCCGCCATTTGAGATAGTCATAAGATAAATCTTATGTTTAGTGGCCTTCAATAAGAAGTTTAGTAATGAAATATTTTACCTTTACACTTAGAGATCTTGAAGTCGATAGTGCTATTACTGTGCTTTTTTGAGTGTCTTCTAGAATTGATCCTTCATTTGTAGTCATATCCCCAAATAAAGTTACGTGGAGTCATTCCACTATATATGAGAATGAGAGAATAAAGATAAAGTGTCAATATTAATTTTTTTTCTATTTTAATGAGAACAAAGGTTAACATCATATGTAGGAATTTTTTTGATATTCAAACTTATTACTTAAATAGAGTTAGAAATTACCTCTTTTTTCTATTAATGAATTCTTTAATTGTGCATCCAATAAGAGTTTCTACTGCATTAAATTATGTTGCCTTTGCATTTTTTGTGCCATTTTCATGAGAATCTTAACTACAAACATGAAGTTTTCATTATTGATTTCTAGATTATATGTTAATATTAAAATTTGATATTGTTATATAAAAATGATATTACTTAACCTTGAGTGCTGAGTCATCGTGATGCTATGATATTTATCATTTAGACACTCGTTATTAACATCTTTATCCACTTTCTTGTTGTAGCATTTGCAAGTGTAGACCGGGGCTCAAGTCTATTTAAAATGGTAGTTATCTTTGACTTAAATGTGAAATTTTGTGGTTGTATATTGGTAAATTTTAGTTAGATTTAATCATGTGGATGAGAGTAGGTTTGGTAATATTGTACATGTATCGAATTCTATGATGTCCGCATATTATCACTAATTTAAACTTTTTACATTTGTAAAGATCACGATGGAGATCCTTTTGTTTTGGTAGCTTCTTCTAAATGACCCTAATATTAGATTAAAATATAATATTATTTATTTATTTTGTTCATGTTAAGTCTATTTTGGTTCATGTTAAGTCTATTTTGGTTCATGTTAAGTCTATTTTGGTTCATGTTAAGTCTATTTTGGTTCATGTTAAGTCTATTTTGGTTCATGTTAAGTCTATTTCAACTTAATTTGAAGTCTAATTTCATGTTAAATTTAATTTAATTCATGTTAAGTCTATTTTGGTTCATGTTAAGTCTAAAAATTAGACTTGACATGAAACATGTTAAGTCTAAAAATTAGACTTGACATGAAACATGTTAAGTCTATTTTGGTTCATGTTAAGTCTATTTTGGTTCATGTTAAGTCTATTTTGGTTCATGTTAAGTCTATTTCAACTTAATTTGAAGTCTAATTTCATGTTAAATTTAATTTAATTCATGTTAAGTCTAAAAATTAGACTTGACATGAAACATGTTAAGTCTAAAAATTAGACTTGACATGAAACATGTTAAGTCTAATTTCATGTTAAATTTAATTTAATTCATGTTAAGTCTAATTTCATGTTAAATTTAATTTAATTCATGTTAAGTCTATTTCAACTTAATTTGAAGTCTAATTTCATGTTAAATTTAATTTAATTCATGTTAAGTCTATTTTGGTTCATGTTAAGTCTATTTTGTTCATGTTAAGTCTATTTTGGTTCATGTTAAGTCTATTTCAACTTAATTTGAAGTCTAATTTCATGTTAAATTTAATTTAATTCATGTTAAGTCTATTTCAACTTAATTTTAAGTCTAATTTCATGTTAAATTTAATTTAATTCATGTTAAGTCTAAAAATTAGACTTGACATGAAACATGTTAAGTCTATTTCAACTTAATTTGAAGTCTAATTTCATGTTAAATTTAATTTAATTCATGTTAAGTCTATTTCAACTTAATTTGAAGTCTAATTTCATGTTAAATTTAATTTAATTCATGTTAAGTCTAATTTCATGTTAAATTTAATTTAATTCATGTTAAGTCTATTTTGGTTCATGTTAAGTCTATTTCAACTTAATTTGAAGTCTAATTTCATGTTAAATTTAATTTAATTCATGTTAAGTCTATTTTGGTTCATGTTAAGTCTAATTTCATGTTAAATTTAATTTAATTCATGTTAAGTCTAAAAATTAGACTTGACATGAAACATGTTAAGTCTAATTTCATGTTAAATTTAATTTAATTCATGTTAAGTCTATTTCAACTTAATTTGAAGTCTAATTTCATGTTAAATTTAATTTAATTCATGTTAAGTCTATTTTGGTTCATGTTAAGTCTATTTCAACTTAATTTGAAGTCTAATTTCATGTTAAATTTAATTTAATTCATGTTAAGTCTAAAAATTAGACTTGACATGAAACATGTTAAGTCTATTTCAACTTAATTTTAAGTCTAATTTCATGTTAAATTTAATTTAATTCATGTTAAGTCTAAAAATTAGACTTAACACTAACCTAGTTAGACTTAACATGAACCAAGTTTGAATTAACATGAACCAAGTTGGATTTAACATGAACCAAGTTAGACTTAACATGAACCGGTTGCACTTAACATGAACCAAATTTGACTTAACATGAACCGATTAGACTTAACATGAACCAAGTTAGACTTAAGATGAACCAAAATGGACTTAACATGAAACAAGTTTGAATTAACATGAACCAAGTTTGAATTAACATGAACCAAATTTGACTTAACATGAACCAAAATAGACTTAACATGAACCAAATTTGACTTAACATGAACGAAATAAACTTAACATGAACCGGTTGCACTTAACATGAACCAAGATGGACTTAACATGATCCAAGTTAGACTTAAGATGAACCAAAATGGACTTAACATGAACCAAGTTTGAATTAACATGAACCAAATTGGATTTAACATGAATAAAAATAGATTTAACATGAACCAAGTTAGACTTAACATGAAACAAGTTTGAATTAACATGAACCAAAATGGACTTAACATGAACCAAGTTTGAATTAACATGAACCAAGTTGGATTTAACATGAACCAAATTTGACTTAACATGAAGCAAAATAGACTTAACATGAACGAAATAAACTTAACATGAACCAAAATAGACTTAACATGAACCGGTTGCACTTAACATGAACCAAGATGGACTTAACATGATCCATGTTAGACTTAAGATGAACCAAAATGGACTTAACATGCACCAAGTTTGAATTAACATGAACCAAGTTGGATTTAACATGAATAAAAATAGATTTAACATGAACCAAGTTAGACTTAACATGAACCAAAATAGACTTAACATGAACCAAAATAGACTTAACATGAACCAAGTTAGACTTAACATGAAGCAAAATAGACTTAACATGAACCAAGTTAGACTTAACATGAACCAAGTTAGACTTAACATGAACCGATTAGACTTAACACTAACCTAGTTAGACTTAACATGAACCGATTAGACTTAACATGAACCAAGATGGACTTAACATGATCCATGTTAGACTTAACACGAACCATGTTAGACTTAACACGAACCATGTTAGACTTAACACGATCCCGGTTCGTGTTAAGTCCGCCATTCGTGTTAGGTCTAATTTGGTTCATGTTAAGTCCACTTTCAACATTGAATGATCCGGAACCCGCCAATTGTGTTACGCTTTTCTTCTGACTCTTTCCTGTATTGAACTCATCAAGGCTAGGCTGAGGAGGAAGAGGAGTAGGGAAGGAATTGAAGGGGAGATGAAGTGCTTTTTGATCTGTAATAATATTCCATATGTAATGCGAAGGAGTAGTGGTTATTTACTACCGTGGAGGGAGGAACATGATGGAGGGCAGGAGGAGACACGAGTAGTGTCGTGATGGTGATGGAGGAGGATGGAGAGGAGGAGAGGAGATGGAGGAGGATGGAGAGGAGGAGAGGAGATGGAGGAGGATGGAGAGGAGGAGAGGAGATGGAGGAGGATGGAGAGGAGGAGAAGAGGAGAGGAGATGGAGGAGGATGGAGAGGAGGAGAGGAGATGGGTTATGACTGAAGAGAGGAGAATGAGCCACAAGACGATCTAAGAAAAGAATTGAGAAGACAAAGTATTTCTGGTCTTTGTTCTTTTTTCTCTCTCCATTTTAACAAGTATGACTCAGACCAAAAGTACACATTTTCTGACAAGGTAATAATCACACTTTAAAAGGCAGAGGTATCAAAGACATGAAGTTTTGGACTTTGGGGCCTTGACACAATTTTCCCAAATATTTAACCAAATACTTAATATTAAGATGGTTTGTATAAGCTCAGACAGAGCACATACTTTTCACAAGACTACAAGACATCTTAATTATTAATAGACTTAAAATAAAAAATAAAAACTAAAGATTAATGATAACTCTAGCATAATTTTATATGACAAAACATTCACATAAGCATATTAAAAATTTTGCATGAAAATCCCTTTTAAAGATTCCTAATTTTACTCAAAAATTAAGCTTTACTATAAAATATTCAAAAAATATATTATCCTTTATTCCTTCTTTTTCATATTTAATTGCACCGACATCAATCCTACTCCACCTTTATCTTTTTCCAAGGCAATTATACAAGAATGTCTTCATCGCCTATATTAATTATAATATTAGGTTGAAGCTAGACCTTTTATGCTATTATATTTCCTACGACTTGTTTATCTTTTAATTTTTTTTCTATTTTAATGAGAACAAAGGTTAACATCATATGTAGGAATTTTTTTGATATTCAAACTTATTACTTAAATAGAGTTAGAAATTACCTCTTTTTTCTCTCAGAATGAATTCTTTAATTGTGCATCCAATAAGAGTTTCTCTTGCATTAAATTATGTTGCCTTTGCATTTTTGTGCCATTTTTCATGAGAATCTTAACTACAAACATGAAGTTTTCATTATTGATTTCTAGATTATATGTTAATATTAAAATTTGATATTGTTATATAAAAATGATATTACTTAACCTTGGTATCGAGTCATCACGATGCTATGATATTTATCATTTAGACACTCGTTATTAACATCTTTATCCACTTTCTTGTTGTAGCATTTGCAAGTGTAGACCGTGGCTCAAGTCTATTTAAAATGGTAGTTATCTTTGACTTAAATGTGAAATTTTGTGGTTGTATATTGGTAAATTTTAGTTAGATTTAATCATGTGGATGAGAGTAGGTTTGGTAATATTGTACATGTATCGAATTCTATGATGTCCATATTATCACTAATTTAAACTTTTTACATTTGTAAAGATCACGATGGAGATCCTTTTGTTTTGGTAGCTTCTTCTAAATGACCCTAATATTAGATTAAAATATAATATTATTTATTTATTTTGTTAGATAGAGGTATGCTCGTTTCACCATTTACCATTATTTCTTTAGTAAGTTGTATCTTTGGGTTGATACATATTGTTGATATTCTTTGCATGATATGCTTATTTCCCGCCAATTTGAGATAGTCATAAGATAAATCTTATGTTTAGTGGCCTTCAATAAGAAGTTTAGTAATGAAATATTTTACCTTTACACTTAGAGATCTTGAAGTCGGATAGTGCTATTACGTGCTTTTTTGAGTGTCTTCTAGAATTGATCCTTCATTTGTAGTCATATCCCCAAATAAAGTTACGTGTGGAGTCATTCCACTATATATGAGAATGAGAGAATAAAGATAAAGTGTCAATATTAATTTTTTTTCTTACGCTATCTAAAAAGTATCATGTATATACTTTTGTCCATTATTGTAATTTTCCCCATATTATTTGGCTTGTTACATTTTGTAACATAGGCGATCACCAACCACGTTATTTGCTATCGCAAAAAATGCATGTAATTATTTAATAAGTTTATGATTCTATAAATTTATGTTTCCTTTTATTGAAGATTAAAGTATGAAAATAATAAGTACTTACTAAACTTTCTTGTATCTTCCAAATAAATGCTTCTTCAATTTGAGTAAAATTATATTCGTTATTTTAATTTATATAGTAACATTTTCTTTAATCTATTAATATATTTTTTCAAACTTTATACCTTAATGGGATGTTTTTAATCTAATATTATTTCTATTTTTTCACCAACATCAACTTAGATTATTTTAAGATCTTGAAAAGGGACGAAAAATCTTAAGTTGAAAGTTAAATTTACATATTTTAATGAAAGAATATCAAATAATTTCTCTTTTATTTGTAAAATTTTCAAATTCTAGGGTTTGTTATGATTCGAACTTTAGAAGTGTTGCTTTTAAAACTTTTAAAACTTTGAGCTGTTTTTACAAATTTTAAATTGTCACTAGGTGCTACTAATTTTGTATTTCATGTTGTCGCTAAATTTTATAACTTTAGGATACTTCTAGGTTTGAATTGTTGAGGTTGTTTTTATAAGTTTAGAAACCTGGGTTATTTTATGTAAAACTTTTACCTTCAAGGGCCTGTTGATAATTCTAGATATTTTAGTATTGGACATAAATTTTGAAAATTTAGGTTTTTTTTTTGCAATTTTGAAATGTTGAGGTTTTTACAAATTTGAAACTTTGTGTGTTTTTTTCAATTTTCAAATTATCACCTAAGATGATGGTAATTCGCATGTTTTATTAATGGTGTTGGCAACTTTTAAAATTTCGAATTTCATGATTTTTTGTTATTATGATATTTTGAGGGGTTTTCTATAATTTTTCAAACTTTGAGGGTCTAAATTGTAAATTTTAAACTTTTAAGGGCTATAAATTTTGTTTAGTTGTTTTAATTTTTGAAAGGGCATTTGTTTAGTTGTTTTAATTTTTGAAAGGCCAAGTGCTTTGTGTAGTTGTGAAATTTTTTATTTTGAGTAACTAATAAAACTTTTTGCCTTTTTTTGTAATACCTTATGTATTGTAGCATGTTAGTTAATTATTATTTTTGTCACCCTTTTATTATCACTTAAAACTCATTTTATCTTTAAGTGTTGTCATATTTCTTTCTTATTTGTACATTTATTTGTACATGTTTCATGATAATATTATAGAGATCCTTTTATATGTCAACGCATGCAAAACAAATCAAACTCGAATCTTAGTTTGAAGCCGCTTTTGAGTAAGTTCGTTTATGCTAAAACTGTTATGTAGTGATTATGCAATCCAAAAATCGAGAATAAATTTCTACAAAGGAAAACCAAGTGATTACTCTACAAATATATATATGGACATTGAACTGAATGATCATAATTGAAGCATACAAATTATCGATGAATTACTAACCCGACACACGTAATTTGGAATATATCTCGAGCAAAAAAAAAAAGGAATTGAGCTAATCTTATCATGTAAGTAAACAACTAAATGTTATCATAAAAGCTTCTCTAAATGCATTTACCCTAATGAGCTTTACTTTGTCAAATCTTGTTGTTGACCAAGAACTAAACATCATGCATATTATGCTCTAAATTATAGAAACATAATTATTTATAATAAGAACTTTAATGGTTTTTAAACCTTTAGGGTGCTTTATGCAAATTACAAAGTATTTATGGGTTTCCTTTCTACACCAAATTCTATTTATGCAAATTATAAACTATTTTTGCAATTTCGAATTTTACAAGGGGACCAAATTGCAATTTCGAATTGGATTGTAAACTGGCTAAAATACAATTTCTATAGTTTTTAGATTGTAAACCGCAAATTCCGGACTCTTTGCGCTTCTAGGCTTATATGCAATTTTATAATTTTTCAGGGAGTAAACTACAAGTTCTGGACTATTTTGCAGTTTTTGGGGACTGTTTTACAATTTTTGGGCTTAAATATACTTTTAGAGTTATCAGAATTCGGACTCTTTTGCAATTTCTATGTCAAATACAATTTAAAGCTTAAAGTCTTAAGCGAAAATAAAAGATCACTCCCAACAAATATATTCGAAGTTTAAATCCGACTTGTATCTTCAAAAATTACTAAGTTGAACTAAAAGGCAGAGTACTAAATATCAAAACATTAATGCAATCCATCCAATCCCTCAATAAAACCTTTCTAGTTTGGCCCAACAGGCCAAACCCATGAATCATGTCCATGATAGTCAGAGTCACGATTAATTTACATAAACTGATAGGATTTCACATTGCTCAAAATGATCTTAAAAAAAGTACTACAAAGCGATTGAATGATCATAAACATTTCATGACCAAGATTCATACACTCTAAATCAAAAGTCAAATTCATTAACTTTAATAAAAAAAACTTGTCTTTTAAGGAAAAAAAGAAAATTCTCCAGAACTCTATTCTTATTCAAGCTTGAAACATGATTCCAAGAAAAAAAAATATACGCTTTTTTACAATCATGAAGAAACTCATGCAAAGTTCAAAGTAAACCCTAAAGCACTAAACTGACAAAATTTTGCAGGAATAAAGCATGATTTCTTTAGCAGAGAGATCATATGAAATTATATAGCAATAATCAAGATGCTAACCACACTTGTGTAGACTAATTTTAGCAATTTGGGGTGTTGTTCCCGAATTCCATGGTGAGTTTGTAATTTTTAAAAGTTGAGAGACTATTTTGTAATTTAAAGAATTTGTGTATGAAGTTGTTTGCGATGCATGGGATTTGTAGATGGGTTTGCTTATGAGATAGTGATTTTAATGAATAGAAATAATATATGGTAAAAGATTGGGGCTTGCTAAGTTAGTGATTTTGATGAAATTTTAAGGGTATTTTTGGAAAGAGGAAGTTTTTCCTCAACTCCATCTTTTAAAGAGGTAATAGATTCAGTTAAATGCCAAAATTGTAGATTTAAATACAACAGAATGATTTATGGAGTCGAACACAATTTGACCTAAAAAGTGTTTTGGGTCCAAATTTATGTTCACGGTGTATCAGATCCCTCTGTTCCATATGAGACTAGTTCAACGGGTGTACCCATTCTCCAGAATTTAACTACCCTTTGACTGTTTTCTTTTTCATACTGAGTTGACTGGGTGCAAGATACTCCAAACATCGAACAAGTTGAGTATGCATAAGATGTTCAACCTGTAGTAGCCACCACATTCAGCACAATATTTTCATGTAGGGGTCATTCCTTATGTTTTAGTTTTTTATTTATTATCAAGTCGGATAAGCTAATAAACTTTCACATGCTCACTAGCAGGTCTCTCACATGTAGTCGGCATGTTGTTGACCTTGATTGAAATGTTCCTTCCCTCCTTCTTTCGAAACAAACAAATAACGTTAGTTTGATCTAATGGCTTAGCTCGTCTTGGCTACACAGCTTGATGGCAACCTTGTAGAGTGGATAAAATTTAGCTAAGAAACTAAACCAAACAACATTCAGTGAAACCTTACGTGTAAATTTCCAAAAAGGTCAATTATCATAAATCTGCTTTCATTTTGTCTTTTTATTTCTCAGCTGTAAAGCATATTTTTGCAAATGATTGATATTTTTATATTGTCAGTTTATATCTCATCTGATGTATGGTTCTTTTTTCTTTGATTCCTACAGCAGGATGAACATGTAAAAGTTCAGAGTGGAATATACACAGATCTTGCGTGGAAATCTCAACGGTATAGAAAGATGAATTACATGAAGAAGTACCAGTAGAAATCTCAATGGTATAAAATGATGAATTACATGATGGAGTCCCAATGGAATCACCACGAATAAAATGTTTTACTAGAATTCTTGTGAATTTTGTTTCGACCTATGGTTTGTTAGGGATTTTTGATTCGTGTAACCTGAGATCTAATAGGTAACATAGTTGCTACTTGAACGTAAGTTGATCCCTCAAATTGCGGACGATAGTGCTGGGCTGAATTTACTTCTACTTACATGATGTTCTTATGAATGATCATGCTATGCAAGTTCTGATGCAGTTTCGTCAGAAATTAACGATGGTATAAGATAAAATTCTTGCTATATTTCTGAAGAAACTGATCTTCTCCTGCATTCAATTTTGTTATCTTTTGTGGAGTACGATTGTTCTCCAATTTGGAGGATTGACATCAACTGTTACTTGGGGGAAAAAGAAAGAAGATGGATAGCCGGGATCTAAGCTCTCCCCAAGTGGATGAAAACCAGTACATTTTCTGACGTTCCCATATAGACTATTATAGAGTTTTCTTTTTTGTGACGGTGATTTTAAGCAAACCTTCAGATTGTTAATATGCCGGTAATCCAAGTTATGCCTTACCTATTCAGTTATGGAATTAACATCTTTGTGAACAGTTAATGGCTTAATGGCAGAATTCCATAACAAAAATTCAGTGAATTCCACCAGTCGAAATATTAGTTATGGGGGTTGTTAACGCTGTAAGCAATAGCAATAATAATAATAATAATAATAATAAATAAATAAATAAATAAATAAAAATAAAAAATCATCACTGAATAAATTAGTTTAGGGGATTAGTCAAATAGAACTCAAAACAAGAACTAGGATAATTTGTGGGATAAAATTTTATAGCGTTAGTCAACTAGAACTAAAACTAGAATAAAATTTTACAAAGTGTTAGTCACTAGAACTCTAACAAAACTAGAACTGGGATAATTGTACAAAATTATCCCACTTTTTTATTTTTCTATACAAAATGAGAGTTCTAGTCCTCAAATTATTCCAAATTTTAGCTTGGAACTATGTGATAAAAACTAGAACTCCTATTTATTTTATTATTTTTATATATTTTTTCTTTACTTCTTTCCTACTATGGTCATCACTATCATTAGACCATGTCGTCGATTAGATCTCCTCTCCTCTTCATCATCGATATTTTTGTTTACCTAATATTATACTTGTATAATTAATTTAAAAGTAAAGATCATATCAATCCATAATTTTTAAATAATAAAATTGAGAGATGAGGAAAGAGATCTCTGGGAGCAAAAAGGAAGGAAAATGTGAAATTTTTAAGCCTTGTACTATAATAATAATTAAAAATAAAAACTGCAACATATTTTATAATAATAATTGTCAATATCTTATAGTCTAACCAAAAGTTATTTAATAGTAAATAACATTCTCGTAAATAATTATCAATCAATAATAGCAAGTTTAAAATACAAAAATATTATTTATATCCTCAAAATACATAAATATATACTATCTGATTATAAAAATTTATCCCACATTATTTTATCTAAATATCCCGCTTCACAAAATTGTTCCTATTTATCCCACTAAAATATCCCACTAGCAAAAATTATTTCACTTTAACAATTATCTCACTTGACATGAAAATGTCCCAATTGACTAACACCCCTTAGTAAAAACTTTCACAGACTAGGTTAGCATTTATAGCAGTAGATCTTTGTCCCTAAACATAGTTGATTAAGTATTATTCCAGAGACAAATACATTTATCATTTTCTCATAATAATTCTATTTAGTTCTATTAACGCTATATCTACAATAACTAGCGCTGGAAGGTTCCTTTAAACATATCAAAGCTAAATCATCAAATTAGCATTTTTAGCATTTTTAGCAGGACCATGTTTACAATATAATATTTTTAGTCTTATAATATTAATATCGAAATTAATATCAATTTGGTTATTTTTCTATATAAAAATACCAACCTGATTTACTTTTACTGCAACAAAAGTTGATATTAATATGATAATGTTGCTGGTAAAAGAAAAATGCCATGCTCCGACTAAATATATCAATGTTGTAATTTTGCCGAATTAATTTACTGGGAAAAGAAAAGAGAGAAAAACAGAAGAGAAAATTGGAGTTATAGATAATTATGTTTCCACTTAAGGGGTTAAATGTAATTTACCAGATTCCACTCCAAAGATTCTCCAGTCCGTTTCAGTTCCCTCCTGTCCACAAACACCTCCGCCACGCCTTCTCACTCCTCCCACAAATTTAACTCCCGATTATCGTCTCTCTCTCTCTCTCCCCTCCGCGAGTTCGTTAACATGTGAATTTCCCGAAAAAATAAAATAAAATAAAAAGGGTAACAAGAAATTGAAACCCTAACCCTAATCTCCCATCAAGATGTGCTCCTGCAGCGATCTAGGGTACCGCAGCTCGGCCATGCTCGGCAACCGAAGCGCGAGGCTCCTCCTCCTCCCCTCGTCCCTCCGCGGCATGGCGAGATTCGGATGCGTCCTCGGAGACCGCGCGATGCCGAGACTGTCGGTGTCGTCGTCGCTCGGTGCCGTCGTCGGCGCCGGGAACTTGATTGCAGCAGCCGCGGAGGCCGGAGGGAGTGGGGCGGCGCACGCGGCTGTTACGTCGGTGATCTCGCAGGTGGCGGTGACGGCGGTGGCGATTGCGTCGGGGGCTTGCCTTTCTACTAAGGTTGATTTCCTCTGGCCGAAGGTGGAGGAACAGCCTGGTAATGTTTTTTTTTTTTTGGATTTTTAATTCTGTTGGAAAATGCTTTGTATTGATGGATAAATGAACAAAGATGCTTTTGAAATAGAATAAGGAATTAGGCTGCTGTGCATCATGACTCATTACAAACCAAGATTGATTAAGTGAAGTAAGAAGCTTGTGAGCTTGTGACATATAATGGGGAATTGGATTGTTCTGCATGGTGACTCATGGAAACAATGCAGGGTTTAACGGAGCAATTGGAGCCCTATAATACAAATTTATGGTATGTACAGCAAGTGTCTAGTTACCTAAAATTAAAAATATAATATCATAAAACTATTGTTCGTGATGGGAATGCACTCTGCATTTTATTGTTGGAAATTTGAATGGGGTTTTACTATCCAATGGGCTAATCCAAATATATTACTATTTTCTTTAGTGGTTTTAGATAGCTTGTGCGGTGCATTTTTTTTTGTTTGGGGAGGGGTTGTAAAATTACATGACATTACATGCAAAATTGTAAAAGTCTAACAACTGTGTACAAAGCAAGTAAGCAACTTTCGTGTGTTGGTTTGTTTAGCGGTTGAAATTGAGGACAGGAAAAGGGTATTTTCCATTCTCGTCAACTCCTATATAAACTAGAGAATTTAAAATTCCATGGTTGTTTCTTTGTTGGTTTATTTATATAAAAAAAATCCAATTTTGATATTATACTATTGTATTTTATTGAATTTTAATGGAGGAAAGTTGAATGCCCATGGTTTGACGATAACTTGCAAGAGTTAATGCTGAAATTGTTTCACAAGATGTTGTTTGGATGTGGAGATGTTGAATTGTTTCGATTTGGAAGAGGAGGTCAAGGCCGGTATTGTACCTGTTGGATTGCCTACTTTTTAGGAGTATCCATGAAGCAAATACTTTCCCTTTATATTGGAAGATCTACCTAAAAGTACACACCAGTAAGTATGATTTACAACCCGCAAAATATCTAGAAATGGAAATTTCTATCTCTTTTGTCACCCATGCATTTTATTGCCAAAAAGATCGACCCAAATAATGTACAAGTGCAGAACTTTTGATCGCTTTGATGCATGGGTAAAGTGTTCTGTCGAAAGTATTGGAAATTTTGCTTCTATACATTTTGGGGATAATAGATCATAATAAGATTTGCATGTTCAGTTGGAGGGCACCTTTTCCAAATCAAAATCAAAGTATTCATCTCCTTCAGAGAAAATTGAAAGTGTTTGAGATTTTACCCTTCTCTTCCTGTGGATAAAATCGAAGAGAAAAATATAAATAAAATATGAAAGAACTTTGTTTTCTTATACATCCACTAGGAAAGTTGTTAACCGTTGCGTGTAGTTTTGACAGAATCCCACATACAAATTCCTTGTGGCAAGCTTGAATCATGGAACTGATGGAACTTGAGTGTAGATTCCTTATTTGATGTTAATTATGTCTTGTTCTGTGGAAGGGTTTCAATCAACTACCAGTTCTAACTAGGGATGGCAATATCTGACCCGACTCGTCAACCCGACCCAACCCGTTATTAACGGGTACGGGTTGACATATATGGGTATGGGTCATAATCCGGTCGATCCGTATAACCCGTCGGGTTATACGGGTCGACCCTATTATGACCCATTTATGACCCGTTTAAAGATCCATTTCATACAAAGCTCTCAACCCATTTATTTCTTCTGCAAACCCTAACCCAAAGCGTGTGGTTTCTACGAGCGGCGGTGACGGGCTTTCCTCGGCCCGTCGGCTACCAGTGAGCAACGGCATAGATCTTTGCTTGGCTCGATTTGATTTGGGATTCTCTTGCTAGAGGAGATGAAGGAGCTCCATTGATTAATGAGGAAGGAGAAGGGAAAGAGGAAGATGAGTTCTTTGGATTGTGTGTAATTATTACTTTCTCTCTCTAGAGAAATGACAAAAAGGTAAAAAACTATTAGTACTTTCTAAGTGATTTTGAGGAGAGACATAAGAGGCACGAAATTACAATATTGCCCTCATCATTTGTGTGTTTTATTAGTTGTTGAAAGCACGATCTATACTTTAGGTTAGGGAGTTACAAGGGTTTGTAGGTAGTTTTGAATTTGATTTTTGTTAAACGGGTTGGGTCGGGTAACCCGTTTATTAAACGGGTCGGATCGGGTCAAAGTTAAAGAGGTCGGGTCAAATTTAAACGGGTTTGGTCGGTCCACCTAACCCATTTGCCACCCCTAGTTCTAACAGTTAATTTTCACCTCTTGTTTCAACCATCATGACTAACAACCCTTCTTCCGTAAAGTAGAATTGTCGACCGTTTTTCTATAGATTGATTGACTGAGATTATAGTGATTAAGAAGTCAGACTAGAAACTGACCTATTTTTTAGGCTTGTTATTTATTTCAACTCTTCCATCCTATAGTTTCTCCTTTTTAGATTTAGATAATATGTATGGATTGAATTGAAATCACCACTGTAGATGGTTATGTATAAAAGAAGAAAGTATTCAAGTAAAGCAATCCCCAGTTTTGTAGTTTATTGTTTTTATACAGTATCTGGAGAGTATTCAAGTTCTTCTGCTTCATGTCAGTAACAACCAGAGTATTAGTGGCTGACTGGGTAGTGAGACTCCAAGGCGAGGCTCCATAATTTTCCATACTGGTGATAGACAAACTCAACAAATGCTTTATCCAGGTATTTGTTGTCCTGTCCAACCAGATATCAAGCACTGCTGCAACGCATGTATATGTCTTGATCAGTTATGGGTCTAAGTAGATAGCCTGTTTCAAAAGGTGGTTCTTGAGGCCTCAATAGTTAAATGTCCTACCTGCTTTTGTTTATCACATCATAATCTTATTCTAGCTTTTTTGATGATGTCTTTCATTACTTCTCTTCATCGATTCTGTCACAAGTACAGTTAATCCCATTTGTTAAAGGACATGGTAAACAATGCTCATTATTTATTCATTTTCTCTTATGATTGATCTTTGTCCTGCAGATTCTTTCATACTTGATGGAGTAGATGTAACTGGGTATCCAATCTTCAATGATACTGAGGTTTACTATACAGCCTCCCCTTATACTTGCACATGTTGTTTTCATCTTTAACGTATCACTCTCCTTTATTTCAGGTGCAAAAGGCTATTGCGTTTGCGAGAAAAGCTCACTTTGGCCAATTAAGGAAGACAGGGGAACCTTATGTTACACATTGTATCCATACAGGAAAGATTTTAGCTGCTTTGGTACCATCAAGTGGCAAACGAGTATGTTCATCTCTCGATAATCTATTAAGTGTGATCTTGTTCCAAGACTTAGCATATATTTACAACTATGTAATGTGAAGATTCTTGAAAACTAGTCGTGTGACTAATTTCCTACATTTCCTTTTTTTCCTGTTTCTTTTCTTTGCTTTGTTCATGTACAGGCTGTGGACACTGTTATAGCTGGAATTCTTCATGATGTGATTGATGACACTTTTGAAAATTTGAGTAACATAGAAAAGCATTTTGGTGAAGATGTAGCTCATTTAGTTGCTGGAGTTTCAAAACTAAGCTACATAAATCAGGTATGGCCTGAAAATATTCTACTTTGTAGAAATTTTACTTCCAGTTATGAAGAAACTTAGAAACTTTAAGCATGAGATATTTGTTATATTGCTTAGAATTATATTGACATTTATAAGTAAAGATTTGGGAGTGTCATTTTATTTGCTTTCCTTAGAACCAAATGGTACAAATTTTCATTTCAGTTGATTTGATTGCAAAATCAAAATTACATAAATATGTATAAGCATATTAATAATAATTGTACTAAATATTTATTATGCAACCCTTTTATTGCATAATGGATGCATTAAACATGTTCTCGTTATATAACTCATCCTTTTTACAAGATCAAAATTATATTAAATATGTATAATGCAAATAATCTTCACCCTGTTTTTGTCCATAAATCTCTTTCTTAGACCATTCAACTTTTGGAGAGTTGCACTCCAGTTGCATAACCAATGAGGCAATGACTAGTACTGTACGTAACTAGATTTACGTACTATTTACAAATTGTGAATTATGATTATTAAAATTTAAGGGTTGAGAAAATGGGAGGAGATTCCTCCTCTTGGTGGAGAATCACCCCCACCGTGTCTGTCTGTCTGTCTATCTGTGTGAGCGTGCGTGCGTGCATGTGTGTCTATCTCTCTATTTGTGTGTGCGTGCGCCAAACACTTCAATCTGTGGAGTTTTATATGATAAAAAATATGATAGGGCAGTTCGACTTGATACAAGTCTACAGCTATCAGTCTATGGCGACAGGCTAACTTTTGTTTGAAAAGCAGCCAAACAATTTAATATTTATCTTTGCAAAAGTGCAAACTGCACCTGAAGCTTCTTTCCTTTAAATGAGGTAGATAATAAAATAATGGAGGCATATATGATGATCTTTCACATCTTTACTAACTGACCCCATCTTTCTTTAGAAAATGAGCAAAAATGAAGGCAGATGTCATATCCTGATATGCATTGTAATATGCTGTAAAGATAGTTACTACTTACCTTTGTCTCTTTTTTTTAAAAGGTCTTTTATTGCATTAGCTCGCAGTCAGTATAAAGTTCAACCAACTATAATTTGTATTTTAGCTTGCATTGTGCTAGGGGAATCTTCTTTTTTACATCTAGAACCTTAGTAGAAATTTCTCCAATTTGTGACAATTTTTTCTGTGCATACAACCATTTTTTCTTAGTCTTTTATGTACATACGATTTCATTTCCTTGTTTATGTAAATCAGATCTAATTTTTGTTTATTCTTATGTGGTGCAGCTACTGCGAAGACATCGAAGAAAAAGTATAACAAGAAGTGCACTTACTCCTGAAGAGGTTAGGTTCCTTTTCTAATTGCACTGTTAACCAAACCTTTGCTTCTTTTTCTCTTACATTGATGATATGTTACATATTAATGGGTTATAGTAATGGGGTATATATCATTAATAATCACATGGTTGATGTATTGTGTAAAAGAAGTATTTTGTTAATAGACAGAATTTGAACCAAGTTGGAAGATTGTGACGAGTCCCTTAAGAAATAACGTCTATGGTTTGTGCGCCAATGAACATATTCACGCGGTTCATGTGCAATTTTATCTTTTTTTCTTGTTTTTTTTTTCATTCTTTTGGGTTGTTTGTTTGTTTGTTGGTTTGTTTGTTTTGTGTGTGTAGGCATAGACGGCGTGTTGTTTGGGTGGGGTGAGGGAATGGGTTCTTACAGAAAATTATACTTTTGTTTTCTCGTCAACCTCATATTATCATATTCTTTTAAATTGTCTGATGGTTTTCAATAAATCAAGTCCAGATCTCCTACTTCAAGATAGTATGGAGTTTCCCTTGAATGTGAAAGTTGGTAATAAGTAATAGTGTTACCATGCTTTTCTTCCTGAGGATAAGGACATTGTCTCGTGTCAGTTGTATACATATTGACAACAGAATGCGCACAATTATCCACAATAGAAAAAAACAACATTGGACTGGGCAGACTGGGAGGTGCTAGGTCGAACCTATAAATGATTTTAAGTCGAATTCTGTAGCTATTTTCTTTAAAGGATTTGGTTCGACTTAGGATAAGCAAGGCCGGACAAGGAAGGATTTTTTTACATTGCTGGAGAAGGAAGAGGAGAGGAAATAATATACAGTATGGGGACTGTAACCCAAGGTGCTATGCTACACTGTAAAAACTAATCTGGTTACTGTAGCACTATTTTATTAAAGGTTATTAAGTTATGTTTGGTTTATCTAAGTGTCCTTAATTCTCTGATTTGAATGCTGAAATTTAGTTTCCTATTTATTTAAGAAAACAGAGCCAATAGATGTGATTTTCCTCTTCTTTGGTCTGGCTTCTGGAGGACTTGGTACTGATAAGTTGGCTTTTGGAATTTGGAGGCAATGACTCTGTAGTTATTCTTCTTTTAAGAAAATTATCAGTTCCTTTTTTCTTCCATTGAGAGTTCCTGCACATATTCTGTTATTTTAAATCTTTTAGTCATAGACAATTGATCATTCTCATTGATCTATGGAGCATCAAATTTGGTACAGAAGCAGATATTTCTGCAGCAAAGAATTCCTGTTGTTTTGTCATAAATGCTGTCGTGAGCATGGAGAAATAAAGCAATTTCATGTGTTTGGTTTTAATGCTGTAGAGCATGAGCGATATAGTATGCAATCAACTACATCTGACCTTAGTTCCTGCCCAACTGGTTTCCAATGTCAATTGATCATTTTCTTTCAATTGTTTTTTACTCATCATGTGCATGCTTTGTGCCTATGATACCCATTATTTGTGTTCTGATACCATGCGGTATGATAGGCGTGACTTGGGAAGGAGTTCAGGTGTTCACGAGAATATATGGCTAATGTGAATTTCATTTCTTATTATCTGTTTTAACTTGAGTATATGGCCACTGTAAATACTGGTTAATTTGGTATTTTCTTTTGCTTCTCTGATAAGTTCTACATGTTGGTCTCTCTAGGCAAATAATTTACGAGTTATGCTCTTGGGCATGGTTGACGATCCTCGTGTTGTCCTAATCAAGCTTGCAGATAGGCTGCATAACATGAGAACCATGTATGCTCTTATCAAAATCTCCAAACGCTTTTTATATTTCGGTTAGTGAACTGGTTAGTAAGTCATTTATCTATGTCATATTTAAGCATATCCTCCAATCAATCTTGCCTTTGATACATTTATAGAATATCTTTATATTTTCCCGGTTTAGACTGGCATATACGTAATTGCTACACTTATTTCATACTCAATACATTTCCAATTCTGTAAGTACTTTTCCCAATAGTTTAAGGCTTTAAGCATTACCAACATTATCAATCATGTTTAGTATTTGTCAATCTAAAAATGTCTGTTGTTTTTTAAAGCTGGCTGTGGCAATAATCCCATTATCCTGACTGGAAACTACTGAAACCATTAAAACTTTTGATGTTAATCAAACATGCAGAGCCAAAACTGGCACAGATATCGAGATTTTGGACCTTGGTTGTTGATTGTCTTGATCCTCAAAAGTGCTCATCTACCTATGAAGTACATATTGTATAGGAGTTATAAATTTGTTAAATTTTATTGCTCATTGGTCAGTTTAATTACCATTTACCATAAACCTGGATCGCGGACCAACCTATTGAGATTCATCCTCCATATTAATCGTGCAACTGACGTTTAATTATTAAAGGATTGTTTGATGTACAACCCTCAAATCATTCACATTTAGAAAATGCCTCTCAAATTATCATATTTAGTACTTGACCCCCCAATGCTCAGGGTCTTAAAAATTTGCTCCTACCAGTATGTTCCCTCTTCTCGTCTCTCCATCGAACCTTCTGCTGTCTTCTCCTTGAAAGTCAACACCGCAATCCTAATCACCTCAACCACCCAACTAAAAAAACCTAACAATCCTTCCCTCTCAACAATATTCTCATTAAAATCCCTGTAGCTCCTTAATCTCTCTATTTGAGATCCAAACATAACAAAACGCCGTTTACAGCATCAAAAGTATTAAAAGTTAAAAAACAGGTGACAGACTGCACCATGAAATTTGAGGCCTTGAAGAGAGATCTTTCAGCAGTTCGTATGAAAGATATTGGATTTATGAATGCCAAACATATTACACATGTTTATTAAAATATGTTACAATTTTATGAAATGATTTTTTATCCAAAAGACAAGTAAAACAAGTAATTTAGCTTGCAAACAGCTGGTACAGCTCTCCTTGCAAGGATTGTATTTTAATGTTGACTAAAAATACATATTTCCTCCTAAGATTGTTGTGGGGATATGAGACAAACCTTTTATGGTAAGTTGCATTAAATTGGATATCACCTTTCCTTTCCCTTTATACAAATTCTAAATCCGTTCAATTCTCTTTGTAGCTTATGCTTAACATCCCTCATATCTGCAGTAGATAACAGTTTACTTTTCAGTTTTTAGCTATGTCACCCGGGTACTTCTACCATGAAGCTGTACCCGTACCGGACACGTACCCGTACCCAAACTTCAGACACTCCTTAGATATATGCATACATTTATTCAAACATGTACTCAAGTATGTGATATATGTCTTAATTTAAAATACTTGTCATATTCTTCTTGAACTTATATCCTACACTTCATGTCCATTTCTTGAAACTCGTTGGACATGTGTCGGGTTTGATCATTCCATACCCAAGTTTAAAACTTTGATTTAAATGGTGGTTTGAGTGTCTAGTTAAAAATGAGCAGTTTCAATTTATAATAATCAACATAATAAAAGAAATTTAAAAATATGATAGGAATTTAAATTAAAATAGCACATGAATTAAATAATAATAATGATCTCATGTAAATTATTAATTGCAATATATATGTAGTCATGTCCCCGTACCCTATATTTCACAAATTTTCCGTGTCCCGGACCCGTACTAGCACCCATACACCTGTACAGGTACCCGTACCTGTTTGCAGCATACAACTTAGGTTTTTAGTAATATCTTAGGTCAAATCATATCAGACATAGCCACCCAATTTACTTCCATTAGCTTTCAAAGCTTTGTCATCTTTGCATACCAGCTGAAACTGATGAGTGACGATACTTAAAAGCTATTGAATGGGGATATATGTTTATATGTCGTCTTTTCATGAGTTCAGCGAATTCCCGAACATGCTAAGTTTTGCCCTCCTCTTTGCCTATCTTTCAGTTATGCTCTATCAGTACCTAAAGCACAAGCAGTCGCTCAAGAGACGTTGGCTGTATGGTGCTCTCTTGCGTCAAGACTGGGGATTTGGGCTTTAAAAGCAGAACTGGAAGATCTATGCTTTGCTGTTCTCCAGGTCTGTTTACCTAATTTATCTTGGTTTTAATCCATTGAGTTCTTGTAGGAAAAGATACTTTAGATAGAAATGATGCCTTCACTGGTTTTCATAGAAGAATTGTTTCTGATACATCCTGTTTTTGGTTTTGATATACCTGATGCCTTCATTCTGTTTTTGACAATTTATGATCACTGAAGTGTAATATGATTTCTCCTTAGCTTGTAGTTACTTTGGTAAAGTATATGATGCTCGAATTTAGGTTTCATTAAACATTTTCTTTATCAGAACATTAGAAGTTCTTATATCCCTCGTAGTACAATATTTATTGACAGACAAAATTATCATCCTTCACTCGTTTCAAAGACTAATAATTTGTTTCTGTTATAATTATTTGTAATTTAACTTTTTTTTTTCTCCATCTATCTGTAAATATGTCCGTGCATGCACTTTTGCCATCAGAGTGACATCTCTGCTGCCCAACATGCACATGTACATATATTATCATCATATAGTCTTTTCCCATCAGGATGGAATCATTAACAGTGCAGGTTGAAATCAACCTTTAAACTTGTTCATAAATACTTTGACAAATTTCTCTGTACTGACTGCAATTGACATCGACCCTCTTTAAGTTGTTGAGACATCTTGAAGGAAAGCATAGCCAAGGAAAGAGCTTCAACCTATGTTACCTGGGTAATTCTAATCTGAAGCCGTACCCGTACCTGACACGGACCCGTACCCAAACTCCTTGCATATATGCATACATTTATTTGGGCATGTACTCAATTATACAATACATGTTTTAATTTAACACTTGTCACACATTTTTGGACATATATCCTACACTTTACATTCACTTCTTGAAACTAGTTGGACATAGATCATCTTCCTAATTATGATTTTGAAGGGTCATTTTGATGTCTAGTTCGTAAATTAGTGATTTTCCAATTTATAATCCACATAATAAAAGAAACAAAAATTATTATAGGAATTTTAGTTATCATCCTTGTTCTCATATAAATTATTAATTCCAAGATATACTATATGTGTATATAAATATTTATATAGTCGTGTCCCCTTTCCTACCTTTTACAAATTTGTTGCCCAGGTACCCATCTGGGTGCCATACCCATACACGTACCCATGCAACATAGGTTTCAACAAACTTCTCCATACTTGTCACAACAACCCTCTAAATGATTGAGAATTCTTGAAGGAAAGGACACGGAAAAAAGAGGCTTTCCATAAATCGGAGAAGTCACTTGATGCGTGCAATTCTCTCAAACAAAGAAAAATATATGAGAAAAGGAAAGTTGATAGACCTAGTGTCAGATATCCAACTCATAAGTACATATACAACCGAGAGAGATAAACACAAACGCATACACCGCGTTCACTTTTAAAAGTATGCATAGACATCTCCAGACCATAAGTTGCAATTTATATGAACTTTATAATGAGAGTGGAGATTAAATAGTATGGGCCATCTATGAAGCATGGACACGCTTAAAGAGGTCCCGAGTCCGGTCCGACGCAGCGCCGGACGCTGACATCGCCACTCGACACGCTGCTCGACACGGCAGTGGACACGCCGCCAACGCTCTCTCTCTCTCTCTCTCTCTCTCTCTCTCTCTCTCTCTCTCTCTCTCTCTCTCTCTCTCTCTCTCTCTCTCTCTCTCTCTCTCTCTCTCTCTCTCTCTCTCTCTCTCTCTCTCTCTCTCTCTCTCTCTCTCTCTCTCTCTCTCTCTCTCTCTCTCTCTCTCTCTCTCTCTCTCTCTCTCTCTCTCTCTCTCTCTCTCTCTCTCTCTCTCTCTCTCTCTCTCTCTCTCTCTCTCTCTCTCTCTCTCTCTCTCTCTCTCTCTCTCTCTCTCTCTCTCTCTCTCTCTCTCTCTCTCTCTCTCTCTCTCTCTCTCTCTCTCTCTCTCTCTCTCTCTCTCTCTCTCTCTCTCTCTCTCTCTCTCTCTCTCTCTCTCTCTCTCTCTCTCTCTCTCTCTCTCTCTCTCTCTCTCTCTCTCTCTCTCTCTCTCTCTCTCTCTCTCTCTCTCTCTCTCTCTCTCTCTCTCTCTCTCTCTCTCTCTCTCTCTCTCTCTCTCTCTCTCTCTCTCTCTCTCTCTCTCTCTCTCTCTCTCTCTCTCTCTCTCTCTCTCTCTCTCTCTCTCTCTCTCTCTCTCTCTCTCTCTCTCTCTCTCTCTCTCTCTCTCTCTCTCTCTCTCTCTCTCTCTCTCTCTCTCTCTCTCTCTCTCTCTCTCTCTCTCTCTCTCTCTCTCTCTCTCTCTCTCTCTCTCTCTCTCTCTCTCTCTCTCTCTCTCTCTCTCTCTCTCTCTCTCTCTCTCTCTCTCTCTCTCTCTCTCTCTCTCTCTCTCTCTCTCTCTCTCTCTCTCTCTCTCTCTCTCTCTCTCTCTCTCTCTCTCTCTCTCTCTCTCTCTCTCTCTCTCTCTCTCTCTCTCTCTCTCTCTCTCTCTCTCTCTCTCTCTCTCTCTCTCTCTCTCTCTCTCTCTCTCTCTCTCTCTCTCTCTCTCTCTCTCTCTCTCTCTCTCTCTCTCTCTCTCTCTCTCTCTCTCTCTCTCTCTCTCTCTCTCTCTCTCTCTCTCTCTCTCTCTCTCTCTCTCTCTCTCTCTCTCTCTCTCTCTCTCTCTCTCTCTCTCTCTCTCTCTCTCTCTCTCTCTCTCTCTCTCTCTCTCTCTCTCTCTCTCTCTCTCTCTCTCTCTCTCTCTCTCTCTCTCTCTCTCTCTCTCTCTCTCTCTCTCTCTCTCTCTCTCTCTCTCTCTCTCTCTCTCTCTCTCTCTCTCTCTCTCTCTCTCTCTCTCTCTCTCTCTCTCTCTCTCTCTCTCTCTCTCTCTCTCTCTCTCTCTCTCTCGATCTCGGTCTCTCTCTCAATCCCTCAGTCTTTCTCTCTGTTTATATAATATGGGTTGTTGTTACATAAAATTAAGCATTTCTTTGTTAATAAAATTAGGGTTCATTTAATTAGGGTTATTGTTGCATTTTAATTAACTATTTTCTTAATTAGCTAGGGTTCCATTAATTTCTTGTTAATTTATTAGGGTTCAAATTTTTAATTTCTTGTTAATTAGAATTTTAGTTACTATTTTGTTATTGTTAATTTTTAATTTATTGTTATTGCTATTGTACTTTAGAAATGGAACAAGAAAGGAGTTCTAGTGGCGTGGAGTACAAGATAATAAATGTCCGCTTTGAAAATATGTTACCAAATTGGAAAAAGAGGAGCGAGGAGGAAATGGAGATGGAGATGTAATTATTGCAGAGAGGAGTTTATCGGTTCACACTCAAGAGTTAAAATCATCTCTTGAGGATAAGCGGACTGGAATTAAGATGTGTTCTAAGTCATCACCCGAAAACTTAAGGGAATTTCAAAGGACGTTGAATCAGCTGAGGCGAGGTTGACGGCTTCTAGGCCTAAGACGCCGCTTTGCCTACAACTTCGACCGCAAGTACGACCGGTAGGTGCATTGACTCGCACAAGTGAATCTAAGAGGAGGAGGGGCCTAATACCGTGGAACAAGCATTCAACATGGGAGCAAGGGAGGAATGGATGCATTGATTGGTAGGATGTTCTTCACGGGATTGTCCTTCAATTTGACAAGGAACCCATATTATGCCGCGGCTTTGCATATGCCGCAAGCAATCCAATCTCGGCTACAAGCCTCGGTTACAATTCCATAAGGACCACTATCTTACAACGTGAGAAAACTCACGTAGAGATTGATGGAGCCCATTAGGGCACATGGCAACGAAGGGGTCTCCATTTGTAGTGATGGGTGGGCGGATGCACAAAGGAGGCCCATCATCAATTTTATGGCGGTATGTGAGGGTAAGCCAATGTTCTTGAATGCCGAATGCCGAGGGAGAAGTCAAGAATAAATATTTTATCCAAGCGAAGCTGTACCGTACGGACTGTGCCATTACCCAAACTTCAGACACTCCTTAGATATATGCATACATTTATTCAAACATGTACTCAAGTATGTGATATATGTCTTAATTTAAAATACTTGTCATATTCTTCTTGAACTTATATCCTACACTTCATGTCCATTTCTTGAAACTCGTTGGACATGTGTCGGGTTTGATCATTCCATACCCAAGTTTAAAACTTTGATTTAAATGGTGGTTTGAGTGTCTAGTTAAAAAATGAGCAGTTTCCAATTTATAATAATCAACATAATAAAAGAAATTTAAAAATATGATAGGAATTTAAATTAAAATAGCACATGAATTAAATAATAATAATGATCTCATGTAAATTATTAATTGCAATATATATGTAGTCATGTCCCCGTACCCTATATTTCACAAATTTTCCGTGTCCCGGACCCGTACTAGCACCCATACACCTGTACAGGTACCGTACCTGTTTGCAGCATACAACTTAGGTTTTTAGTAATATCTTAGGTCAAATCATATCAGACATAGCCACCCAATTTACTTCCATTAGCTTTCAAAGCTTTGTCATCTTTGCATACCAGCTGAAACTGATGAGTGACGATACTTAAAAGCTATTGAATGGGGATATATGTTTATATGTCGTCTTTTCATGAGTTCAGCGAATTCCCGAACATGCTAAGTTTTGCCCTCCTCTTTGCCTATCTTTCAGTTATGCTCTATCAGTACCTAAAGCACAAGCAGTCGCTCAAGAGGCGTTGGCTGTATGGTGCTCTCTTTAGCTCAAGACTGGGATTTGGGCTTTAAAAGCAGAACTGGAAGATCTATGCTTTGCTGTTCTCCAGGTCTGTTTACCTAATTTATCTTGGTTTTAATCCATTGAGTTCTTGTAGGAAAAGATACTTTAGATAGAAATGATGCCTTCACTGGTTTTCATAGAAGAATTGTTTCTGATACATCCTGTTTTTGGTTTTGATATACCTGATGCCTTCATTCTGTTTTTGACAATTTATGATCACTGAAGTGTAATATGATTTCTCCTTAGCTTGTAGTTACTTTGGTAAAGTATATGATGCTCAATTTAGGTTTCATTAAACATTTTCTTTATCAGAACATTAGAAGTTCTTATATCCCTCGTAGTACAATATTTATTGACAGACAAAATTATCATCCTTCACTCGTTTCAAAGACTAATAATTTGTTTCTGTTATAATTATTTGTAATTTAACTTTTTTTTCTCCATCTATCTGTAAATATGTCCGTGCATGCACTTTTGCCATCAGAGTGACATCTCTGCAACATGCACATGTACATATATTATCATCATATAGTCTTTTCCCATCAGGATGGAATCATTAACAGTGCAGGTTGAAATCAACCTTTAAACTTGTTCATAAATACTTTGACAAATTTCTCTGTACTGACTGCAATTGACATCGACCCTCTTTAAGTTGTTGAGACATCTTGAAGGAAAGCATAGCCAAGGAAAGAGCTTCAACCTATGTTACCTGGGTAATTCTAATCGAAGCCGTGCATGCGACACGGACCGATACCCAAACTCCTTGCATATATGCATACATTTATTTGGGCATGTACTCAATTATACAATACATGTTTTAATTTAACACTTGTCACACATTTTTTGGACATATATCCTACACTTTACATTCACTTCTTGAAACTAGTTGGACATAGATCATCTTCGAATTATGATTTTGAAGGGTCATTTTGATGTCTAGTTGAAATTAGTGATTTTCCAATTTATAATCCACATAATAAAAGAAACAAAAATTATTATAGGAATTTTAGTTATCATCCTTGTTCTCATATAAATTATTAATTCCAAGATATACTATATGTGTATATAAATATTTATATAGTCGTGTCCCTTCCCTACCTTTTACAAATTTGTTGCCCAGGTACCCATCTTAGGTGCAGCATACAGCCCATGCAACATAGGTTTCAACAAACTTCTCCATACTTGTCACAACAACCCTCTAAATGATTGAGAATTCTTGAAGGAAAGGACACAGAAAAAAGAGGCTTTCCATAAATCTGGAGAAGTCACTTGATGCAGGCAATTCTCTCAAACAAAGAAAAAATATATGAGAAAAGGAAAGTTGATAGACCTAGTGCTGTATATCCAACTCATAAGTACATATACAACCAGAGAGAGATAAACACAAAGCGTACACTTTGCATTCACTTTTAAAAGTATGCATAGACATCTCCGACCATAAGTTGCAATTTATATGAACTTTATAATGAGAGTGGAGATTAAATAGTATGGGCCATCTATGAAGCATGGACAGCAAAGAGGTCAGTCGTGTCGGCAGCGTCCGGTGGACTGCGACCGACAGCGTTCGACCGCGGCGTGGACACGCCGATCAACACGGCGACGCGGTCAGCGCCCGACACGGCGTCGATTAGTCGACTTCGTCCCGGCGCGTTCGCTCCGCAATTGAGAAAAACGGCGGTGATTTTAAAACCCAAACCCATGCGGACACGAAACCGCTCAAAACCTAAATTGAGATTGTACTACTCAAAGTGGTGCCGCCTACCTTCGTCGAGCTTCCCTGGTAAACGATCTTCAACCGTCGAGCTTCCCTAAATTGATCGGTCGTGGTTAAATTGTAGTCATCGAGCTTCCTGATTAAGCCCTCGGCTTCGGTCTTTCGAGATCGGATCTTCGTCGTCCTCGTCATCCCTTTTCCCTCGCCGTCCTCAAGGTCAGTCTCTCTCTCTCGCGATCTCTTCGTCTCTCTCTCTCGAGATCGATCGTCTTCGTCTCTCTCTCGATCTCAGTCTCTCTCTTTCTCTCGATCTCAGTCTCTCTCTTTCTCTCTCTTTCTCTCTCTCTCTCTCTGAATCCGGCTCTCTCTCTCTCGATCTCAGTCTCTCTCTTTCTCTCGATCTCAGTCTCTCTCTCAATCCCTCAGTCTTTCTCTCTCTGTTTATATAATATGGGTTGTTGTTACATAAAATTAACTGTTTGCTGTTAATAAAATTAGGGTTCATTTAATTAGGGTTATTGTTGCATTTTAATTAACTATTTTCTGTTAATTAGCTAGGGTTCCATTAATTTCTTGTTAATTTATTAGGGTTCAAATTTTTAATTCTTGTTAATTAGAATTTTAGTTACTATTTTGTTATTGTTAATTTTTAATTTATTGTTATTGCTATTGTACTTTAGAAATGGAACAAGAAGGAGTTCTAGTGGCGATGGAGTACAAGATGATAAATGTCCGCTTTGAAAATATGTTACCAAATTGGAAAAAGAAGGAACGCAAGGGAGGAAATGGAGATGGAGATGTAATTATTGCAGAGAGGAGTTTCTGGGTTCACACTCAAGAGTTAAAATCATCTCTTGAGGATAAGCTGGAATTAAGATGTGTTCTAAGTCATCACAGAAAACTTAGGGAATTTCAAGGGCGTTGAATCAGCGAGGCGAGGTTGGCGGCTTCTAGGCCTAAGACGCCGGTTTGCCTACATCTTATTTACAGAAATACGAGGTGTAGGTGCATTGACTCGTACAAGTGAATCTAAGAGGAGGAGGGGCCTATCACAGTGGAACAAGCATTCAACATGGGAGCAAGGGAGGAATGGATGCATTGATTGGTAGGATGTTCTTCAGGGGATTGTCCTTCAATTTGACAAGGAACCCATATTATGCCGGCTTTTGCATATGCATAAGCAATCAATCTCGGCTACAAGCCTCCGGTTACAATTCCATAAGGACCACTATCTTACAGCGTGAGAAAACTCACGTAGAGATTGATGGAGCCCATCGGGGCACATGGCAACGAAGGGGTCTCCATTTGTAGTGATGGGTGGGCGGATGCACAAAGGAGGCTCATCATCAATTTTATGGCGGTATGTGAGGGTAAGCCAATGTTCTTGAATGCCGTGAATGCCGAGGGAGAAGTCAAGAATAAATATTTTATCCAAGCGAAGCTAGAAAAGTGCATCACGAGGTGGGACCGCAAAATGTCATCCAAATCATAACCGATAATGCTTGGCATGCAAGGCAGCGGGAGGGCTTGTGGAGGGCACGGCCTCACATATTTTGGACTCCTTGTGTAGTCCATACACTCAATCTTGCTATCAAGAATATTTGTGCATCTAAGAACACGGAAGCAAATCTTTGTGGCTTATGCACAATTACATTGGATTCTGAGATCTCAGATGATGCATTGTTTATGAAGAATTTTGTCATGAACCACTCTATGCGGCTTGCCATGTTCAATGATTATTCCAAGATGAAGCTCTTATCCATTCTTGACACAAGATTTGCCTCATGGATTATTATGTTGAAGAGGTTTAAGGTCGTCAAGAGGCCTCCAAGACATGGTCCTTAGTGATCGATGGAGCTTGTATAGAAGATGATGTGGGGAAAGCTCAATTTGTGAAAGAAAGTCCTCGATGATTTGTGGTGGGACAAGATATATTTTATTCTTGACTTCACGGTCCAATCTATGAAATGATAAGGGTCACAGAACAGATACACCATGTCTTCATTTGGTGTATGATATGTGGGATACAATGATTGAGAAGGTGAAGCAAGCTATTTATAGGCATGAGGGTAAAAGGGATAACGAGGAATCTCCTTTTATGAGGTGGTTCACAAGATCTTGGTGGATCGATGGAACAATAGCAACACCCGCAGGTGCTTGGCACACTCTTTAGTTCAAGGTAATATTTCAACTTTCACTCTTTAATGCTAATATTTCTATTACTTAATACCTTGTGGGCTAATTCATGTTATTAACGAATATAGGTACTATCATTCAGTATGGCTCAATGAGCGTCGATCGACAAGCTCCAAATCAAGATCTTGACATCTCTGCTGCCCAACATGCACATGTACATATATTATCATCATATAGTCTTTTCCCATCAGGATGGAATCATTAACAGTGCAGGTTGAAATCAACCTTTAAACTTGTTCATAAATACTTTGACAAATTTCTCTGTACTGACTGCAATTGACATCGACCCTCTTTAAGTTGTTGAGACATCTTGAAGGAAAGCATAGCCAAGGAAAGAGCTTCAACCTATGTTACCTGGGTAATTCTAATCTGAAGCCGTACCCGTACCTGACACGGACCCGTACCCAAACTCCTTGCATATATGCATACATTTATTTGGGCATGTACTCAATTATACAATACATGTTTTAATTTAACACTTGTCACACATTTTTTGGACATATATCCTACACTTTACATTCACTTCTTGAAACTAGTTGGACATAGATCATCTTCCGAATTATGATTTTGAAGGGTCATTTTGATGTCTAGTTCAGAAATTAGTGATTTTCCAATTTATAATCCACATAATAAAAGAAACAAAAAATTATTATAGGAATTTTAGTTATCATCCTTGTTCTCATATAAATTATTAATTCCAGTATATACTATATGTGTATATAAATATTTATATAGTCGTGTCCCCTTTCCCTACCTTTTACAAATTTGCTGCCCCCCGTACCCATACCGGTACCCGCACCCATACCTGTACCCATGCAACATAGGTTTCAACAAACTTCTCCATACTTGTCACAACAACCCTCTAAATGATTGAGAATTCTTGAAGGAAAGGACACGGAAAAAAGAGGCTTTCCATAAACCGAGAAGTCACTTGATGCAGGCAATTCTCTCAAACAAAGAAAAAATATATGAGAAAAGGAAAGTTGATAGACCTAGTGCTGTATATCCAACTCATAAGTACATATACAACCAGAGAGAGATAAACACAAACGTACACACTGCGTTCACTTTTAAAAGTATGCATAGACATCTCCAGACCATAAGTTGCAATTTATATGAACTTTATAATGAGAGTGGAGATTAAATAGTATGGGCCATCTATGAAGCATGGACACGCTTAAAGAGGTCCCGAACCGTGTCCACGCTCCGGACGCTGACATCGCTCGACACGCTTCACACGGCGTGGACACGGCCAACACACACGCCACCGGACACGGCCGCATTCCGATTTCGTCTCCACGCTGCTCCGCCACGACGAAAACGGGCGATTTTAAAACCCAAACCCATACCCGACACCGAACTCTCAAAACCCTAAATTGAGATTGTACTACTCCGAGCGGTGCCGCTTATACCTTCGTCGAGCTTCCCGCCGATCTTCGCTTCGCTTTGCCTCGTGATCGATCGTTGCGTTGCTGTCATCGAGTTTCTTCGCCGCCTTCGAGCTCGGTCTTTCAGATCGGATCTTCGTCCTCGTCATCCTTTTTCCTCGTCCTCAGTCAGTCTCTCTCTCTCTCTCTCTCTCTCTCTCTCTCTCTCTCTCTCTCTCTCTCTCTCTCTCTCTCTCTCTCTCTCTCTCTCTCTCTCTCTTTCTCTCGATCTCGGTCTCTCTCTTTCTCTCGATCTCGGTCTCTCTCTTTCTCTCGATCTCGGTCTCTCTCTTTCTCTCGATCTCGGTCTCTCTCTTTCTCTCGATCTCGGTCTCTCTCTCTCTCTCGATCTCGGTCTCTCTCTTTCTCTCGATCTCGGTCTCTCTCTCTCTCGATCTCGGTCTCTCTCTCTCTCGATCTCGGTCTCTCTCTCTCTCTCTCGATCTCGGTCTCTCTCTTTCTCTCGATCTCGGTCTCTCTCTCTCTCTCTCTCTCTCGATCTCGGTCTCTCTCTTTCTCTCTCTCTCTCGATCTCGGTCTCTCTCTTTCTCTCTCTCTCTCGATCTCGGTCTCTCTCTTTCTCTCGATCTCGGTCTCTCTCTTTCTCTCGATCTCGGTCTCTCTCTTTCTCTCGATCTCGGTCTCTCTCTTTCTCTCTCTCTCTCTCTCGATCTCGGTCTCTCTCTTTCTCTCGATCTCGGTCTCTCTCTTTCTCTCTCTCTCTCTCTCTCTCTCTCTCTCTCTCTCTCGATCTCGGTCTCTCTCTTTCTCTCTCTCTCTCGATCTCGGTCTCTCTCTTTCTCTCGATCTCGGTCTCTCTCTTTCTCTCGATCTCGGTCTCTCTCTCTCTCTCTCTCTCTCGATCTCGGTCTCTCTCTCTCGATCTCGGTCTCTCTCTTTCTCTCGATCTCGGTCTCTCTCTCTCTCTCTCTCTCTCTCTGCTTATATAATATGGGTTGTTGTTACATAAAATTAATCGCTTTGTTAATAAAATTAGGGTTCATTTAATTAGGGTTATTGTTGCATTTTAATTAACTATTTTACGTTAATTAGCTAGGGTTCCATTAATTCTTGTTAATTTATTAGGGTTCAAATTTTTAATTCATGTTAATTAGAATTTTAGTTACTATTTTGTTATTGTTAATTTTTAATTTATTGTTATTGCTATTGTACTTTAGAGAAATGGAACAAGAAAGGAGTTCTAGTGGCAGTGGAGTACAAGATAATAAATGTCCGCTTTGAAAATATGTTACCAAATTGGAAAAAGAAGGGGAACGCGGAGGAAATTGGAGATGGAGATGTAATTATTGCAGAGAGGAGTTTCTGGGTTCACACTCAAGAGTTAAAATCATCTCTTGAGGATAAGCTGACTGGAATTAAGATGTGTTCTAAGTCATCACCAAAACTTAAGGGAATTTCAAAGGACGTTGAATCGCGGAGGCAGGTTGACGGCTTCTAGGCCTAAGACGCCAGCTTTGCCTACAACTTCGACCGCAAGTACGACCGTGTAGGTGCATTGACTCGCACAAGTGAATCTAAGAGGAGGAGGGGCCTAATACCGTGGAACAAGCATTCAACATGGGAGCAAGGGAGGAATTGGATGCATTGATTGGTAGGATGTTCTTCAACGGGATTGTCCTTCAATTTGACAAGGAACCCATATTATGCCGCGGCTTTGCATATGCCGCAGCAATCCAATCTCGGCTACAAGCCTCCTACAATTCCATAAGGACCACTATCTTACAACGCGGAGAAAACTCACGTAGAGATTGATGGAGCCCATTAGGGCACATGGCAACGAAGGGGTCTCCATTTGTAGTGATGGGTGGGCGGATGCACAAAGGAGGCCCATCATCAATTTTATGGCGGTATGTGAGGGTAAGCCAATGTTCTTGAATGCCGTGAATGCCGAGGGAGAAGTCAAGAATAAATATTTTATCCAAGCGAAGCTAGAAAAGTGCATCACAGAGGTGGGACCGCAAAATGTCATCCAAATCATAACCGATAATGCTTGGCATGCAAGGCATGGGAGGGCTTGTGGAGGGCACTGCCTCACATATTTTGGACTCCTTGTGTAGTCCATACACTCAATCTTGCTATCAAGAATATTTGTGCATCTAAGAACACTAAGCAAATGTCGTGGCTTATGCACAATTACATTGATTACGAGATCTCAGATGATGCATTGTTTATGAAGAATTTTGTCATGAACCACTCTATGCGGCTTGCCATGTTCAATGATTATTCCAAGATGAAGCTCTTATCCATTGCCACACAAGATTTGCCTCATGGATTATTATGTTGAAGAGGTTTAAGGTCGCCAAGAGAGGCCTCCAAGACATGGTCCTTAGTGATCGATGGAGCTTGTATAGAGAAGATGATGTGGGGAAAGCTCAATTTGTGAAAGAGAAAGTCCTCGATGATTTGTGGTGGGACAAGATATATTTTATTCTTGACTTCACTGGTCCAATCTATGAAATGATAAGGGTCACAGACACCGATACACCATGTCTTCATTTGGTGTATGATATGTGGGATACAATGATTGAGAAGGTGAAGCAAGCTATTTATAGGCATGAGGGTAAAAGGGATAACGAGGAATCTCCTTTTTATGAGGTGGTTCACAAGATCTTGGTGGATCGATGGAACAATAGCAACACCCCGCCTGCTTGGCACACTCTTTAGTTCCAAGGTAATATTTCAACTTTCACTCTTTAATGCTAATATTTCTATTACTTAATACCTTGTGGGCTAATTCATGTTATTAACGAATATAGGTACTATCATTCCGTATGGCTCAATGAGAACGTCGATCGACAAGCTCCAAATCAAGATCTTGAGATCTCTACTGAAAGAGCAAAGTGCTTAAGAAGATACTATCCTAATCCCGATGAACGACGGGTGAACTTGGAATATGCTAAGTTTGCGAGGTCTTTGGAGGCTTTTAGTGATCCGATTCTCTTCCGATAGAGGACATATGGATCCTAAGTCATGGTGGCTTCTTTATGGTGCAAGTACTCCAAATTTGCAAGCATTAGTAAAGCTTCTAGGCCAACCTTGTTCCTCTTCTTGTTGTGAACGCAATTGAGTACGATGGTTTCATTCACTCCTTAAAGAGGAACAAGCTAACCCCAAGACGCATGAGGATCTTGTTTATGTTCACACCAACCTTCGCTTACTTTCTCAAGTTCGAAAGAGTATATGGAAGGGAATCAAAATGTGGGATATTGGTGGAGATACATTCGACTCATTTCAAGGTGCCGGCATTTTAGATGTTGCTGCCCTTTCTCTTGACGAGCCTACGATGGAGGCCATTGTGTTTGAGGAGGATGAAGGAGTTGAAACCATAGAAAGATCTTTTGATGTTTCAACTTGAAAACTTTATTTTTAAGATACGCTTTTGGTTGTAATTATTATATCTCTGCAATGTTAGTAACTTAGTATTTTGTAGCCATGGAACTAGTTGTAACTTGAACTTTATTCTCTTGTATTTTGATATGCTCAAGATGAAAGTAATGAGAATTAAAATTTGGTATTATCTTCAAATCGGACTAATCGGTTACATAACTTACATTTGTCATTGATTATACAAGCCAATGTTACATAATAATTCAAGCCAATGTTACATAATAATATAACATAGATATTGCTCTATTTTTCTATATGTTCATCTTCTCTTTTTTGTCTTCTTTAACATTGTTGTCTTCAATTCTCCAAGGGATCATTCTCATCCCGACGTCTTAATTCACACCTGCAAGGCTGCAACAAACACACTTTCTTTTAGTTTCTTATTTATATTCTTCACTTCACATAACAAAAAATATGAAAATGTAATATGAATTTAATTCAATATTGATCTATATAATAATAATATTAAAAAAATCTAGCCGTGTCGCCGTATCCTATTTTTTTGGGTTTTGCCGTGTCCGTGTCCGTGTCCGTGTCGTGTCCGTGTTGCCGTGTCTGTGCTTCATAGTGGGCCATCTGTGCTGTACTTTAAAACAAAAGTTAGTTGTGGCAAATGTGTTAAACTTACATATAGATTTAACATGTTGTTTCTGGTATATGGTAATGCTATGTAAGTGTGCACACACGTGACCAAGGTACGTCTTGTAGAGGATTGGTTTTGAGGAGGGAAGAAATTTGAGGAAGAGAAGAGGGGTTAGAAGCTTGAAGAAAGGAATAGGTGAGAATATTGAAAAAATCCAGAGATTTTGGATGATGATATCAGCTGAAATTAACGTCTTTCGTTCAACTAACAGAAACTAAGCAGAGTCTTCAACTAAAATTTAAACAAGGGAAACTAAATTCATTAGTAACCTAACTTAACTCAGATAAAAATAGATGAATTTCCTATCAATCTCACAAGTTGAATAGAAGGTAAAAGGTAAATTCTTAACAAATAAATTCACTTCTATATGGGAAAAGACTTTCTAAATAAAAGATATAAATATTAGGTAATGATCTGTGCATTAGAGTGTTCACGTGTGTCCTCCTTAGGTAACTAAAGGTGTCGACCTATATAACTTCTAATAAAATATAGCATACATCGCCACTATACCAAAATGTAAAATGGGACTAATATGATGCAGTAGTATTATACATGTCTAAATTTATGGGGAACCATACCATCAATCGTTCTGAATCTTCTGATAAGCATATGGAAATTCTTTCTGGAACTATAGAACTTCTAATAAGAAAATACATGAAAAACATTCTCTCCTTCTCTTTTACTATACCATCAATGTTACAGTATAAATATATTTTCCATGATATGAATATATGATTCTTTCTACTTGTATCACAAGTTTGCTGTATTAATCATTGTTACAACTATCAAACAAAAACATCAATAGTTTATTTATTTATGCAGCCACATGTGTTTCGGAAGATGCGAGCTGAGCTTGCCTCAATGTGGAATCCTGTCAACAGGGTAAAAAGTTTTAGAAGACTATCACTTAAGTCTGACTGTCATTTAGGGCTGCAGGACACCAATGTAGTTTCCAATTATGATCGGCCTACTTCCAGCTATGAGAGGGATAACATACAGGTGAGAGGTATATCACGGCAATTTATTAAGGTTTTGGACGAATAGTGAATAACTTGTGGCATAACAATTCCATTTAGTTCACAAAATTCTGTATATAATGTGGTTATTATTATGAGTGGAGAATACATGTAACTATACTTATGAAATATTTTGATTAATTATGATTTCAATTGAAAATTTTGGCATCTTCCTTCTTTTGGTAATTACTGCTGTATGTTGATTCCTCATAGACATCAACTTGAAATATTATGGTCTTGTCTCTAACTCAAATTCTAGTAAGCTGATTTTAATTGGAATTTTTGCATAGACTAGTTTCTTCCGTGCTATTATTATCTCCACAGTACTGACATTTTTCTTGTCTTCTATCAATTATTAATTTCTGACCTTAATACTCGTATCAATTTTATCTGCAGGATCTTTTGCAGGCTGTATGGCCATTTGATCTGTTGCTGGATCGCCAAAAGCGCACTAACTTTCTTAATAACCACAGGAACTTTTTACAAACTTCACAAAATATGCCCAAGGTGGTAATTGATGCTGTCATTGCACTAGAATCTTTAGTGGTTTGTGAGGAAGCACTTGAGAGGGAATTACTAATATCGAACTCGTGAGTAATAACATGCCCCATTTAGTAGTTTAAGTTGAAAAACAACTGAACATTTATGACTTGTTGCAGAACTTGTTTTAGCTCATGTTGCATTTTCCAGAAAAACCATGCTTAGCTTAAAACCTCAGTTATATCTCATGACGAAAATTATACGTACTAAGAGAATCTGAATGCAACTCTTGTCGAGTTTAGTCACCTGTTTAGACTTCCATGTAATGTAGCATGCCAACGATGATGTGTTGGAACTTTTATTAAGGATGACCTTCTATTAAGGAGCCAAACTGAAAATAATTCTCTATTCTATTAATTAGCGATCATATTTTACTTTCTGAGTGTTCCTTATTAAAAATAAAAATAAATAAATAACAGAACATATAACCTCATACTCTACACTGAGGACACCTTCCATGTTGTACAAATATGGTCTTTTATGGAAGATTGTATGCAAATATTAGGAGTGGACATTAGTCCATCATCGTTGCAATGACTAATCTTTTTTTTTTTTTTCCCTTCAATGACTCTATGCAGTTATATTCCAGGGATGGAAGTAACTCTGTCTAGTCGACTTAAAAGCATATACAGTATCTATTGCAAGGTATTTCATTTTTTTATAAGTAGCAAGATCTGGCATTCGTAAGTTATAGTGTGTTTCAGAAAGTAATTCTTTGCCGTATGATTCTCCCCTAGTCCTTGTTTTTTACACATTAGAGATATTTGGGTTATGGTGAAATTTCTTTTTCCTCTTTTCTTTATTTGGGTCTAACTACCATTAGGTACCCTTTTTCTTTCACGCAAAGTAAATAGAAGTTACTTGAAATCATATAAATAAATAGAGTGGTAGGTGTTAGTTGTAATCATATGTATTAAAACCTAGGGAAGTTTAGTGCAAAATCTCTCAAAGCTTGTTTCTTTTATCCAAATATGAAAAGAGTAGTAGAAATCAAAATTACGGTTGTTAATGGCTAGTTACTTCAAATAAGGAAAAGAAAAAATCATATAAGTTAATATTTGTTTAGTGAGTTTTGAACTCGATTAAACTATATCAATATGTCCTACATTTTTTTTTTTGGATTCTCTTAGGTGATTATGGTACAAACATAGGCAGACTCCTCTGGCTATTCCTTCCTTAGTTTACATATTCTATGCCGTTACGATAGGGATTCTATATATACACTATAAAACTATATATTCCCTTATCACTCAAGTGCTGTGTAGGCCTGTTCACCGCGCTGGGAGATTTTTTCCTGCACTCATCATTTTTCTTTCAGTATTCATTGTCTTTACAACTGTTATTTACCATTCAACACATTACCACTCTCATACACATACTTTTGCTAAGTTCATGAAAATAAAGCTCATATTATTTTCCTTATTGTTTTAACTTCTCTGTTACTTTTTCAGTGCCAAAATGATTCAAATAGATTATTCTTCATAATGTTAAACCAAATGTTTTCCGTTAACTACCAATGCCTAATGGCTATACTTTATATCTGTTGTGCGGCTATGTGCTTTCATTTTGTAACTTCAGTTCTTCTACATTATTTTCTTAACAGATGAAAAGGAAAGATGTTAGCATTAGACACATTTACGATGCTCGGGCATTAAGAGCTGTCGTGGGGGACAGGAATGGAACACTCCATGGACCTGCCGTTAAGAGCTGCTATAGTCTTCTTGACATTGTCCACAGGTAACTGATAATATTTTTCATTCTCTAAGCACATTTTGAACCTCCAAGATCAGATATATGCAGTCATTCTGGTTCTATAATACTCTCCATGCTATCAAAGTGCATACCGCACGTAATTTGCTCATCCCATGAACTTGTATTGAATCGACATTGTCAGATGGTTGAAACATTTGGTTAAATTGCTTATATTAGCATTTCAATTTAGAATTGTGATGTATTGCCAAGCCAATTTTTTATGGGATGTCTGCTACGTTACCTGCTAGTTAGCACGGACACGGGTGTGGACACGGACACGGATACGGACACGGGACACGGCAAATTTGTAAAATGTAGGATACGGGGACACGACTATATGTGTGTGTTGTGTGTGTGTGTGCGTGTGTCTAATTGTCTATATATAATCTACATTAGATCAACTATTGAATTAAAGTACCTATGACATTTTATATGTTTCTTTCTATTATCGATAACAATTAAGGATCGTGTTAAATCAAACTAAGAATAAGGTTTAACAACAAAAGTTTAGTTTTGATCACATGGGTTAACACAATGAGTATTTTTAAAGTATTTAAGTGATGGGTGTCAGTTTTCGTGTTTAAAAATCAATTGGTTTTGAACCTGATATTACCAAAGAAACTAATTTAGGGTGTAAGTAATGGGGTAATCGGGTTTTGCTTTGAACTATACGTGTCCATGGCGTGTCCGCGGAGAATCCGTGTCCAACACATGTCGGACATAGACACGGCACACACAGACACGACACCCAAAAAGCCGTGTCCGAGTAACCTAGGTTACCTGGGTACTTCTAATATGGACCCATACCCGTACCTGACACTTCTTGGACACTCCTTAAATATATGCATGTATATATTCAGACATGTACTCAGTTATATAATGCATGTTTCATTTAAAGCACCTGTCATACATTTTTTGGATATATATCCGACACTTTACATCCATTTTCGTAACTTGTCGGATAAGGGTCGAGTTTGTTTCAGCCCTAAGAGCTACAATTTAAAAGCATTGTTTACATATATAGTTCGGAATTATGATTATATGCCATGATTTTCAGCCATGTCTCCATACCCTACCTTTTACAAATTTGCCGTGTCCTGTAACCGTGCAACTTAGGATGTCTAAGATTATATTATTGATAATATTTTCCAAGTTAATCTAATGTCCTTTGCCTCAAGGAAGCAGATAGATTTTCTTTTACGGCTCCACCCTTTCTGCCAAAATAGTTCAATCAATCTCATTTTGTTTTTGCTTTAGGATTACTGTAACATTGTGCCTGAGTTGAAATGTTTGATGTATTGAGAAAGTTAATATTTTCCCATGTCTAGTGCATCATAAAATGTTTGAACTATGCTCATGCAAAAGCAATATAACTACTTGTGTCATCCCCTTATCAATTTATGCTAGGAAAAGTCTCTGGATGGATGTAATAGTTGTTAATCCTTTATAGATCAGCCATCATTGCGTTGACCAGCGTGATTTGATGCTGATTCGTTATGTAGGCTCTGGACTCCAATTGATGGTGAATTTGATGACTACATTATCAATCCTAAGTCGAGTGGTTATCAGGTGATTATTATTTCCTCTGATGTTAAGTTGATTAATCAAATAATCACATTGCCTTTATTGTCAAAATGAAGAGTTTTTTAGGCAAACTTCTGCACTAGATGTTTTTGGCCAAAATTTTCCTGTAGAATTTATTTTTTCTTATATATCCCAGTAAAATGCAGTACATCATTATATTTTTATGACTAGAAGGGAAGTTCTAGATTTCCAAACACTTTTTCCCTTTACCTCTTACCATTTTCGCACTATGGAGTGGATTCTAATTCAAAGTGCCATTCATTCATCGTCAAACATTGGCCCTAACCTGCTTGTCGTTTCAGTCTCTTCATACAGCTGTGCAGGGTCCTGATGGCTCACCTTTAGAGGTGCAAATAAGAACACAGGTAAGAAGTTCATAAATCAGAAGCTACCCATGCAAATTATTTTAATCTGGTAGAAATTTAGAGTTTCATATGATAATGTTTTCTTTTCTTTTCTTTGAAGATGATGCATGCCAATGCTGAGTTTGGACTTGCTGCTCATTGGTTATATAAGGAGAATAAGGGGGAAACTACAAGCAGCACATATGATGATAAGATCAGTGCATCTTCCTTCCAAACTAACAGTTTAGAGCATGAAGGTTATTTGGAACATGATATTTACCAGAAGTATGGTTCTATAAAACCAGGCCATCCTGTTCTTAGAGTAGAGGGTAGTCATTTACTTGCAGCGGTCATTGTCAGGTTCAGCAAAATCTCACCATAATTGCAATTAGGTACTCATAGATGGATATATCTCTCATATAATAGAGCTCTGTTTGCACAGGGTAGATAAGGGTGGAAGGGAGCTTCTAGTTGCAGTGAGTTTTGCTCTTGAAGCTTCTGAAGCAGTAGCGGAAAGAAGATCTTCATTCCAGAAGAAGCGTTGGGAAGCTTATGCTAGGCTTTATAAAAAGGTCTGCTTCATATTTATTTTCAGTTACAAAGCCAATTGTAAATTTCAAATCCAAAAACTTGATACTATCCGCACACTCATTTTGCATGGTGGGGACATTATTGTTCTCTCACAATTCACCAATAAATTCACAAGCTGCAACTGTTCAGATCCTGTTCCACATATTGATGAAGTAAAACCAGGAGGTATAATATTATCTTTTTTAACAAGTATCAGTCTTGCAAAACTTGGTCTTTTTTTTTTTTTGGTGAAGCTTTCTTGACTTTGAGGTGAGCTCCTTAACCAACTGGGGCTGCATTTAATTGGGTGGCTCGAGTCATGGCCATGAAAAGAAAACCTTCTTTTTAAGGCACCTTTGTTCTAACCCTCAGTTAGTATCTGGATATTGATATGCACTATTCTACGAAGCATTTATATCCTGAAACCGAAAAGTTCTACAATTTGCATTTTGTAATCCTTGTTGGCACTCTATAATGAGTTTCATTGCTAAATTTGGCATTTTAGAATTTAAGTTGTAAATAAGTGATTCTGGGGTAGCGCGTGGGTAATATACTGAAACCTACATGTTCATATATCCATGTTTTGCAAGATTACTCCGTGATTAGGTATTTATTTACTTTGGTGTCATATTCATCACATTGCATAAAGCGAGACACAAATCCAGTGGATTGAGACCAAGGGCGGATCCACTTGGGTCTTAGTGGTGCAGTTGCACCCCTATCAAATTTACAATTGCTTCTCAAAGCTTTGTAAAATTATAGTCTGCCCCCATTGTATAAAAAATTTGCACGCCGTCATATGATAAAGTGTACTGAGTGCAATGGAAAGTGAGCAACTAGTCGGAAAAGTTCTAAAATATAAGGCCATGAAGCCGATAAAATGTACTGATTGCATTCCCATCAGGTACTATACTTTTATAGTAAAATAGTTTTATTTTTAGGTCACTAGATACTTATCGTCCGCCCCCCTAACAAAGTTTTGTGGATCCGCCACTGATTGAGACCACAAGACATTACGAAAGTTGCAATAAGGATTATCTGCCATTAGTTATTTTACTCAAGATTGTCAGTAAATATCTATCTCCTGGTATTTGTCATATGACCTTTGTTATGTTTCTGTTATCCATCAGTTCTAGCTCTGTTAGCCAAGTGGTCATATCAAGCAACCCCTTATTTCATGTATGATGGTGATACTTGATGTTATGTGTATATGCTATGTATCCTCCTATTGAAAATTAACTGGTGCTCTGGATTTCTTATAATGCTCATGCATTTACTCAGTAAATTTGTGTTGCAAGTTTGTGACATGTCTATCTTGGTTTGTTCTCTGAAGGAAATTTGATATTTCAGGTCTCTGATCAGTGGTGGTTTGCACCAGGCCATGGTGATTGGTGTACATGCCTTGAGAAGTACACACTATGCCAAGATGGGATATTCCATAAGGTGCTTTCTACACGAACAACTTAAGCATAAGAAAAGTTGCATTTATATGTTGGATATCATTGTTTGTAGAAAGATCATTTTAACTAGATATTTACTAGGTCTTGGCAGGTACAAGGAGAGGATAATGTATCTTTTCTTGTAATTGACCATAAATTTTAATGATGAGAATTAGAGATGTTTGGTCCTTAATAATGGCATTGACCACTTTAGAAGTTGGTTTCAGTAGATATAGGTTTTGCCATTGATTTTCTTATCCATGGGAAAATGTACGGGAGCTCAGATGTGATAAGCTATTGGAGAAATAGGTTTGCTCTTTTGTAGCAGGAGTTTTTTTACTCTACTAGTAATATTTTAATAGTTTTCTTTCAACCAATATCTCATTTTTCTGTTTTGACATAATTGATAATCAGTTATTTAGGAAACAATAGTCTCATTAAGATTTCACAGAAGAGGGTATGTTCCTGTACTTCTCTTCATCATTACTTATTAATCAGTAAGAACAGTACCTAAGATTTCAGAGAAGAATCTTGTCTTATGCATCCTTTCAAACACTGCTGAAATTGTGAAAACACGGTACTACTATTTAGATTGTCCCAGTGGATGCAGCCCAATAATATACTTTTTCTAGCTCTAGTTTTCTGCAGACCATGTATTATTATGAAGTGATAATCTCTGTCCTTAAAAATTTGTTCTGGTTTTGATTGGATGTCAAATAGTGGTCTAATATCTGATCAGAATGCTTCTTCTTCTTCTTCTTCCTTTTTTTTTTTTTGCAGCAAGATCAATTTCAGCGCATGTTACCCACCTTCATACAGATAATAGATCTAACAGAGCAGGAGGAATCCGAATACTGGATGATTGTGTCTGCTGTATCTGAGGGAAGAACTATTTTACCCGCTCCTTCAGCTGCAGACTACTCTGAAAGGGCAAGCTTGGACTCTTACTCTTCCACTCGTTTCAAAAATGGGATCAATAACAAGGTCAGTAGCCCAGCAACTCATTTGCACCCAGTTAGAGCAAGAAAAAAATGTCCTGCAATTTTAAAAATAACTTATGCTTAAAAATAACTAATTTTTATGTATTGCGCTCCGTTACGCACAGTTCCATGTCGATTAATGTTCTCTAGTTTGTACATCAAATGAATTGTCCTTCTAGTGAGGTTATTTTAGCATATAACTTCAAATTCTCTCCTAGATATATAAAAAAGCTCTGTCTAATTTCTAGATAGTCGTAGAACTTTTGTAAATCTATATATTGATAAGGTATTTGCATTTTTAAAACAACTTCAACAGAGAAGTTTTTCACTAAGTGTTTCAAAATATTTTGTTAAAACAGGAGGATTACTTGGCAAATTACTAAGAGTTCTTTATATTAATGACTGTAAATTGGATTTCTTGAGAGCTCAAAACTTAGGCTTCTCTGTAGGTCTTTATTTATAGAGTTCGTGGTGTGTACATTTTACATATAGGTCCATATCAAATATATATTTGCATATTCTTAACACTTCTCAAACCGGAGCATATATGTCATACATGCCCGTTTGTTACATATAAATTGCACACGTGATTTTCCTAATGACTTGGTGAGAATATCTGCTAGCTGATCTCCTGAAGCAACATGTCGGGTCTCAATATTTTTCTATTCCACAACTTGGTTACGCACAATATGACAATCCACTTCAATGTGTTTAGTCCTCTCATGAAAGACTGGATTGTTTGCAATATGGAGTCTTTGCACGGTTGTCACAATATAGCCGCATGGGAGAAGTCGGGTCACATCCTAGCTCCTTTAATAGCCGTTGTATCCAAATCATCTCACAAGTAATGTCAGCCATAGCACGATACTCTAACTCTGCACTTGATCTAGACACAACTGTCTGTTTCTTACTTTTTCATGAGACCAGATTCCCTCCTACAAACACACAATATCCTGTGGTTGATCTTCTATCAGCATGGGATCCGGCCCAATCAGCATCTGAGAATCCAGCCACCCTTAGATGTCCACCGTTGGAGTATAACATTCCTTTTCCGTGAGAACCTTTCAGATATCTAAGAATTCTCATTACTACATCCAAATATGTAGTTCGTGGTTCTGCCATGAACTGGCTCACCACACTCACCGAATATGCAATGTCTGGCCTGGTTACAGTAAGGTAATTCAACTTTCCCACCAATCTCCTATATTTGCCCGGATCTTGCAAAGAACTCCTGTCACGGCATTAGTTGGTGATTAGGGTCCATGGGAGCATCCGTTGGTTTGCACCCAAGAAGCCCTACTTCAGATAGCACATCCAATGTATATTTTCTCTGAGACATGAAGATCTCCTTAGTAGATCTGGCTATCTCAATGCCCAAGAAATAGTGAAGATCCCCAAGTCTTTCGCTTGAAAACGCCGTATGAATTTCTTCAAAGCACGGATCCTCGATGCATCATCACCCGTGATAATAATGTCATCAACATAAACCACCGCTAATCCTTTTTCCTGCTTGATTGCGAAAGAACACGAATAATCATCCGAAGCCGGCTGGAGGCCAAACTCCCGTCCCATTTCGCGAACTTGCCAAACCATGCTTGGAGGATTTAAGGCCATATAATGCTCTCTTCGTGTGACAGACTTTGCGGACTCCCACGAGCAACAAACCCGTAAGATTGCTCCATATATACCTCTTCCTCGAGCATCCCATGCAAGAATGCATTCTTCACATCAAGCCGATAGAGGCCATGCATAGTGAGCAAGAAGGGAGATGAGAAGGCGACCAAGTCATCTTTACAACAAAGTAGAAGGTCTCTACATAGTCGATGCCATATATTTGAGAGTACCCTTTGGCGACCAGACGGGCTTTGAGACGAGAGAGTGAGCCATCTGGATTCAGTTTGACTGTAAATACCCATTTGCATCCAACTATCTTCTTCCCAGGAGGAAGAGCCACAAGCTCCCAGGTCTGATTGTCTTTCAGGGCTTGCATTTCTTCTTGCATCGCTGCGTTCCAATCTGGATGAGGCAGAGCTTCTGACCAAGACTTGGGAATGTTGTGAGAATCCATGGATGTAACAAAGGTGCGATAAGATGAAGATAAATGTGAGTGTAATAAAATTGACAATAGGGTGTCTTGTACAGCTACGAGTACCCTTACGAAGAGCAATAGGGAGATCATTAGATGAAGGAGACGTACCAGGAGTTGGAACAGCAGCAGTAGTTGGCACTGGGAGAGTAGGCTGGGGTAGTAGTTGCTTGGGACGTCGAGTGTAGACTTTCAGCTGAGTGTCAGTATTAGGTAGTTGTTCTGAAGGCACACTATTTGATGGGCGTTCATCATCAGTAGATGGGGAGGTTATGGGTACAACAAATGTATCTTCATCATCATTTGTCTCAGTGTTCGAAATATATTTCTTATTTTGGGTAGAGAAGTATGAAGTGTTGTCAAAAAATGTTACATCCGCTGACACAAATATTTTTCATGTAAGGGGACAATAACACTTATATCCTTTTTGTGTTCGAGAATATCCTAGAAATACACATTTTATGGCACGAGGATCAAGTTTAGATTTATTTGGATGGTTATTATGCACAAAACACACATAACCAAAAATGTGAAGAGGAAGTGGAAAGGCTGGTTTGGATGGATAAAGCACGGAGATGGGGGTTTTACCATCCAAAACAGTAAAAGGTGTGCGATTAATCAGATGACAAGCGCTTAGGACAAAGATCCCCAATAATCGCTTGGGCATATTCATGTGAATTAGTAGAGTGCGAGCAATTTCTAGTAAGTGTTGATTTTACGCTCGCCACGCCATTTTGTTGAGGTGTGTAATGACATGATGACTGATGAATAATACTGTGGGTGGTCAAAAATTGATCAAACTCATGGTTAAAGTACTCTTTTGCATTGTCAGATCTAAAAGTTTTTATTTGCAAACCAAATTGGTTATGAATTTCAGAACAAAAATGTTTGAAATGCAGAAGAACTTTTAATCGTTCTTTCATTAAATAAATCCATGTAGCACGTGAGTAATCATCAATAAATAAAATATAGTACCGAAAACCAAACAAAGAATCCGTGGAATAAGGTCCCCATACATCAGAATGCATAAGTTTAAATAAATGACTGGACCGATTACTGACTCTAGAGGGATAAGGCATTCTGTGATGCTTTCCCATCTGACATGACTCACACTCCAAACTACTAAGACTTAAATTAGGAACTAATTTTCGTGAAGACTCTAATGATGGATGACCTAGCTACGCTGCATTTCAAAACAAGACTTCTACCACGACACATGCCGTAGGTTCATGCCGCCATCCAAATAGTCTGAGACCACACTGCCTCACTCCACTGTACGATCGTCATTTGGGTTCCAAGTTTCAAAGACACATCGATCGTGAAAGAATGTTACCGAAAGGTAAAGCTTTAGTAATTTTACTAATAGACAGCAGATTACATGGAAATTTTAGAACATGTAAGACAGAAGATAATGATAAGAGTGATGAAGCTTGTGCAGTGCCGACACCACCAACTTTAGATTTTGATCCATCAGCTAAAGTGATATCTGGAAATGAGCTAATGAGTTTCATAGATGTCAAGATATCTGAATTTCCAGTCATGTGGTCAGTAGCACCTGAATCGATAATCCAAGTAGTAGGAGATGATGTTGAAGAAAGACAAACAAAGGAATTACCTGAATTGGCGATTGTGGCAGTCGGAGTGGTCAATATCAAGGATGAGTTCTGCAATTGAAGGAACATCTGGTACCGTGCATACTCATCGTCGGATATAGTAACTCCAGATCTACTCGCAGTAGCTAGAGTCGAAGGAGGTTGAGCTGGTGTACTCTCGGAAGTGGCCGCAACATGAGATGAAGGCTTGAAGCGACCTTGCAGCAACGGACAATTATACTTGGTGTGACCCTCCTTGCAGAATCGGCAATAGATGGGTCCACCACTCGCTTCGATGTAAGACCCTCAGTCACGGTCTCCATTCGTCCTCTCCTCACGCTGACACTGAAAGCCTCCACGCGTCCTCCCGAGGGAGTGTAAGTGCTGCTAAAGCGAGCGCCCGAGGATTCACCGGACAATGAGAGTCATCGGGAAAGGACCGCTGCAGCAAACTGTAGGTCCCAGCAAGAGAGTTAGCAGTAGAACTTCCAAGTATCTGTGGACGTGCTGAAGAGAATTCCTGTGTGACTCCACCTAAGAAATACAGGACCGTCATCTGCTCTCTGTAGTTGCATCTGCTGAACATCATTGGTAATAGGGAACAAGATATTCCACTCCTCATGCAATCGCTGAAATTCGGAATAGAAATCTTTCCAAGTGTGGTCCCCTTTCTGGACTCGGGTCATCTCCTGGTGGATGTCATAAGCTCGGGGAGAGATTACCCTTTTTAGAGTAGAATACTGCAAGGTAGTCCCAGAGCTCCTTTGCAGTCTTGGTGTGAAGCACCATATCTTGAATATTGGTCTCCATGGCGTTGAGAAGCTGGGTGTAGATAATGGTGTCATCTCCTTCCCAGTCTTCTGTGAGTTGTGTGGGCGGCTCCTTAAATATGTGGTGTTTCTTCCTCCTAGCCTTCAAACTCATCTCAACAATAGTCTTCCATTGCATGTAGTTGTTTCCATCCAACTTATGGTCTATAAGTTTAGAAGAAACAACTTCCTGAACACCGGAGTTGGGTTTGGTATCATCCGAATCAGCCATATCAACAAACAAACTATCCCAAATACACACCCAAGTAACGAATCTCAAACAATAACCGTCGAACAAATCTCCAAATACCACTTAGATACCAAACCCCACAAACAGATCAAAATAGAAACAGGATCTAATTTATTATATCAAGGGAGTGTAGAAAAATTTCGGCAGCACCTCCAGTGCACAAATGGCACAACAAGAGAGCTAGATCGCAATAAGAATTCTCGTCTCACCAAGGAAACAAGAATCTGAAGCAAATATCTCAACAAAGTGGGATATTTATTCTTACTCTCATCAGTTCTAGGACTGACCTGTCGAGGGAACCTAAAAGCTATTACAAATCGCACAAATTTTTTTTCTTTTTTTTTTCTTTTTTTTTTGAACAGAGACCCTCTTTTCCTTTTAACGGGTTGGGGCTGTTAAAAAAAGATGCGGGACTGTTTAGGGTTTCGAATTCGATGGCGAACTCAAACCGAGGGAGGCGGGCGCGATCGAAGCTCCGAGGTCCGCTGGTCGAAGGCTGGCTTAGGGCTTAATGAGATCCGGAGGACGATGAGACCGAGTTAGGTTCGGAGGTTGAAGACGATGACGAGGTCAACCACGATGTTGGGATCTGTATGTCGACGACGAAGCGACGGCGGTGATGAACAGTGATGGCGGCGATCAACAGTATTTTTGACGGAAAGGTTTTGGTGAACAGTGATGGCGGCGATGAACGGTGTTTTCGACGGATAGGTTTCGGTGAACAATAGTATTTTTTTTTTTGGCGGCTAGGGTTTTGGAGTCTCTGATACCATGTAAATTGGATTTCTTGAGAGCTCAAAAACTGAGGCTTCTCTGTAGGTCTTTATTTATAGAGTTCAGGGTGTGTACATTTTACATATAGGTCCATATCAAATATATATTTGCATATTCTTAACAGACAAAAGCACAAGGAGTTATATGCTAAGAGTTCCATTATAGTATTTGTTTATATAAAAATTTGATTATGTTGGGAAGGACCTAACTTAATTGTTGACAAAGATATTTATTCACTGTTCCTGGTGCGAAAACTTTCTTGTGTCGTGTATATCACAATTACTTCATGTTCAGGTGGGGCTGTTTGGTTACATCTAATTGCACAGTAAGTGGAAAACTTTTCATTTGCCATAGGAAAGGTAGATGTTTGGCTACTGAAAACATGCCAGTTCTGTGGTTAAAAAAAAGGTGGGGAGTGAAGGAGAGTCTGCCATGTCATTAGTTTCTTTCTAACCCATTTCAAGATTTAAAGTTAGATAAGTGGGAGGAAGAGCATGGAAGCAATAATGGCAGTGCTTTTCCTTCCCCATTACATTTGGTAGTGTTTTTCCAAAGTCTTCTTGATCTTACAAATAACCAAACAGTCCCAAATCAAAGTCGACATCTACCATTCCTATTCCAATTGACTTCCTCATTATCATGAGATTTGTTTCTGCCCTTGCAGATATTACCGTCTTGATCTTTCTAGTTTGTTCTTTCCGCATGCCAAGCACCATAGACCTTCTCTTATTATTATCCAACCGTGTGGGGTCTGACTGTTGATTATCAATCTATTTTCACTCCATCCTGTTGGTAGAGTATCCCAACTACTGATAAAACCGAACTGTTCTTACTTCAAAGATTTCTCCAACTGCAATATCCTTTCTGGCACTTTATCAAAGATGCAACACGAAAGTGCAACACTTAAAAATCTCATAAGAGTATGCTTGCATTTTCATCCTCTGTGTACCTCGTACACTGTTTTAGGTGTGCAGTAAGTTCTATATGCATATAGTTTTTTTGTATAATTTCTTGCAGATTTTCTGTTGAATTCCTGCTTGTCTATGGAAATAATGGATGCTGAATTTTGACTACATGTTTATTGTCTATAGCTAGGTATGCCTGAGAACCGATTTTTTTTTCTTTGTCTGCTGTACCTACTATTTACCACATGCTTTTGCTATGCCCATGTAATCTAATATTGTTATTACAGGAATGATTATAATCTAAGAGATGGACTGTTTGTGAGTCTCTCCTCTTTGTTACTGGCTGTACTAATATTTATCACATGCTTTACTATTGATCAACAAAGATCCTAATTTTGGTTACTAACACAAACTAGTGGTTCAAATGAAATGCTGGAGGTACATCAAAAACTTATTTGTGGTCTTATGTTTGTTTATGCCAGTTTTTTGTTTCTTCAGTGAATTATTTAACTCTTTTATTAGCTTGCCCTTTGTCTATTAACCTTGTGAAAGACTTGCATGCCGAATAATCTTGAAACTAAAGGATGCAGTAGTCTCCTATTTTCATGCAAATTGACATTATACCGATTGCGTTTGTCCTTAATATTAGTTCTTTATGATGAATAGGTGAATTTGCTGAGGACAATGCTTCAATGGGAAGAGCAAGTTCGAGGCGGAGTATCAACTAGAGAAACAAGGCGAGATAAATCCAATTCTGGAAGTCTTGGAGAAGTAGCTATTGTTCGCTGGCCAAATGGCGATATAATGAGGATGAAATCTGGAAGCACTGCAGCTGATGCTGCCTATAGGATTGGTCTTGATGGAAAACTAGTACTCGTGAATGGCCAGCTTGTTTGGCCACATACTGAACTCAAGGATGGTGATATAGTAGAAGTAAGGATGTGAATTGTTTACAGAAACACCCGGCCATTGAAAATGAAGGCGCTCTCTGTACAGTGTTTAATAATGAACATTCTTCCATCTTGTAATTACTGTACATATCTCATTTATACAGTAATAAAGAGCTATAATGCCCTTCATGTAATTACTGTATCGTTGTAACGGTTTAAATGGGCTCAGTTGTAATTTATGGTAAAATTGATTGGGTCAGGCATGGGTAAGATGTTAGGTGATAGGAGCAATGCTAGCCACAGTCGCTATTCTACTTAGCGACTGTGGCATATACTCGCTGACATGTGGCCTAAAGTAGGCCTAAGTTTTGGGCTGATGCCTCTATAACCAATAACCAATCACACAACGAGTACATGCCATACTTGCTAGATAGCGACTGTGGCTAGCATTGCTCTAGGTGATAGAGATCCGCTTACTGTTATAAGTGTTCATTCAACTGATGTGATTAAATGTAATGATGTGTCAAGTAATGTTTTTATAGTCGGAGAGAATCCAAATCCTATAACTATAACAGTGTTGCTCTAAGATTTTTGAGAGGAGATTCTACTCTCCAGCATCTTTATAGAAAGGCCGTTGTCATGTTATAGAAGCTGATAATTTCAAGTCCCTATTTCCCTTTTTCTTGTGTGCTAAGCCTTACTTCGGAGTATTTAAACTTCAATTGAAGAGAATCAATACGCTCATTTATCCCCAAAAAAATAATAAAATAAAATAAATCTATCTTTATTGTTTTTAGAGGAACTTACAACAAGCCATCTTTGTGTATACCATTTTGCAAAAAGGTAGTGCAATTTAGCGCGTTCAACAAAAGCTCATGATCTATTCACAAGTCAAATTTTTTTTATATCTGATCACAACTCCATTTGATGTTTTTCTTTTTTCTTTTTCCTATTTTCAAAAGGCACAAGCCCTCTATTCAAACGTTTATTGGGAAAATATCCTTTTTTTTCTCACATTCGCAGTTTAAATTCTATGGAACTATTAAAAAAGAAAGTTTACCCTGTCATATGGTCGCCATGTGATAGTGCAATCTCTTAAATTATTGACAAAATTCTCGATAATTATAAGATAAAGGTTTTTTTTTTTGGGTCAAACTTAATCAATGACAACGATTTTTGTAAAGTTGGATATAAATGAGGTTCCTTCTTATTATAATTGTCAAAATATTCCGAGTGTATATGAACTGAATCCATACATAAGAGGGATTATTTTGTTACATTTTCATACCGTTTAACAAAAACTTGATGCGCCACGCCCCACTCCAAACCGAATCCATACATAAGAGGGATTATTTTGTTACATTTTCATACCGCTTAACAAAACTTGATGCCCTCCCCTCTTCCCCCTTTCCATGATACTGGATATCTCTATAATAAATTAACTAATGTGAGAAAAAAAAAAGAAATATGGCAAAATATCATAAATTAGTGCAGGGAGATTAATTATAGATACAGCTCCTCCATTTAAATGTGCTGTAACCTGACCAGTCTCGTTCTCACCACAAAATATAGGAAAATCCCATTAATTACGAGCCCGAGTACAAGAGATATTGATGCATGCACCTGCTCATAATCCAACGGTCCTGATTAAAACATTTGATGCCACAAATCCAGCTCAGTGTCCATTCAAAACCCTAGCCGCTCAAATCCAATCAAATTCCTCTCCCTTAAACCCAACGGTCGTATTTTCAAAAACCCCACAGCACGAGCCCTCCAACGGTCGTATTTTCAAACCGGCCTCTTCTCCCTTATATACACAATTCATCTCTCATCCCCTTCACCCATAATCATTCTCTGCTCTCTCCTTTTCCCATTCCCAGCTCTTCGCTCTCTCAAAAAAAATCAAGTCTTTTTCTCAAAGACAAAAGAAAAAAACTCGCCATGGATTTCCACACCCTCGCCAGGAGAGACCTCCAGTCCCTCTGCAAGAAGAACCGCATCCCCGCCAACATGACCAATGTCGCCATGGCTGACGCTCTCCAAGCTCTCCAAAACGTAATCAATCATCCCAAACCCCAAACTCCCCTTTCTTCTATCCATATTTCTTTATTAAATCAAATTTCGATTTTTTTAAATTTTATCAGGTGGAAGGGCTTGCTGAGATTCAAGAATCCCTACAGTTCCAATCCCCCAAGAAACTGGACCTTGAGTCCCCGGCCCCACCGAGGACCGGGCGGAGAACAACGGCATCTCGAAAGGTCGAGCAGCAAGGGAGCCCGCTGCCTCGGTCTCGGAGGGTTACCGTTAAAGCTTCTGAAATCTTGGACATGGTCGAGGATGCCGAGTCTCCGAAAGCACCAACTACGAGGAGCAGGGCAATCAAAAAACAAGAAATAAAGGTGGTCGCAAAAACTCCGGCGACGAGGAGGACGACGAGGCAATCGTCGAGGAAAGAAGTGGATGATTTGATGAGTGGAGGATTGAGGAGGAGCACGAGAGTTGGAGGCAAGGGGGATTCCGTAAAGATGGCATCTTTGGCTAAGGATGTAGAAGAAGAACAAGACAAACAAAAGGGTGAGAATTTTTTACTTTAGTTTTCCTTTCTTTGTTATTTAGTTAGATGTTATGTGCTTGTTCTCATTCAATCTTGCAATGATTTTTTAGTAATGGAAGAAAGTGAGGATGCTGTTGATCAGAAGACTGATCTCTGTACTGAAGAGAATAACCAAAAAAATGATAAGGGTAAATTCTTTTTAGGATTCTTTTTTTTTTTTCCTTTTTAATTCAGAGTTCTAATGATGGCAAGATTAATCTTTGCAGAAACCAATGACAAAGTTTGTGAAAAAGAACAGAATTTGGAGGTTGAGGTGATTAAAGAAGCACCAATTTCTGCTGATCAATCAGAACAAACCTCTAAATCTGTGCCAGATGCTTCAGGGAACAATCCAAAGGGAGAAGAAAACCATGAAAAGAATCAAGGAGAAGCTTTACCTGGATTTGATGACTCGCCGATCAGAGGTCTGATATCCTCAGATCAAGATTCTTCTGTTCAGCAAAATCCCGTTGCTGAGATCAACACAAAAGAGATCGGAGATCTTGAGAAATCATTGGAGGAGAACCCCGAAGCTTCCGATGATCAAGACTTCAAGCTTCAAGAACTTCCAATCTCCGACGAGAATCCAGCATCAATTGAAGATTCGGGCGTCCAAACACCTACCTTGGAGATCCCGATCACCTGCGATCAGATCTCTCCAGATGAAATTCAAGATCTCGTCGCATCTGATCTCACCGACGAAATCGCAAAGCTTTCAATTGAATCAAGCAAAGACGATGGCGATCTCACGGCCAAAGCTTTGGAATCTGGTGACGCTGAGGAGATCGATGATCTCACCGTTGAGATCCTGGCGAACTCCGATGGAATCCAAGATGTCGCGAAATCTGATCTCACCCCCGAAAACTCAGAGGCAGCCACCGAATCCAGCAAAGACGATGATCTAACTTTCGAGACTACGGCTGAAGCCGATGATCTCACCGTTGAGATCCCATTGAACCGCGACGGAACCCAAGATCTCACGAAATCTTATCTCACGGCCGAAATCTCAGAGGCAACCATCGAATCCAGCAAAGATGATGATCTAACCGTCGAGACCACGGATGAAGCCAATGATCTCAACGTCGAGATGCCACTGAACTCCGATGGAATCCAAGATCCGGTGAAATCTAATCTCACCGCCGAAATCTCAGCGGCTACCATCGAATCCAGCAACGACGACGATCTAACCGTCGAGACCTTGGCTGAAATCGATGATCTCACGGTCGAGATCCCAGTGGAGATCGACGGATCCGGCAATTTCACCGGCGAGATCTCAGTGGAAACCGTCGGAGATCTGAATCTGAGTGCAGAAGAGAAAAGCGCGGGAAAAGAGCTGCCTGTGACTGGATTTTATAAGGGCGACAGCAACAAAGAGAACGGAGATTTGACCTCGTTGACCGTTTCAGTGGTGGGGCCCGTTAAGGGGGACAAGCAGAACTATCAAAGCATGAGTCTGCGCAAGCTCAAGGCTGCTTACAAGGAGACTCTGGCCACCATAAACAACAAGGTATTGTGATTATTTATTTATTTATTTATTTACTGTCAAATATTCTATTTTTTGGGAAATTTTGTTCAGATTTTGTTTTATTTTTTAATGCAGGGGGAAGAGAAGAGGACTGCTTTGGGGGTTATTGATGAGAACTGCATCTGAATTTTTGGGATTTTGGGAGATGATGATAATAAGTCAGGATTTTTTTTTTTAATGCTTCAGTTTTGGTTTTTGTTACTGAGTGTCATATTTCGTACTGTTGAAATGTACTTTGGAGTGTTATGTGCTGAGTTTGAAACCTAGGTTTCTCCAGCCATAATTCATTGTCCCCAAGGGATTGGAATATTGAGTTGATATTTTCTCCCAATGTTTTTATATGGAAGAAATTTTTTGTGTCCAGCCATTTAAGAAGAGTTTTTTATTTTTGTTGTTCATCAGTATAACTAATTAATTTTTGAAGAAATCAGTTGTGTGGAATTGTTGAAAAGTGAAAAAGATTGTGGTTGCATAATTTTGAATGTACATTGTCTACAACTTCTATAGGATATTGATAAGTGAAGATTAAGGACTTGGAATTGTGTGTTTGATAGATTGATACATTTTTACATGCTTTGCAACTATATTGTTTTGTGGTTGCATAATTTTTTAATGTACACTACCTAGAATTTCTCTAGGATTGCATTAGAAGAAATAAAGTAGAAGAGGCTGGTGGCTGTTTGTTTTGGATTGAGAACTTGAAGATGAATTCAATGGATTATGCTGCACTGCAAGAAAATAAATGGAAAATTGAATAAAGAGCGGTTTTTGGAGAAGAATCAGTGTTTTGATTTCAGATTTGTTATACGCACATGAAAATAAACTATAAACTACAATACGTGTATGTTTATTATGAAATTGACAAAAAGATACCTGGATGTGTTGATGTTTTTTGGATTGAGAACTTTAGAAGATTTATTCTATTGGAGTAAATAAGTGCTTACACTGGAAAAAAAAAAAGAGAGAAAACAGAGGGCTTTAGAAGGGGTTTGATGGGAACTATAAATTGTGAAATTCTTACAGAACCTGTAGAAGTTTTTAAAATTCAAGATTTTAAAATTCAAGACAATGCTTCATTTATTCAGATTTTAAAATTCAAGGCCACCTTCGTATAGTTCCTACAAAAGATGCACCATAGTCATGAACTACTAGAAAAAGGATTATGTCTGTATCTTACGGAAGTAGCTTACTTCACTTTAACAACAACAAAAAGTCTGGATGCATTATTCTCCAGAAGACAACTGATCTTTAAGAAGCTTACAAGTAATGGTTCGACTCTTTACGAACCTGTGGAAGTTTTTGGTTATGACAATAAATCTAAAATTTCCACTCACTAAGCAAGACAAAGAATCAATAATTACCTCCTCCAGTGGAGATGGAGCAGAAACCGCATCATGAGCACGAACTTCTCCTTCATCAGTATCCCAACCAGAATCACCAGAGTCGTGGTTCTCTTCACCACCACTAGACTTCGCCTAAACAAACAAAAGGGGAAGCAAAGATGTTTTTCCTTCATCGAACACAGATTTTGGAAGGAAAAAGATGGAAGGAAAAAGTAGCTACAGTGCTTCCAAACTTAGCAGGTTGAGGGCCTAGATTTGAACTCGGGTTGCTTTGATGCCTTCCTAAAGTCGTCGCCACACACCAAAACTCTAAAGTTCTGATGAGAGTTGACGTTATAATTTTATATAATAAACTTATATTGAAGAAAAACAAAACTAAGAATGAATTACAATATGAGATATCCAGCTCCAGAATACTGCATTTTATATCACACTAGAAAACTTATTCTAACTAACATTTAAAAGAATATGCAAATTAATTCTGACTTTAACAAGAAAAGGTGCCCATGGCTATAATCATGAATTAAGACCAATATTACAATTTTATCAAAGACATGTCAATAAGTTGAAATTGTTTGCTCCTCAATCAATAGAAATAATATATTACTTTTTTCGATGGGCCAGCGCTCCCGTTGGAAGCCGGTACTAGATCTGCCTCATGGGTATCCCAATTATAATCATCACTACCATCACTGTCGCTAATCCAGTCCCACACAAAAATAATAATTGATAAATATTAAAATTAAGATTTCTTTATCATTAACACAAGAATATAGGTAAGTGATAGAAAAGAAAAATCACCATATTCTTCTTATGAGAATCTCGCCGGCTCAAGAAAATGCTTCAGACCTGCAAAATTTTGAACATGGAATAAGTGTAGCTGAAAATTTTACGAGGGTAAAAATGAAAAAGAAAAAATCGGGGGAAACCAAAAATGAGACCTTTAATTTAAAAAAATTCTCTTTTTCCTCCTCCTTCGAATTCTAGGGCACTTTCTACTCTCCGTTGCTCCTCTCTTCAATGTAGATCACGAGTTCTCTTGATTCTCTAATGGCGGACGAGATGAATTTTCTACTCTTTTTAATTTGCAATTTCCTCTCTCCCCTCTGATTGTAAATTTAGAAGGTTTGACTGTTTTTTTTTTCAATTTATTTTTTCCTTTGAAAAGGCGGCGGGAAATTGGGATCGGATTCAGTGGGAACACGGAACAGGAAGCCACGTGGGCGGTGCAGTGGGAAATGCACTTGATGTTAGCTCTATATCATTAGATTTCAGGATTCGTGTACAAATCTAATGATTGACATCTTTTAGGTACATATTTAATATCATGGATAGTCCCCCAATATATTTTCTGGGATAGCTGTGAGGACATCGGGTGCATGGGGTTGGATGAGGTTGCGTGTAAAAAAGAGGGATCCCACGCAGAAAATAGGAAAAATAAGGGGAAATTACCAACTTCAAAAACATGTTGCAAAATTTATTTGATAAGTCAAAATTCAAAGGTATTCTAGTTTATTATTTGTGCATGCTAATCGGAAATTAGATTGCTGACTTTTTCTAACGTGTTTGATCATTCAAAAATCATAGTCTAGAGATATCGAGAATTCCTTTTTTTTTTAAATACTCGAGTTTTCCTATAAAAAACTCGAGTTTTACTTTTATAAAAAGGACTCGAGTTTCTTTGCTAACAGAAAAATATTGTTCCGGAATATAGACCATATAATCTAGAGACTCAACAGACATCATGGGTTGTTATAATAATACATAATTATTAACAATCTTGTTATAGTCTGACGTATGGTTGCTATTTTGTAAGATTAGCATTATTTAAAAGATCAAGAATTACGAAAAATAATAATTTTTAAAATTTAAATTAAGGCTACATATCATCAAAATACATAAGTGACGCACTATATATGTTATGAAAGGATGAAAAAAAACTGCCTATTACGCCTAGGGGTGCAAACGGTTCCGATATGACTCGGATATGATACTTATCATATCCGTATCTACTTGTCAATCACAGATACGAGTACGAACACGGATATGCCTCAGCAAGAAAAACACACCATATTTGCTAAAATCGGATACAGATATGAATATAAATGCATATACACATGGCAATACAAATTGAATAGATGAAAACTAGATAATATTGGAAAAAATAATAGTTCATATAATGCAAGAGAAATCATTAATATGTAGACGTAATCATCAAAATTAACCTCAAATTTATTAATTATGGATAAAAACGATAGCAACTGTATGATCAACATATATTCAGATATTGCAGATACAGATCCGGATATTTCACTACATATCTATATCCGTAACCATATCCTATCAGTATGATATTTAGTGACTATTTTCATAGCCTAACATATACGGATATCTCCACAGATATGAATTTTTTTAATGCTAATTTATACCATATGTTATGAATGAAAGGGGAAGAATGATGTGTGTGTGTGAGCGACCCACCAAACACACAAATGGTGCCAAGTAGGGCTGGAAATGAATTGAATAATGAGGTGTTCATATTTGTATTCATGTAAAATCTTCGAATATGAATCCATAATTTTTGTGTTTGTGTTATGCATGGTCCATAGAATTTGCTTAAAGCTGTTGGTCAATGGACAATTTGTGACATGGATCAAGATTACATGTGAGCAATTCGAGAAAGTATTTAGTAGTTCTGATTCAATATTCAAATAGTGCATCAAAATGTATTAAATGCTGGATTAGTAAAATTATTATGGGTATGTGCTTTGATCTATTGGTTCTCATTTGTTCCACTAGATATTTTCTCTCCAAGAATCGTGTCAACTTTATTATCAAATTCATACTTCCCGAGATATTGCGTTCTCTAAGCATTTCAGCCTTATGACCTTTTATGCTAGAGACTGTGAACAAACAAATTTAGATTTATTGTTACCATATAATCAAAACATAATTATGTCCCCAATCTTTAGGATTAACGTATCCGAAGACCAGAATCATATTGGGATCTGTATGCGAGCATCCTAACTTTAAAGTTACCTTTATACTCCCTGGGAGCACAATAGTACTTCACTCTGCATGCAAGAAATATCCCTCCCCACTGAAGCTTCAAACTTCCCATATCAATTCATTAGTAAAGTATACAAACATTATCAATTAATCTACAGGCTGAAATGCACATTGTAAGAAAAAGACCAATTCTGCTTGCAAGAAATATCCCTCTCCACTGAAATTTTCACACTTATCATACCAATTCACCAGCAAAATAAACAAACAATTCTCAACTAATCAACATGCTAAAATGTGCACCTTATGAAGCAAAAGAGCACTTCAACCTGCTTGCAAGCAGTACCCCTGTCCACTGCAGTTTCAGACTCACCATACAAATTCATTAGCGAAACATACATTTTCAACTAACCAACAGCCTGAATTGCACCTAGTCAAGAAAATAAATCCCATCAAATAAGTTATTTCGACGGAAAACTGAATAAGATACTATACAGCAGTCCAAGACTGTAAAAGGATATTGCACTGCTCATTCAAGTATATCAACTCTTAAATTCCAACTCTAATTTATGAATCGAAAAGCTATATAATTAGAAACCTGTTCAACTGCAGTTTATGCTCACTGCAACAAGAAACTTCTGTGCAACACTTCAAACAAACAAAAGCTACTTGTAACAGCAGCAGTTCTAACATAAGATACACATAAGTTGTTCATCACTTGCAAGAATCGGCGTAAACTGCCAGGAGTCAGACAGTCGTCATAACTTGGAATACAGCAGAAACAACTCATACCGGTGGAAGAAACGGCAGCTAAACAAGGACAGATGCAATTAGCTCAAGTAAGATCATAAGGTACCCAAGTTAGAAGGTCATAGCTACACCATGCTTTCTTTTTCCACCCCTACAATTCTACCTCCCAAAAAAAGGAAAAAAGAAAAGGAAAAAAAAACAAAAATTTAAACAATTTTGCCAGAAAAAACCCGAGTCAGTTCGAAACACTATAATTAGATCTTCTTCCTTTCCTAATTCTTCCCCATTAAACACTTCACATGGTCTAAAATTCTAAAATAATCATAAAACAGGGCTGAGTGTTCTCCCTCCAGCCCATCTCGGTGATACCGATTGCTGCCCGCTAAGTTATTGCAGGGGCTGCCTCCAATCACCAAATCAAACCCACCATAAGTTCTGATAAACTGCTCCAGTCGATTGCCATCAAGCTTTTGGACGTCAGAGATATGGATCAAAGTGCCTGTCTGATTAGTTTGTTCCCACCAGCTCCTCACAACATTTTTGCTGCTATCGGACAACTCAACTGAAACCAGAGCCTTTATACGAACGCCTAGACGATGAAGAGCCACCTCACCTCCCCCAATCCCTGAGAACAAGGACAAAACTGTAATTCCATTAGGAAACATGTCTTTCAACACCGAAAGGTGGTAAGCTACGGTGTCAATCTGGAACGAGTTCCCTAAAGACTTATATCTCTCAGTTCTAGAAATGCCTCTAGTGTGATTCCGTGGAAACCCTAACAACATCTCGACCTCGTCGGGTTCTAGCGGGGCGACCTTATTGAGCCCAATCCACAACAAATTCCATTTGCGGCATTCGTAAAGAATCCATTTTTTAATTCTCTCTGATGGGGCCCCGTCAGATTCAGTTAAAGCAGAACGGATTCTCTCAGTGAGCTTTGCACTAGCTATGCACGTTTGGAGGCAGTTAAGATGAGTCCTAGGGTCCCAAGATGGCCACCACTTCTTGGTTGTAGGAAAAGCTTCGTGGATAGTCTTTGGAGGGATCGGTAGGAGAGGGAATCGGTTTTTTATCGGAAGATTGTGGATGTATCCTCTTTTCCTTGCAGCAGCGCAAAAGAACTTGGAATCCACGAACTCTGGCTCGATGTCATAAAGGAATCGGGAAATGGTCTCCCAAACTCCCTTTGGAGCCAAAGCGACGTTTTCGTAGTAGAAAAATGGTGGACCGATGGCCGCCTCTGGAAGGTTCCGGTGAGTGATGCGTGGGGGTTTAAAAGGAAGGCTGAACCCGACCATCGGCTTTGGTATGATTAGAGAAGTTCCATCATCGTCAAAGTTCGGCCTCACCCTTTTCATGGATACCCTTTTACGTTCATACATAAGGGATCTCTTCTTCTTTTTCTCTAATTGGAAACTTCTCTTCTTTCCTTTATATGTGCAATTCTGCAAGGGTGAAAATACAGGTTAGAAACTTTTAAATAAGATTTTAAAATTGCATAAGCTGATGCCCTGGTCCATGCTGAACGAAAAGGAAATATCAGTTCAAACTTGTAACAGAGTACAAACTAAAAGATAATACAATAACAACTCCTTAACTGTCAGCTTTATGAATGAACGATAAGTGAGTTCAAGAACTGCACACATTTATATAAGGTTCCTTACATAGTAATCTACAGACAATCTCGATTTTACAAACTAAAAGATATAGAATTTGGGTGCTGTTTCATCAGTTTGCTATTATTCAGGCCTCTATGAAACCATGTGCAAAGGTCTGATGGAATCTCCACATGTAGCAGTAGCCTGAGGTTTGAAACCTTTCTCTGTACGCCAAAAAACAGAGGTTGGAAAAGGTTGGTCTATTTAAGAAGACATGCAGACAAGGTAGGCAGTCAGGATCATTTTTCGGTCATTTAAATAAGATGCCAGGTATTTTTTAGTGGTGTGTTTTCATGAAATAAGACAGGATACTTTGAAGTATCTTCACTTTTCTGAAGGAAAGCTTCCTATTAGATACTTGGTGTGCCATTAACTTCCAAGTCACCCTCTTATGCTGATTGTATACCATTATGGGAGATGATCACAAACAGGACTAAAAGCTGGAGTAACAAGCTTTTATATTATGCTGGCAGGAATGTACTTATTAAATCAGTTTTGGCAAGCATGCACACTTTCTGGGGGCCAGTTTTTGTGCTTCCTAAAAAGGTTATAAAGGAAGTTGAGAGTATGTGAAGGAATTTTCTGTGGGGTGGTGAACAAAATGCGAAGAAAGTGCCTCTTCTGTCCTGGAGCTCTGTTTGTAAACATTATACTCAAGGAGGACTCGGAGTTCATCATGTAATGCATAGTAATACTGCTCTTATGCTCAAACCATCTTTGGCCCTTGCCTTAAAAACTGATAGCTTGTAGGTAAGGACCGTAAGGTGGATTCATGGGGTGTATATAAAAGATGACAATTTGTGGAATACCCCTACTAAAATCACTCAATCTTGGGGATTGAGGAAAATTTTGAAATTAATAGTAGCAACACAAATGGTGAATGTGATGATGCAAGGTGGATTGGTAAGCCCCCTCCTTTAAGTTCATCCTATGCTTATGATGTTCTTGTACCAGAATCCCCTAAAGTTTCATGGAGGAAGCTCGTGCGGAGTAAATTTAATCTTATACTACGGTTAATTATGCATGAGAAACTTCTCACGAGATGTTAGAAGAGGGTTTAGAGTTGATCCTCAGTGTGCTTTGTGTGCGCGTTGTGATGACTGATGAAAGTATTGAACATTTGTGTTTTCGAATTTGCTCAATGTAATAAGAGTATCTGGAGTTCTATACTAGTTTTTGTTCAAGAATCAAATTCTCCTTGGAGATGGAATGAATTAATTCCTTGGTGCTTGAAAAGATGGGGAGATAAAGGGTGTATGGCTAGCATTGAGAGAGAGGCTTTGGCATTATGTGTGTACTTTATCTGGCAGGCAAGGAATGAGCTGATTTTTAGGAAGAAAGAGCTAAAAGAGGTACTGGTTCAGCAAATAATTCAATTTTTGAAGCTTCAGACAGGAGGAATCACTAAAATGACTGACACTCGAAGTAACATAAAATGGTGTAAGGCTATGAAGATTTACCGAGAATTTGTTTCGAGTGCTTAGGAGGTAACAGTTTGTTTATTTTTAGTTTTTAAGAGTATTTAGAGTTGGGTATTGGTACTGAGTTTTTTTTATGTATAGGGAGTGTTTTTGTTTTTTCTCTTCCTGTTTAGAGAGATTCAGAAGGGTTGAGGTTGATGAGTTTTGATGATGAGTCTGTACATTCAGGAATTTTTTGGTAATGAACATGCTGATCTTCTTACCAAAAAAAACTTTTCAATAAGATAGTCGAAACAACACAAATGAACCATAGTTCTTTGTTTATCTCTTTCCTAAGATCTACTTTATCATCAACTATAGGCAGTCACAGAAAAAAAAACATGTATTTTTTCTCTCATTCTTAAACAGCATGGCATGGAAAAAAAATCAGAGCTGTCTGATAAAAATATTCGACCAAACTTTTCTATTGGAACTTTTGGTTTTCATGTTCTTTCAACAAGGATACAAAGGAAAAGTTTGCATAATACTAAGCCAACAAGACCCAAAGATATTAAGCTTTACCTCATCATCAGAACTAAATGCAGGACAATCCCAACCGTCACCAGGCCCTTCTTGCATCTGTGCAGCATGAATGGAGTCCGCAAGCTCTAAAATTGAAGCATTTGGACCTGTATGCAATTATATTAAAAAAAATCAAATTACAGAAACAGAAGGATAAAAAATCAAAATGTAAATACTGAAATAGAAGTGTAAGACAAATTTAAGGGAATTTGAAAATAACTTTGTTCCTAAATTCACACTCCCTGGGTCTGCTTCAGGTTATTATCTCATCCAATGAACCCAGTCTATATAATACACTTCCATATCTGAAAGGAAGGAAAGTACAGAAGGAAAGCTGTATGAACACTAAGGTATGCATCCATAGTCTCCAAACAGAAGTCATATATTAATATGGGAATATGTTTCATGAGGCTCTTTGGCTAATCTCATGGCTCAGAGATAAAAGCAAACCCCTAATATCATATTTACACCAATTTGATAGCACTGCTTCAAGATTTAACACACAACAAGAATCGTCAAGGATGAAAGCCCATTTGACCCAGTTTCACATGCTTGATCTAGTTTCTAAACCTATTAGCAATTTAGCATGAACTAAGTTGTTGCATCACTGATCACAATTCATATAATTCATATATGCAGATGGTCAGATCTCAAGTTCCATCTTCTAAACAAAGATCAGATGACACATTACCAATAATGTGAATCCGTTGGATACGACAAAGTTGAACCTAAAATGTGTGAGATATGCCAAAATGGCTCAACATCTATGATATAGATCAATTCAAAGTTTGCCTCAGATAGAAGTTTGATAAAAATTTCTCAAAACTTGTTTTATTAAAGTTAATAACTGTTGCAGTCTTGCTAACATACCACATCTATCAATGGCTGCAGATGCCTGCTCCGCAAGGAAGCCCATATCCACCAAAGTCGATACTATTTTGTCCTTTTCAGATACATCATCAGTGAGATCCTGTAGAGAAATTTTAGAAAAATTACACAAAGTTATGCTCCACTTCCGTTAAAGTTCCATTAGACCTCTGATGCTATGGTGTACCCAATAAGTACAATGGAACTAAAAAATATTAAGTCCGTATGAGAAGGAGCCATGGGACCTCCATGCCTGGTTAAGGTGAAGTTTTTACCAGCCAGTCTCCTTACTAGAGACTAGAAAGAAGGGTGTCCACCTCCAGTACAAGTCATGTACCCATGTAAAAGAAACACCGGCTTTAACAAAACATAATTGTGAGAAAAGACCAACTATGGAATATTTGCAAACACGCATAATTATATTTTAAACACGTCAAAGTGAGACAGTTGCTACCTACTCAACTAAATGGGGATCCATTAGCATACTCCATTCATGACTCTGCAACTGCTTGAGCAACAGAGAACACTAAATTAAAAGGAATGCATAAGACTGCAACCCAGTTATTACAATTTGTACTAGACAACCAAACACTATAAAGACCAACAAGAGGTCACCATTATATCTGACATAATGCAATATGACTTCTCTATAAGGGGGGAGTCTAATACATTCAAAAAGAAACAAGTATGGGAAACATCAAAGTGTAACTTAATATGTCAATGTAATTCTTTTGAGTATATATGAAATGCTGAAACTGTTCAGTGTATAAATAACTAGTTACGAGATCTGATTTTCATCAATTAAAGCAGAGTGTTTACTTTAGAGATAACAGTCTGTCAGCACTTCTTACAACAAAGATAAGCTTTATAAGAGAGGCCAGCTTTATGAACTACCTCAAATTCGAAGTCTTCCATATCAGAGAAATCATCCTCCAATATGTCTTCATCACTTGCTGAAGAACAATGTTCTGGGGATTCTTCTCGTTTAGGAGATTTCTCAATAGCCTGCAAAGAACAACTAAAATAAGTACCAACTCAAGTCTCACAAACCAGATGTAAGAAAAGACTGCATTTCAGGTGCTGAAAAAAAAAATACTACAATGGAAGTGCTACAAGCATAAAATGACATGATAATATGATGCCTTCCATGTATATCTATTTTGTGATAATTGACACATAGTTGAAAGCTAAAAGATAGACCTATGAGAGTTAAGACTGACTGGTCGAAGAAACAAGGAGATTAGATAAAGGAGGATAAATATATTTCAACATGGCTCGATCATTCACTAGTGACTAAGACACAATTACACATTTTGTGTATAAGCGCACATAAAACAGTACAATCAGAAGTCCCATATTGGACAGACATCAATAGCTGTCTAGCTCTAAGATACAATTAGAAAACTATAGTAAGCATTGCATTAGTCATCTCAAGCAAATAACTTTATGTGTTTGCAATTTGGGATTTATGTAGTGAACACCAAAAGTTTTGGTGTAAATAAACTTTTTTTTTTGCTGTTGATATAATCTAATCAAAGTCGACCCAGGTATAGAAGGCGAGGATTGGCGCAACGGTAAGGTTGTTGCCTTGTGACCTGGAGGTCATGGGTACGAATCTCGGAAACAGCCTCTCCGCAAAGCGGGGGTAAGGCTACGTACATCTGACCCTCCTCAGAGCCCACAATGGTGGGAGCCTCGTGCACTGGGCCACCCCCAAACTCCACCAAGATATTCATTGTCTAAATGAAGCAGACAACATTGCTGCAAAATAAATATTTTTCCAGGCTTTTACGCAAAAGACATTGTGATAAATCTAGAGGCAAGCAATCTACACGAAAGAAATCTCCTAGATATGCATCAATAAAGGCCACTTACACCATACGTAAGCAATGTCTCGAGTACGCCATCTGTATCTCCTTCTCCTGCAATGCACAAAACAATTGTAGTTAAGCCCACATATAAGTGTGTCTTTTACCATAGAGAAAACATCACTAACTATTTTGCTTGATTGCTTTCACCACCAACTCCTCAGGAAACCCCATTGCTACAAAGTGAGCTACCCAATTAGTACCAGATGGACCTGCCTCAGAAGCCTTGAGAAAACCCAAAGGCAATCAATTAAAAAAGATCATAAAGAAACTCACATTGCATAAGAACCAAAACAATCAATAAAAAATTAGAATGAAATCCACAACATTTTCTTTCTTCCTCTTTTTTCTCCCCCAAAAGAAGTGAATATGAAAATGAAGAATATGTCAACAAAATAACTAGCATTCCCAGTTAATCTCAGGCAGCTATATAACTGCCCATGCTTCATGAATCAGAATACTGATCAACAAGAAACAAAAAGTCCATAAAATGGAAAGTGGAAACAAGAATATAAGTACAGCAAAACAAATGCAGATAGAATAAGGCATCCAAAAAACTATCGAAAATGAGAATTTTGAGATGGAGACAGGTAATGCAACAACAGATAGGATAAGAAAGAGTACTTATAAGAAGCTGAAAGTTGCTTTTCTGGGATTATTTTGGATTTGCTAATACTATAAGTTTTTTCGCCCTCTTTAAGCAAGTAATTGGTTTTAGGCAATTTTTCATGGTTGGTAATCTAGACTTTTAAGAGAAGCATAGATCAAAAAACTGTGGTTTGGAACAACCAAACTTTCTTAGTTTCTCTCAACTGCAAAGCTAAGTTTGATTATGGCAAGTCCTTGGTTCAAGATTGGGTAGCCTTTGTCAACTTAATGGCTTCATGAAACATCTATACATAATAGGAGTATTTTCCTGTTTATGGGCAGTATCTAGTCAGCTTTTTTTTTAAAATGTTTGTGTAATGACAAGACACAATGCGCCCACAAGCTTTGGACTTATAATTAATTAATAATAGAAATAACATGATGAAGATCACTTAGCTTGCTTGAACGTGCATTGCAAGTTATGAGTGGTGAAAGGAATGACCACAAGAAGGGTGGACTAGATGAGCTTGGATTGAGGAAGTTCACTCCAAAAAGTAAGGTTTAATGTATCAACTTAAGGAGGTGGCCCTTGATAGAGTAGAAAGCAGAAAAGCGAATCACGTAGAAAACCACAAAAATAGAGAAATGCCTCATTTTATTCAGAACTTTAAAAATCATGACCACCTTCTTAAAGTACCGACAAAAGATGCACCATATGTTCCGAACTATTAAAAAATGGATATGCACGTATCTAACAGAAATAGCTTACATTCACTTTTAACAGTTTGGATATTATGTCTCCAAACTTTAAAGTAAATTATGTCTTGCAGAAGATAGCTGATTTTTAAGTATACTAAATCAATCAAATATTCATACTATTATTTGATTCAGAAGTTGACAGGTCAAAAATTTCAAAGTCATTAAGGGCCTGTCTGTTTAGTTCACTAAGAATTCTAGGATTTGGGAAGGAAAAGCAATTCTAGGAACAAAAAGGGGTACTTTTGGCATAAGAGGATTCCATATACTTTGTTTGTTTCAAGAAAAGTTTTAATAAAAGGTTTCTACAAAATGCAAAAAGCAACCAATTTTTAGGATTTGCCAAATCCCAACTTTTGGAGAGGATTTGGGTGGAAATCTTACACATTAATGTCAGCTCAACATTCCCTTCTCTCTCTCTTTCTAGTTTTGCTTTCCTATTTTTTGGGATTTGAACCAAAATGAGGTTACAAATTCTAAGATTTGTTTTCTTATTATCATGTTGAACCAAACAAAAACTTAGCAATTCCAAGATACCAATCAAAAGCAATGGAATTGATTTCTAGATGGGGATTCCATTTCCTATATTTTTTTAGAAATGACCCAAACAGCCCCTAATACAAGAAAAATAATCAATTACCTCCTTTGGTGGACCGGAAACCACATCATGAGCAGGAACTTCTCCTTCATCAGTATCCCAACCGTTATCACCGGAGTCATGCTTTTCCTCACTATTGCTAGTACTGGCCTAAACAAACAAAAAGGAAAAGAAAAGATGTTTTCCTTATCAAACACAGATTTCGGAAGAAAAAAGAGAAGCTCAATGCTTGCAAACTTAGAAAAGGAAGTGACCATAGTGAATAAAGGAAGAAAGATTACATGGGCACACCCAAAATTCTAGAATAGAGGCTCTTTTTCGTTATTGTCATTTATCACAAATAACCAAACAGTACAAATAAACACCACCTTCTTTCAACATTCACCAACATGCTGATGCACCACATATTTTGAATTACAACAGAAGCACATTGCCTTTCTTTAAACTTAAAGCAAAGAATAACAAAGTTAATAATGAACTATAATGAGATATTCAGTAGACGACTACTGCAATTTATATCACATGACACACTATAAAACTTATTCAAAGTAACATTAAAAGAATATAAAAGCTAATTCTGACTTTAACTTGAAAAAGAGATGTCGAATAAAGACCAATATTACAATCTTATCAAAAACAAATTTATGTTCAAGAAAAGGTTTTCGTTCCTTAGTCGAGAGAAAGAATATATTACTTTATTTGATGGGCCAGCACTCCCGTTGGAAGCCGGAACTAGATCTGCCTCATGAGTATCCCAATTGTAGTCATCATCGCTGTCACTAACCCAGTCCTACATAAATTTAACAATAATTAATAAAATAAAATTTAGAAACTTTTTCTTTACGAGGAACTCGATAGTGTAAGCAAGGGAAATGGATAAGGTGATCCTTTATCACCTTTATTGTTTGTTTTAGCCGCGGATGTATTCACGAAAATGTTGAACTGGGTAAAGTTAAAACATGCTCTTGAGGTATGGCTTAAAATTGATTATTTTGCTTCTCATCGGATATGTAATCTAGAATGTCGTGCAAACACAGCTAGACTCATTCTGATACAATGATATTGCTTTTGCTGCAGTGTCCCTGAAATACCTAAGGTGGATTGAGCTGGAGAAAATGGGCGAATTTATTGTGCTGGTTGTTAAAGTTCCCTAAGCCCATGACTTGCTTATGTGAGAATCTATTATTTTGGATTCATCTTGTCTTTTTGGGGTGTGGGGTTTATGCTAAAATGTAATTTTTTTTTTAAAAAACTTTGATTGTATTAGTGATTTCAGCTTTGAGGCCCCATTTTCCTCACAAAAAACATAAAACAAGAAAATAACCAAAACAAACTCGCCATGTTTTTTCTGCACAGAATCTCGCCGGTTCAAGAGAGCCTCAAAACTGCAAGCATTAAGATAAAAAGAATAAGTACCCTAAAATTATACGAGCGTGTAAATGAAATAAAATGGGGGAAACCAAAGATGAGACATTTTCTAACCTAAAATTTCTTAATTTTTCCCCTCTTTTCTTCAAACTCTAGGGCACTTCCTCCTCTCTGTCGCCTCTCTCCCTTCGATGGACATCACGAATTCTTTTGATTCTCTAATAGCGGTCGAGATTAATTTCCCATATTCGTCTCTCTCCCCTCTGATTAAAATTTTGAGGGTTTTGAGAGAGAGAATAATGGGAAGAAGAAGGTGGACTGTTTTCTTGTTTTGTTTTCTGTCAGAAGAGGAGGGATTCTTTCTACGGGAAATTGGGCTCAGATCTTGTGGACCATACTGAACATGAAACACGGTGCACAGTTAACGGGTGGTTGCCAAGGGCACCAAGTTTTGCCTTCCTTTTCTAAGAGGAAGTAAGAAGAAGGATTTGTCACCATGGCTTGGCTCAATAATATTTGTAGTGTGTTCTGCATGGTCCATAGAGCTTGCTTGCAGCTGGTGCTACAGCTGGTATCAAATGACATAGTCACATCGCTCTGGAGCACATGTGAGCTTACAAAGTATTCGGTGGATCTGATTCAATGTATTAATGATATAAAATAAATATTAGAGCTTAGAGTAGCATATTTAAACATTTTGTACTGATTCAATGGTTGATATCTTTATAAGATGTCACTAATACAATGAATCAAGTTCACTAAATGTTTTTCTAATCTCTCACCATTTAAAATAATGTCAATTTACTATTATGTTCATTAAACATTTTATTGTTGGTTGTGATAATGTAAAGAGTGATATTTATTTTAATCTTTATTTGTTTTGAAATAATACATCTTTCATATTATTATATTTTACTCTTAGATAGTTAGATTATCTCTCTATTATCAACAAAAAAACTCTCCATATCAATTCTATAAAAAGATTCAACAAATGTCTCATTCGCGTTGTCACTTTCTTTCTTTCTCTCTTTTCACTCCTCCTAAACTCATTCATGCATATATTTTTCTAATTCAGCAAATTAGCCCTACATTGTATAATATAAAGATGTAGTCTTTGTTTTTTCTAATTGCAATGGCAAGTTATGTACATTGCACAATAATTCCAATTTGTTCTATGTACGCCACACAAAAATCCGAGGAGCCGATTGGTTTATTAATGATTTTAAGAACGATTGAGCGAGAGATGGCAGGATTTGCAAAAATAATAAAGAGAAGGTGAAATGACAATCAATATGCAATTAATATGTTTTAATTGGATTAATACTTACAAGTCAACCCTACAACTAGCGACATCTGTTTTAGTATACATTAGTAGGTAAATAGATAGATTTACCGCTATTTTTCCATATGCAAGAAAAATACAAAGAGTCAAATGAATCTCATTGCAAAATACCATCCGTACAAATATAAATTACAATAGACAGATGATATTAAAATAAGTCTATTGAAATAGGTCTATCAATTAGCTGAGTAATATACCTACAAAATGTATTATATGCTACGTGTATGCGTACAACTAGTGCATATTTTGGGGTGGTTATTGGTTAGGACAAATTGGGGCCAAGTGGGAAAATTGTTCCAATGGGATAATTTTATCCCTTTGGGATATTTTGGGTGGGGTAAAGTGTGACAAGTTGGGATAATGGGATAATTTAAAGCTTTGATTTGACAATTCATGTGGGATAATTGATGATGTGGCACCTTATTAAAATATAATATTTATTTATCAACTAAGTCTAAATTAATTTATCCAATTGGTTTAGTATATTATTTTATATGTTATTATAATATAATATATTACTTTACTTTAGACTAAAATATAATATGTTATATTATAATTACTAATTAATTATAACTATGTTTAAAGTTATTAATTAATATTTTATATTATATTATAATAATATGATATATTATATAATAATTGATATAATATACGAACAATATATTTAATATAATATTTCAATAATGTAATATTTAATTTAATATAAATATAAATATTATAATATTTATTTTATTCAATATAACATTGTTTAAAATATTATATTATTATTATTATATAATATTATATTTTATGATAATTAATATAATTTATTTATCCAATAGATTTAATATATCATTTAGTATGTTATTATAATATAATATATTATTTTACTTTATACTAAAATATAATATAATTAATATTATTAATTATTTATCATCTATATCTTCTATTAAATCTGTTACCACTGCATATGCCACTTGGCAATTTCCTCTTTTTTAAAATTATTTTCTTAACTAAAAAAATCTGTAAAATTTTTATCCCTTGAAAATAATGAAATCCTAATTGTTGAGTTGTTATCTCCAAACAAAACTCCTCATGACAGAATCGCCGCTTTGTCTTCTGAGCTCACCGCTTTCCGATACGTTCTCAACATTGAAACTTTTTTGCTATGCTTTGATCTTCGGATTTCCTTGAAAACTAAATCATTGTTCTTTAGGAACTCAACTTTCTCTTCTATTACTCACCTCCCATGAAATCCTCTTCTCCAGCGCCTCATCTTCCCCTCATAAATTAAAACTATCTATGTCCTCTCCCCTTCATTGGATCTTCCTCTCTCGCAGTTTTTTCCTTCTCCTTCTTCCATACCATCCGCCTCTATTACCTGGTCCACTCTGCCGTTGCGCTCTCCCCATCCTCATCTCCTAACATTCGCTATTCTTGCACCTCATGTATCTGTGGCCTCCGTCACTTCCGCCTCAACCAGTCTTCGAAATGTCTTGATAGTACTTTGTAAAGTCTACTTCTCTTTCTCCGCTTTTGTTTAACTACACCATTATAAGGAACCTTAATATTTCATGGCAATTAATATTATTAATTATTTATTATATTATATATAAGTAAATATAATATAATATTATATTTTATGATAATTAATATGATACAACATGTGGATTATATTCTTACAATTTATTGGTGAATTTGATAGTAATTCTATTAATATGTAGCAATAAACCCTACATTTCGGAAAGGGATTTCTTTAAGATATTTCCATTTTGACATTTTAGATCAAGATTAGAGCAGTTTTAGCAGATAGTGAGTTGCATGCCATGCCAATTATTGTATTCATTTATTTTCTGCACATGCATTTTTGTTTTGTAATTGGTATATAGCATATTCTATTATCATATCTTACTACGAAAAGTTGGCACTTCGACTCAAGAGGAGAACTTCTCCATGTGTAAAGCAATCAAAATTCACAATGGGACACTTGGATAAATTATTTCTATTTCTCTTGTATCAATTCTTTTATAAAATTTATACTTTTACCTTGTGTACATTATATGATATTATCTCATTAAGTTTTATTTAAGCTACCCTTTTGTCAATTTAGCACAAAATCCACTAGAGGGCTCTATCTTTCAGTCTCCACTACTACGACTATTCAAGCTGCTATTGGTATTACTTGACAATTCTCCTAATTGTTTTATTTCAATTGTAATTTAATACATCTTCATTATGTATACTTTGTGTAACATTTGATGACTTTCTTTATATATAAGATTGAACTTTATTGCTAATCTCAAATAATTTGTTGGGGTTACTATAAAAGTAGTACTGGAGGTAACTTCAAAATCTTGTAGAGAATGAATTAATTTTTGAAAGTTATGATTGGTTGTGGACAAGAGTATTCTTCAACCAATGTATTACAAATCATTGAATTGGAAAATGGTAGTTCGAAAAAGATTGCACCTTAAAGTTGCATGTTTCTTTTTTTTCCTTTCATATTGCTAATATAATTTGTCGTCAATGAAGAAGTTTGCGACAAGGTTCTCGTGCTAGCTAGAGCAAGAAGATATTCTCGTGCCTTCTACAAGAGAATGAATGAGACTATTCAATATATTTCGACTATCCATAGTCCTATATTTCTAGATAGAGGTATTTCATTCATGGGTTTTGCCTTTTATCTATCTTTTATTCAATTTGTACTTTCTTCTTTGTAGCTTCTTCACCATCCCAGCTTGGTGATATCTTGACAAAGGATGAAAGGAAGATTAAAAGGTCGTCAAAATGCATGTGTATTAATATTAGATGTTTGTGGTTTTGATGGGAATGTCACCTTTTCGCACTTTTGGTATCTCAGAACTTTATTGCCTCTTTTGAGTTTTTATAATTTGTAGGTTCACTGTGTTTCAATAAGATATCAGTGCTATAGAATTTAGAGTCTTTTGATATGTTGATTCTCTGTGATTTAATTTAGTGCCTTTTGTTGATTTCTTTGTGATTTGCTGTGACAAGAAGCCAAATTGATTTCAATCGACGAGGATTTCTCAGACTGCTGCTTAAAGTGATGATCTTTGTATTTGAATGTTAATCCTATCAATAATTGTTTAAGTTGTCGACACGGATAAATTAAGTGTTCACTGCTATGAACTTGAATCCAATATTAGGAATGGTGATGTGATAGCTATTTTTTTCCTTTATGCAAGATCTGAGCTTTCTTTGACAGCAAACCCGAAGAATCCTTAATTTTTTCCCATAACTAAATTAGATTGTATCCAGTGAGGGCAAATACAGAAGATCCTCTTTTTCTTTCATGTTTTCACATGGACGGAGGTCTATTCATGATTTTGTGTTGTCTGATACTTAACATCTCACTTTTCGATATAAAAGTATTTTAATAAATTTTAAATAAGATTATGATAAAGTGTTGTAGGTTTAAAATTTGAGGCAACATTTAAAGATGACAGGTTCAACGAGTACAAATAAAAGTTGCAAATATTATAAACTATTGATATTTAAATTCTCTAATTGGTTTATCTACTACCTATATAACTAAAGGCAAACCTCATGGAGTACTGTTCATTATCTGATATTTTTGGGTCCCACTTCTTTGCCGGCATGTACAAAACCACGACATCCCTCAACCTCTCTCTCCCTTCACTCTTCCACCGTCACTTTTTCTCTTCACATCAACTCCCACAGCTCCCACTTCCCCATGCCCAAATTCAAAATTCAAAAAAATAAATATGCTATCTCTTCATTTCCTTCTCTCTCTCCTCTCCTCCCTCTCTCTGTCTCTCTCTCTCTCCCTCTCTCTCTCCATAGCAGTCTCCCCTCTCCTTCCCTCTTCTTCGTACTCTTTTCTCAACTAAAGAGGTCGCTTTCTCCCTCTGCTTCTCCCTTTTACATCGTCGGCGGCTTTCTCCTCAAAATCTATCTACCCCATCCTCGATCCCTAAAATTCATGGCGGATTCCAATCAGCGCCCTCCACGTCAGCGACCAAGACCTCCAACCCCACAACCTCGCCGCTGGCGGTCCTAATTCCTCCGGCTTCCCCCTTCTCCTCCTCTCGGTCAACGCTTCAGTTCACGAGTACACCGGCGAAAAGTTCTCGGCGTCGGCAATGCCCGTCCTTCAGCCCGAGGATCATACCTCGCGAGCGCCTCCGCCGTCGCAGGAGCGGCAGTCCTTCGGTAACTTCCACGGCTTGAATTCACGAGTTGAGGTTTTAGATCTGGGCTTATGTTAAGATTCCTGCGGTTTTGTGGAGAATTACTCAATTAGGTTTTGCGTGATGAGATTTATGAGTAGGATTGCGGTTGGATCTGGAGAAGGAGCGAGAGATAATCTTTCTATATTTATTTAAGTGGATTCAGATTTAAATTTGTAATTTCGAGTGATTTTAGGTTAATTAAGAAATTTTAAGTAGATAATTTTTAGTTAGGTGTGTAATTTAGATATAATGCAGGTAGGAGATAAGGTTTGTATGATTGGATGTTTGGTGCGACTAGGTTTTGGAGCTGATGGCTAAGCTTCGGTCTCCACGAGGTTGGTGAGTTTTTTTTTCTTTGTTGTTTAAGTTTCGATCTTGGATTGATTTTGATGCATGATTGAATGAGTAATTAGATTTGGAAAATTCTAAGTTGAATATTGTTAGGGCCAGATTGAATGAGTAATTAGATTTGGAATTTGGAAAGTAAGCAATTCACGATGTTAGTTGTTCAAATATGTATTTCATATTGTTTAAATTGCTTCTATTCACAAAGATTATTTTCAAATGTTAGTTGTGTGAATTTTCTTTTTTCTCCTTCTATCTTGTATAAAAGATAGGATTTGATCATGCATCAAATGAACAAGAATTTTGCTAGAATCACGAAGACAATAATTAGGAGGAAAAAGCATTTGGGACTTTATGAAACTGTTGATATATTTTTGATATATCAATAAAAGTGAAGATATATTTCTACTATAGTTACTAATAACTTCCTCAACTTGGTATTTAACACAAACTATCCACCTTATTATTAAATACAATTTGAGAGACTTTTACTAAATCAAGACGAGTGAGAATTTTCTAAATATCTCATTACTTCACTTTTATAATTGAGTATTCAATTTCTTCTTGCAGATACATATATCTTGGGTCATTTGATAGTTAATATCTCATTACTTTATTTTTCTACCTAATTTCCTTTGATATTTAATAGAAATATAAATTTTATTTAGCTTAAGTATGAGATTTGATTGGTCATATTAGTTAACAGTACATAATTGCTTTTGGGGTTTTCCCTTTATCAATCTTTTGTGGAAAAGCAATAAATTTCTTTGGGTTAGATATGTATGTAATGGTAATTTTACTAGAAAAAATTGTTATTTTTGTGCTCATCTACTCCTTGGGTTTGTTTATATCTAACGACAAATAATTAAATTATATGGTTGTAGTTGGATTTTGAGGGTGGTGGCGCGCCACCACGGCAGACATGGAGGAGACTGAATAGTCATGTTAATAAATTGATGGAATTTAGTGTGAAATTTATGGAAGTTATGAGAATGTATTTAACCCACATATCTTTGGTGGCTTTTTCTTAGAATTTCTTTTGTGAACTTAATAGTTTAGTTGTCGTAAGTGATTTCTTGACATTTTGTTTTGGATTTGGATTACAGGTTAGCCCTTCGTCTTTGGTTGTTTGCTCGGGAAGAAGCTTCTTATGGAAGGGTAATGCTAATTGTCTACTCTTTGTACCTTTAGAGACCATAGTTTCTTCATGGGCTAGACAGTTTGCATGCGAACAGTAGATTAAACATTTGGTTTTGCATACTTTTTACTTTTTGAAATTGCCTTGCTAATTTTTTCAGAAAGCACCAGTTTTTAATATTATTTGATATCTATGATAAGCTGTTCTAACTTCGATTTGGTTTCCATTTTTTTACCAAGATAGATGATACTTATATATTGCCAATTTCAAGCAGTTTAGCTACTAAATGTAAAATTAGTAGATAGAAGACATTAAATGAAGTTTTTTGTTATTATTCTTTTATATGAATCTTTGCGGGACATACTACTTTATGAACTCAATATTTTTTGACTCTATAGTTGTGACACTGTTTGGTTTTGTAAGAAATCATTAGCTATTTGTATAAACCCACTTTTGTCTGTGATGCAAGCTCATTTCATTTTCTCTGGGTCACTTACAGAATGGTTAATAATTTTATATTTTGTTTTTGTAGCCATCCAGATTAGAATTTTTATCCTGAGTCGAAATGGTTGTTTGTAAATATTGCAAATGTTCGTGAGGTATGGATTTTTCCTTTTGACTTATATAACATTTCCATTTTAATATATCATTTACTTTCATGTTTGAGGTAATTTTTGCATATTGTAGTTTTATAGTTTATATTTTTAATGTGGTTTTTTACAGAAATGTTACTTAATCATGCTAAGAGGGTTACGTTGATAGATGATGGATTTAGAAGGCTGGTCGCAAAATCCTAATAATCTGATATTGGTTATTTTGGTTTTTTCTAAAGTGCAAGTTTATGTGAAACATTATCCTTCATGGTGAACATTTTCTCTTTATGATGCCAAGGTACATACTATATGGTATTGAATTGATATGACCATATTTGTTGCTATATTTTGTTTTCAACCCATGAGTGGCATTTATGCATAGATTTTATAGAAAGTTTAGTTTTTATATAACTTCTAATGGATGACATCAAGCAAAAGAATAAATCTCAATAATATCTTCATGTTAATGCGTGATGATATTTGTTTAAGAAGACGTGGGGATTCCTTTTGTGATGTATTTCTCTTAGTTGATTAGTCAGCACTCTGTCAAATGGTGTTGGAGCTTGCCAAGTTCAACAATTACCAAATGAAACGTGTCTTAAGAAGTGATTGCATTACGGGAGAAATGTTTGATGAGTTGCCTTTGTGATTTTTTTTCCTTCCTATTGTTGTTTTTCTTCTTCTTTTTGTTATAGTTGCTACACGTAGGTGAAGATATTTGAGGCTCCAAAATTGGTGAAGATAATACAATTGGTTGTTGCTGGATTTGGCAATTCGGTGGTTTTTTTCGTTGAGTTTTTTATCTTTTGATCCAGGTACTGGGTCATGCTCTTCGGGAAGGGAAAAGGAGGCTTAACTATATTGGTATGTGATACTTGAATGCAATATTTAATTGTAGGATAAAAAAAATCTCCGTTATTTAGTAGAAGAACCGTGTTAATTATTCTTTGTTTTTAGTATGATAATTTTAACTATTTTATTTATACAAACCTATTTTTATAACACATTAAATTTATAAATATAAAAATCTAACTCTCATTATTAGTTGATGAGTTAAGATTGTATTCTTTTGGTATGCCATTTAGGAAAAAAATGATGATTGCTATATCATATATGGGAGTACCTGTGAAGGAGGAAGCTAAGGATTAATAAATAGTAAAAGGGAAATAAAATGAGAAAAGAGAAGAAACACGCAATGTTCGAACTTATAAAATTCCTTTTAATAAATTCCATTTCCTTACGACGTTAGACAAAACTTAGTATTTATTCTTCTACTTATTGTAGTCATTTTCTTATTGTAGATACACTAAACTTTTTCTTATTGTGTTTTATGTGATTTTAACAAGCTTAGAATTTGTAAGCAATTTGATAAATAAAATGCAAGTAGAAGTCTGTTCGAGATATTTTGATCAATCCCACTTAATATCTTTAATTTATAATTTGGATTAAAATGCCACTGCCAAAAATATCATCTTTGGTGAAATTAATTAATTAGAGAAAATTTGATAATCAAGTTCTATATGTTAATCTAATTAAAAATTTAAATTCAATATCTGTAGCGTTCATATTAGAAATACTTATAACTTTTTAGAAAATATTTTAGAGTCGTGACCATATATGGCCTTATGAGGTCTCATATTAAATCAATTCATTTATGCTTGCAAACTTGCTTTCTTTCATGTAACTCACCCTTCGCCAACTGTGTTGAATAGGTTGTAAAATTGCTTCACTGGGACTGACTTAGTAGTAAGTTTGCATTACAATCTCATGCAGATTTATATTAGAGGCATATACATAACATGGTATATCATGAGTTTGGGTGTTTTGAATAAAGTAAGTGATGCAAATAATACATAACATGATATATCATGAGTTTTTATAAATATCCTTATTGTGTATTTTCTAGGCTAGCTTCTACTGATATCTGAATCTCCTCCTGTATCAAAAGTAAAAATTTTAGATACCCATTTGGTTGTTGATTTGATTTAATGAGTTTTTAAATGCGGCAATGAAAGCCTGAAAATCCAGTAATTCTAATTTCGTATTCTCTTTTTGATTCCTAGGTTTTTGTTTTGACTTTATATAGGGATGCTTTGATTGATCTATTTCTAGGTTCTGTTGCTTCTGCATGATTTAGTGCTAAATGCTCATGAATTTAGTAGTTGATTAGTTTTAATTTATGAGATTTGGGGAGGTTTTCTGTGACTATAGATATGAGTAACTATTGATCATGACAGAGTGATAAGGAAGGATGACGAAACTTACAAAGGACGGTTGAAGATTCCTAATTCCTAATTTGGTAATTACTAATTCCACAAATGGATTTTAGATTCTTACACTATGGTCATGCCCACTAATTTATATTGTTATTTTTATCTAATTTAGTCTGTGGAAGAAATTTTTTCCTTATGTATGAGTTTATCGCACAATTAATATTTTATTTTACTCTTACCTCTTAGAAAGGAAAACAAGAATTTTTCATGATAAGTTTTCTATTGTTGATGGAATAGTATAAGTACAAAGAAAAAGTCTAAATGGTATTTATGCAACCTTTTTCCTTCATTTACAGATGCATTTGCAATTTATTATTGGTAATTTATTAGAATTTTTTTCAAGCCAATATGCATTTGTAATTTATTAAGGTATTTTTTCAACGTAACCCGCTTGTCACGAGTATACAACAGATGTTGTAGCTGCAGAAAGAAGGATTCAACATAATGGTAAGAATTGGACATCAATAATAAAGTTCTAGCTTTAACAACCATCGATTTCATACCTTTGGTTTTCTTGGAATTCATATTATCCATCAAATAGCTCACAAAATGATATTAATTTTATTTTAGATTTTGTATCTATCTCTCTTATATTACCGATGTGTAATTTGTTTGAGAATTTGAAAGTAATGAATTTATATGTTGTTATGGTTGGAATTATTTGTCTATATTGCATGAATCATCCATTCTCATGAGTGTTTTGATTGGTTATTTATTTCTATAAAGTTTTGTCTTTATTTCTTAGGTTTTTATTTATCAATTGCTAAATCTATTTATGTGCTTTTTAGTTTGCAAAATCACAATGTAGATTTCGAGGAATGGTATGAACTTGGGAAAAACAATACGGGTATAACTAATTTGTTTATGTAAATACTTGCGCTTAAGATTTTGAGGATGCGTTGTCATGTAAATACTTACAATCATGATATGTATGTATGTATGTATGTATGTATACATATGCATGCATGCATGCATGGATGCATGTATGTATGTATGAATTTTGAGATGAAAAGCTAATAGTTATGCTTGACTTATCCTTTGTTTTTGGCTACTCTTGGGCAAGTTTGTGGCCGAAGGGGTTCTTTACTCTGTCACTAATAGTTATGCTTGACTTATCCTTTGTTTTTGGCTAATCTTGGGCAAGTTTGTGGTGAAGTCACAAATTAAATTCGTGAAGCATGTCCACCGCTTCATATGTATGATTGTTTTTCGTGATGCATGTTTAAGTGTGATGTAAAACTCAAATGCTTTCTTGATATAGAAGAACATGATGTGGTCCTATTTGGTAAAGAATGAACTTAATTTGTTACTCTTATTTGGATAGTGATCTTTTAAGTTCTTTGTTTTTTCATGAAGTACAAGCCATCGTTGTATTAGCACATTATATTTTTGGAATTTTTATGGTTGGTTTCTATGCCTTTGAGATTATTTTGTAGGTAGCATATATTTGGTTGACATGCAATTGTGGAATAATCTTGATATCTGCTAGGTGCTCAACCTTATGTCATCATCGTCTTCATTTTTGTTATCATCATCCTTATTATTTTGGTCGCTCTTTTACTTTCCTTTTTTGTTTGATATATTTTCTTCTTATGGCTTGACTCAGGGATCTAAGCTAAGCAAGTGGAAAGTGATAGTCAGGAATCTTCTATTTAAGGTATTGCATTGTTCTGTTTGTTTCTACCTTTTGCTATCTCTTAATTCCCAACTGCACCTTTTATGAAGACAGCAATGACCATGCTAAAGTAAAATTAAAATGCAAGTTAAAGTTAATGAGATACGAGATATTTTCTCCTCTGCAGGATTTGTCTGGGATGTATACAATCCACATGTTTCAGAACAAGGCTACTAGAAAACTCATCTCTCTTTCCTTTGATCTGATTTTTGATGCCACAATATTGATCCCTTATGTCCTTCAGGTTGTCCAAGGGTTTTGCTTTTGTCTCTTTTACGTCCAAGAGGGATGCTGAAAATGTATGGTTTGTGATCATTCAATAGTCTTGACAAAGTTTTGTGTAAAAATAAAAATTATCTTAGTAGCGATACTTTCCTTTTAGGCCATAAAAATATCAATGGCAGTAGTTTATGAAAAAGATCTATTCTTTGTGGATTGGTCGTCCTAAGAAAATTTATGTTGCTGCTACAAAATCTACCTCTTTACAAGATGGTGAGTTATACTCCTTTCATCTTAGTATATGTTGTTATGGTTGGAATTATTTGTCTATATTGCATGGATGCATGTATGTATATATGTATGAATTTTTGTGACAAATTTAGTTACTTATGTTTGTCCTAATGCATTATCATTGAGTTATTGAGCTCATAGTGTTTGACGAAACGCTTTTGTTCTCGGGAAAAGTTGGGATGATTGTCATTGCTTGAATCCGTTACAAACTTGATTAAACACAGCGAAATTGAGAAAAAGATTGCCTTTTATAAGGCTTACAATGAAAATCAAAGAATTACAACTTTAACCCTAAACAAACACGAGGATCTCTATTTTACGGGGTCACCGCTTGCGTGGGATTCTTTGCCTATGCCGGGATGTATTCCGTGGACCACCGCACATTCCTTTCCCAAGTGTTGATCGAATGAGATGCGGATGCGGATCTAGATCTAAAAATCCTCCTTTTACGGGAATTCTTAGATCGATCGATCCGAGATCTAAACGAATACGGAGATTAATTCGCCAAGGAACTAATCAGCGTAGTGAGCGAATCGACCAGCGAACTTCGTTACTCTTCTTCGGATCAAGGCCAAGCTTGATCCAAAGGATGGTTTGTCGTTGTAGATCCGATCTCAAAACTTTGGATCTCGAGTCGCAAATCTCCCCGTGCAAGTCTAGATCTTGATCTCCTCTCCTTGGAAATTCTCTAACTCTAGGCACACACAAGAGTTCGGCTATCTCCTCTGTTTTTATCTCTGCCGACCTCGAAAATGAAACCCTAGCCGTCACATTTATAGATGCAGCGCGGATGCGGGCAAAAGCCCATTCGGCCTTGGTGTCTCGCCGGCGAGACACCTCTGGTGTCTCGGTGGCGAGACACCTATGGGTGTCTCGCCAGCGACACCTATGGGTGTCTCGCCGGCGAGACACCTCTGGTGTCTCGGTGGCGAGACACCTATGGAAATCCTTAGGCGAGACACCTCTGATGTCTCGGTGGCGAGACACCTATGGGTGTCTCGCCGGCGAGACACCTCTGGTGTCTCGGTGGCGAGACACCTATGGGTGTCTCGCCGGCGAGACACCTCTGGTGTCGGTTTTGACCGGCGTTGCGTGCTTCTCTCTGGCTGTTTCAGAGCTTAATTTGAGGCTTCAAAGTTGGGTTTATCCTTCACTCGCACTCATGGCGCATCAGTTCACCAAGGTTCGAATCATGGACGGCTCGAAAGGAGAGCTCTTTTCAAAAATTTCGGTATTGCCGGACCCTAGGGGCGGCTGCCCCTTGACCCCGCCAGCTAACCTGGCGGGACGCCGAATGCGTAGAGGCGTCTTGAGGAGAGCGTCGCTGCGTTCACTTGTTGTGTCGTCAGCGATTTGCCATTACTTCATCGGATGACTTGTCGATTATTCTCGTCATCACGAGCTACGTTCGGGACTTATAGGCAATTTTCAACGCTCTGAATACCCCTCCAAAGCGTTTGGTCTCGCTCTTTTATAGAAGAAGCGAAATACTTTGGATGTGATAAACCCGGACTTGATGGTGTAATAGGACACAGCGACTTCAAATCTTGATCTCTCCGATTCTTTGGACTATCCGGTGCTTTGTAGGATAACTAAAAGTGTCGCGGTCTTTGCATTTATTGTCGACCCGTCGAAATCTTGACTCGATGGCCGATGAATGAATTTTCTTATTTTTAGCTTCGTGAGTTGTTCGTGTTGTTCATCCAATTCCGTGAGACTTAGCTTTGAATCGGTGAAATCTCCACCGCATGGCTTGGCATAAGACTAAACCCGGTGGGAGGATATTGAGGATTCATCCTTTGATTGGTGAACTCTTCTGCGATGCTCGTGCGGGGTGACCACGGCGGGAGGATTTTCTCGAGATGTGGCGTTGTCAGGCATCAAAAATTTTCTCGAATTCAACCTCCAATTGGCAATTTTTCATCACAACGAATTGTCGGCGTCGTGGTGAACCCGGTGGAAGCAATTGGGGATTGTCGAGTTATCCTTAAGAATATAAAACTATTCTCCGGGAACTTCTCGACAAAATAGGAAATAGTTTAGACTTCGTATACCTAGTTGGAGTATCGCGGTGGGAGAATCCTACTCCTTGTTGGAATAGAATTAGGTTATCCTCGGGAACTTTCCAATAAATTAGGGAGCAGTTTATACTCATGTTCCTTATCTGAGTATTCAGGGTTCACCATCATGGGGATTTCTTGATCCGTTGGAAGGAACCCTTCATGAGTTGCATTCATTGTCTGGCCTAAGTTGATCCGTTGGTCGGTGGTTGGAATTGTATACTATTAGTGCCTCTGGGAGTTTTTCTTGCGGGGACCACATTTAAGGTCTCCTTTGAGGAGGTGCCTCATGATAGGGCTCCGTCACAAAATGAAAGAAGCCTGCATGGTTCGCTCAGGACCCTATACTCTCCTGTGGGAGATCCGATGAACCCGACCTTGTAGGAGTAATGATTGACCCTTGTGTACATCCCGATTGACTCCATGCATCTAGGTTGACATATCCCATTTCTTGGTGCAATGAGGTCGGCTCTCTATGATAGCCCACCTGGAAACACTTGAGTCTCTATCCCGTTTAATTGGGGGACTAGTCTTGTTAGCTAGTTCATCCTCAATTTGGTGGTCTTGATGAATTCTTTTTGTTGGTAAGATGTTCCTCCAAAGCTAGGTATTAGCGGGGGTTACTACATGAGGGCTGCTTAGAGACCAGCTGCGGAAGTCGGTCGTCGTGATAGTTCCATTGTTGTTGTGACTTGCGATCTGTCATTTTCATTGTCCACGGCATTCATAGGATTCTTGGCAAACCCTCGACCTTCAGCGGTTTGATTTGCCTTTACCGACACCGCTTGAACCGCTAGCATGGATTATCCGATCCGCTCCGCACATGACGCTATGCTAAAAGAATGAAACTCTTTTAGACTTGGTGCTATGACTTTGAATACATAGACTTTGTCACTTTTCACTGTAAAGACTAACTGGCGCTGTTAGGCGGTGACTTTGGGGTTATTGGCCAACCTCTTCAACGGATTTGATTGGCCTTTACCGATCACCGCTTGAACCGCTAGCATGGATTATCCGATCCGTTCGCGTGTGACGTTGTGCTAAAAGAATGAAACTCTTTTAGACTTGGTGCTATGACTTTGAATACATAGACTTTGTCACTTTTCACGGGTAAAAGACTAGCGGCGCCCAGCGTGTTGGTGACTTTGGGGTTATTGGCCAACCCCCGCCTTCAACGGATTTGATTGGCCTTTACCGATCACCGCTTGAACCGCTAGCATGCGGATTATCCGGATCCGTTCGCACATGGCGTTATGCTAAAAGAATGAGACTCTCTTAGACTTAATGCTACTATGTTGAATCACGTGGGCCCGTACTCTTTACGGGCAAGAGACCACCCGGCAACGCGTGGTAGGCGTTGGCTTCATCCCTTCTTAGGCTTCGGGATAAAATACCCCAGAATCAAGCTCTGGTGTCTTCTTCAATCGGAAAAAAGACTAAACCGGCAACGCGTGCGAGGCGTTGGCTTTATCCCTTCTTAGGCTTCGGGATAAAATGCCCCAAGATGAATCTTGGTGTCTTCTTTTGTCCGGAGAATGACTGAACCGGATCGAACTGGTGAATGGAATTGATTGTGGGAAAGGAAGAATTTTATATTCGTTTCCGATGTAGGAGGAAGGATTTTATATCTGTCTCCAAGTCTTTGGAAAGAAAGAATTTTATATTCTATTTCCAGGTCTCCTTTTGTCTGGGTAGAGACGAACCCCAAGTGAACATAAGAAAAGAAGGATTTTATATCCTGTTTCTTAGTCTTGGAGAGGAAGAATTTTATATTCTATCTCCGGAAGAAGGAGAGGAAGGATTTTATATCCTATCTCCAAGAAAGGGAAACTAAAAGTGGGATCTCCACTTCGAGAATCTCTTAAGGTGAAACTAAGAGTGGGATCTCCACTCCGAGAATCGAAGAGATACAGGTAGTTTTCACTTTTATAGGATTAGCCACGATCACGAAGGTCTCGTTTATCGAGAGTGTTCCAATTTTAGTACTACCGCCATGGGAGGCGTGGTGAAATGGAAATGATGGAGGCTTTCGTTCATCAGAAAGTGATCTCCGGTGAAAGTGGACCTCTTGTTCATTGAAAGGAATCAAGAGGGATTTTGATAGAGGATCAAAAATTTTATGGACCCCTTGCTTATTGAAAGAAGTCAAGGGGGAATTTTGCCGTGGAGGGACCAGAAAATTTTGTGGACCCACCACAATGAGTTTGATCGGTGGGGAATTCGGAGGAAAGAATTAGGGTTATCTCAGAGGAAAATATTTCAGAAGAACTTCCTCCAAAGCGAGGTTATCTGAAGGTACTAAGGATAGTACTTCTTCAGAACTTCCCATTGATCGGCATTAATTGCCTATCGCCTTCTGGGTGATAAGGCGATATGCCATTGAATAGACCGCTTCAATCACAAACGCCCTTCCCATTGGGTTCAAACTTACCCTTCCTCTTGGAGTAGAATTATCGGTCGTCGGCGGCGAGGACCAAGTCTCCTCCTTGAAGCTCCTTTGTCGGACTTTCTTGTTGAAGGCCACGGACATCCTTGCTTGGTAAAACTCAATGTGCCGTTGAGCTTCCAAGCGCTTTTCATCTAGCATCTCGAGTTCTTGGCTTTTGATGTAGCTCCTCATGCGTCATCTCGGTTGCGAGAGCAATGCGGAGGGATGGAATCAACTTCCAAGGGCGTGGATCGCTTCACACCCATATACCGAGAGTGCGGGGTAGCCCGGTCGGTGTCGCGAATCGTCGTGCGATCGCCCGAGTGCTTCTCGAGTTTATCATCGGTCGCGTTTGTTATTTTTCACCGCCTTCTTGAGAATTTTAATGATCGTTTTGTTGAAGGCCTCCGCCAATCCGTTTGCGGCCGAGTTATGCCTTGATTGAGAGCGTCACGGATCTTAATTTCTCGCAAAACCGAATGAAGGCATTGCTAATGAGCGGGGACCGTTATCATGTACGATCCGCCGTACACCGTGGTCGATAGATGACGTGGTGCTTGATGAACCGAATTACATTGCGGCTTTTACCTCTTTGAGGGGAATCGCCTCGCCCACTTGAGAAGTAATCGGTGATCGCCGGGATAAACCGATCACCTTTGGCCGACAGAGGAAAGATTGGGCCTACCACATCCATGCCCCATGTCTCGAATGGCCAAGATGTGGCCGACGGGTGAAGTTGTTCTGAGGTTGATGCGTAGTTTATGCGGTATTTGGCACGCGCGACATTTCCGAGCATATCGCGATCGCATCATTGACCATAGTAGGCCAAGAGTACCCCATCCTCCCGATCCGATCATAGAGCTTAGGACTGGCCGGTGCGCACCGCATTCTCCTCCGTGTGCTTCTTGGAGAACTTCCTCGCCTCTTTGTTTGAAAGGCGCCGAGTAGCAAACCGTTATACCCACGCCGATAGAGCTGCCCGGTTTCGTATTGTAGAAGAACCTTGGCTCTTCGTGGTGATTCAGCTCCTTCATATCTTACGGCGGATGCCGTGCAAGACGAAGTCAATAATAGGGAAGCGCCAATCTCGGGGCTCAAGTCCGACTTGGGTTGCATACACTTCCTTAGTGACTACCCTTCGTCATTTTACGTCTGTCATAAATAGGAATGAATAAGCGGTGGGTCCTCACCGTGACCATTTGCTTTCGATCTCGGGAGGTTGCGCCAAAGACACCGCTAATGCCGCCCGGTGCATGCGCATCGCGCGTGCAGGCGGCGGAATGTACTCGATGAAGAATCCTTCAAACGAGTCCGCTAACTTCGATAGCGACGATGGTATGGGATTAAATCGGGTTCGACCTCATAGTCCCCGCGAAGTCTGCTTGACAATGAGTTGGGAATCCCGAAGGCTTCGAGATACTCTACCCCTCTTTAGCTGCTAAGTCCAATGAGGGCGTTGTACTCTGCGACATTGTTAGAAGCGAGGGCTGGTCGATGAATAAGCGAGGCATGACATGCTTCCTCGGGAAACTAAGACTACTCGACTCGGCGGAGATCTTAAATTTATCATTCATGCGTTGGTAGCTTCGGGCGCTCCATCAAAATATAAATGCCACACTGTTGGTGCGAGTTGTGTTAACCTCGTGGGTCTCATTCGGTAAATCATCAAATAGTTCACCGTATCCTTTGTTGGGTTGGTCGCCAAAAGATCGCAGATGGCTTGTCCCTTAATTGACCTGGCGCTTGAAGTGCAAGTCATCTTGGGACAAAAGTAAAACCCATTTCGCCAGCGCCAATTCATAGAAATTTGCGTCATGAACACCGACGAGTTCACGTTAGAAATGGCGTAGATCGTTTGCCCAACTAAGTAGTGTCGCATTTTTCAATCGCAAAGACCCGTAGCGAGACACTCTTTCTCGGTCATTGGGTAGCGAGATTCCGCACCCACCAAGGTTCGGCTTAGATAATAAACCGCCGCGGACCGTGGTCGCCGCCTTGCGCAAGTAAAGCACTCAACTAATGGTTCGCCGCTTTGATATAAATCAAGAACGGTTTACCCGACTTCTGCGTAACGAGTACGTGAGGATTCGCCGATATGTTTTGATATCTTGAATGCCTTCGACGGCGTCATCGGACAAAGGACACCCCTTTTGTTCAAATTTTAGAGAATGGCCGACATTTTCCTGAGAGGTTGGAAATGGCGCCGGATGTGCATGTCGCCCTGTAATCCTCGAGTTCCCTTAGATTCTTTGGGGTTGCAATTCATTGATTGCCTTTATTTTGTCGGGTCAATGTGGATACCTTTGTTGGTAACAACAAACCCGAGGAATTTGCCACCGACATTCCGAGGAAAGACTTGGTGGGGTTCATCTTTAATTGATGAGCTCGCATGAGGTCGAATACCGCCCTCAAGTCACGGATATGGTCATCTTTGTCACGACTTTTCACAACCAAGTCATCGGCGTAACATTCGACCGCCTTCCAAGATGATCCCGAAGATCTTTGTCATTCTTGTATGGTAAGTGGGCCGCATTCTTCGATCGAATGGCATGGCGTGTAACGAAGATGCCTAGAGGAGTTCTCAACGCCGTGGTGCTTTGCGCCATTCGGATGCATCTTGATTTGGTTGTAACCCGAGAACCCATCCATGAAGGACATTCGCCAAATCCACATGTATTATCGGCGATCACATCGGTGATTGGAAGTGGGAAGTCGTCTTTTGGGCTGGCATTCGGATCTCGTAGTCGGCGCAAATTCGATCGTCCGTTCTTTTTAGCACGGAACAATATTAGCCACCCAATCCGGATGTTGAACCTCCTGATAAAACCCGAGGCTATGAGCTTCTTTACTTCGCAACAATTGCCTATCGTAGACCGAAACCGTCTCATTCTTTGTTTTGGCGGGTTTGGCATCCACTTTAATGTCGAGGCGTGCATTGCCACATTGGGGTCGAGCCACGGCATGTCCTCGTAGCTCTCCAGCGAAAACATCGATATACTCTCGACAAGAGTGATCAACCTTTTCTTTTCCTCAGGGGAAGGCATTGCTAATATTTATAAGTTTAGGTGTGCTTCATTACCCATGTTGATCTCGACTACCTCGCTTCACGGAGGCTCCTCTCGCCAAACCGTCCCCATACCGCATGTTGAGGTGATGGACCCATGGGTCTTCCCATGTTGGCAATTCTTCGTCTTCTTCGGTGTAGTGGGGTCCATCAGAGCCATGTTGGACATCAACCCCGAACATCTTGCCCGATCTTGTGGTCGAGTCAGCGGAATCGGATGAGTACTGCTGCCTAGGTTGGGTGGTTGGTTATTGATCAACCAACAACACTCATCTTCTCAAGAGGATGCGATCCCAATCCCCTTTAAACTGTAATAATTATCGGTTTTCCTTCTACATATGCACTTTGGGTGGAACGGAGATCCCCGCCCAAAATAAAGTCCTTCTCCCAACGCAAAGTCGCACCCCACTTCTTCATGAGGTGTCGCCGCTATATCCGAAAGATGAAGTTTCGGTTTATCTTCATCGAACCGTCTGAGGTAGTTGGTGGGGTTAACTCCCCTCGCAGTAGACTAAGTCCTTCTTGCGGCCTCCCTTCCCTTGGGCGGCGAGTCGTCTTGGATGAGTCTCAAGGTGCTTCAGATACACAGATGACCGAATTGGCATATGCAATTCGTGGTCATTATACAACTTTTCATTACATCATTCAAACACAACGAGTACTCTAAATCATCTTTTCTTCTTGAAGTCGCCAATTACAACTTTCATCGGAAGATCCTCTTCGCCAAGATTGACTACTAAGGGTACAATGTCATTCGTAACAAAACCACCTTTATAGTCAAGCCCGACTTGATATCGGCGTCCTCACGGCTGTCCGTGCCATGGGCCGATGATTCAAGATCGGACTCATTACCGTAAAGGAGGGAGTCGCTGAAATAATTCTCCGGTCCTTTAAGCGGTTGTTTGTCGCGACCACCGTCTTAACCTCGTTATTAGTGTCGACATATTTCGCATTAATCGATGGAGGGTAGAGGGACTATAACATGGTTATGGATCCAAGGGCGACCCAACAACAAGTTATAGGAAGTCTCGCCAATGACGAAGGTGTGACTTCGACTTTAAGTCCCCCATCCGACACTTAATGCGGATTTTACCAAGTGGCGAGACCGGTGTTAAATCCGTATATCCACGATGCCGGTCGGCGAGCCTGGCGGCAGAATCCCGGGCTATACATCGGCGCAAAGGCATGATGCTTACAGCCGAACCCGGATCAACTTGGATCCGCTGACTTCGCTGAACCAATGTACCTCGTGGAAGTAGAGCGCCTGTCATGCTTCGGCGTCTTCGATGCATATCCTCCTTAGAGAACGTGATGCGTGGAATATGCTTGAGGCCACATTGCATTCCCGGCCGATGACTCCGCCCTCCGACTTGATTTAATGTGGGTTAGGAAGACCTGCGATGCGCCAGCGCTTCGTAAGCTTCAGCGGGTTTCCTTGGACAACCTCAATAGCTCGTATAAAGTTATTCTTGCCGGATGTTGGCCAATTGTGCCATCACATCGGGCGTAGGAGAGCTTGTGTTCCCGGTCTATCCCTTCTAATCGGGCGATTAAACCGGATCGCCGGGTTGCACCTCGTGATTTGCGTGTTGTTTCCTTTGTTCGGTGGCGCCCTCCTTAGGAGTGGCGGAACCGTGGAATTGCTACTACCCCAAGCTCCGCTAACGCTTTTAGCATTAAGGTTGGAGTCATCGGGTATTTGTAAGCGTACTCCGCCCTCACGGTGACAAAGGCTTCCTGCTCTCCTCCGACAAAGAACATGTAGGAATTTGCTCGCCGCCGCCGAGTAGAACCGCCGAGGTAGCATTGCAAGATTTGCCCTTTCCTTGGACTTCTTTTTAGACGAAGACGCCGCCCACGATCGCCTTTAAGTAAGTCCGGTGGACCCATAGAGTTCGCCATTTGGGGTCGTGTGCGCACTAACCCCTTCTCTCGCCGCTTGTGGGGATCGCCATTCACCGCCTTCATTCCCACTTTGACCACGGTTTGGCGGAACGGGTTGTAGGCACTGTCCCAAAGCTTATGGACGTCGCGTTTGCGCCCACTTGCTTTCCCTTATTTGGTTTTGGAGTGATCACCCCCACTTCAATCAAAGCTTGGATCTTGTCCTTCAGCTGGTAGCATGACTTGGTCGGGTGGTGTATCGCCCTATGATAGGCGCAGTACTTGGGGTCTGTCGTCCTTTGAGCTTCCTCCTGGTTGACGATCGGCGGCAGTTGGATCTTGTTGTTGTCTAGCAAGTACTTGAAGATCCCAGGCACCTCTTCGTCCCTGAAAGAATACGTCTTGGGCACGAAGTGGGCGCCCTCGGTTTCACGAGCCATTGTTCTTGCGATGGGGTCAGCTGCTGCTTCTTGTTCTTTGTTGTGGGCTGCCATTGGAAAGTTTGATGCGATCAACATTCTTCATTGGTGCCTTCCCTTGTTCCGGGACAAAATTTTGGTTCCGTGGATTTGGCGTCTGGCGACCTCTTCGCCTTCTCCCTTTTGAGGAAACGCCGCCTCTTCCCCTGGACTTTCAAGTCTTTCCATGTTTTAGGCGGTGCGGTGCCCATCATACGATCCGTCAGTGAGAGGTTATCTTTGGCGGTCTTGAGGATGAATTCCTCCGTGATTGGGTCACGACAGTTCATCGCCTTTGTTGCGGAACCGCTTGACAAAATTATCCACGGTTTCTCCATCCTTCGCTTCGCTTCTCCATCCTTCGCTTCGCCCCATAACGCACCGAGTGAAACCTCGTGTCGCCATCGAAGAAGTTCGCCAGAACATAGATTCCATGTCTCCCCAAATGCTGATGCTACCCGCTTTGAGACGGCGATACCAATCGAAGGCAGCCCTCGCGGTGCCGACGAATGACCGAACCATCAAGGGCTCGCACGGAGATGACTCCCAAATGGCTCTTGAAGTAGATAAGATGTTGAGTGGGGACCCTCTCCCATCGAGGCGTGAAGTTTATTAAATTAAACTTAGCGGATAGGATTGACTCCCACTCTCTCGGTAAGGGCACGGAATCCCCGCCTTCTTCACTTCTTGAGCCGAGATGAGCGAAGTTGACCTTGCTCTCCGGATCCTTGATCTTGTCATTTTCACTTGCATTTCGTCGGTGATTTTGAGGTGGGACCATGGTGTCTTCATTGGCGTTACGCTCGCCGGTGTTAAGGTCTTGCTCTTCATCCGTGTGGCTATCCGTCAAATTGGCGTTGTTGCGACGGCGCCCTCACCACAGCGATTAATCATCGCTTGCATCTGCCGGTCATGCATTTCTCTCATCTGGCTGCATGGCCATGTCCATCTCGAGTTTGAAGTTGTCTTTCGCTTTGCCAAGGCTTCTTCAAGTAGCTTGGCCACCTCACCGCACTAATCATGAGTGCTTCACGAGTATGACCTTCACTAGAGACGGTGTTATCGGATGCCATTGCCGAGCCGCCATCCGATACTTCATCTTCGAAGGTACTCTTCGTTCGTGTGCCTTGAAGGGATCCTCGCTGTGTCGTGATAGTTAGGCCGCCTCGATAGTACCGCCCGCAACCGAAGTCACACGCTGGGAGGGCTCGAATGCCGCGGACGGCGTTGCCTTGTTGGTCATATTGATGGTGACCTCAAGCGCTCATCCTTGCCTTGACAGAGTGCATGTCTTCGGGAACGCTTTGACCGAGGTCTTGGCGGTTCGTTGGTGCTCGCCTTTGGAAGATCGACACCCTTTCCGAGTTTTATGGCAAGATTTACATTCCGAGAGCACTGCCTTGATCAATTTAGTACAAATGCAAGAGGATGCGGTTTCTGGAGAACTCTGTCTACGAGACTTCTTCCTTCCCCCAAGACGATAGTACAACTCGTCGGCATGAGTGCCGGAGCAACCTACCGTGGCGGCATTAATCGTCTCGTATAACGTCATCATCAGATGACGACGTCTCCATCTGAGGTTGGGTTGGCGTCACGAAGCCTTTGAAAGTTACGCGCCTTAACTTTTTCTTCTCAGCAGACTCGTGGACCCCTTGTGGGATGCTCAAACGAGATGCAATTGGAATTCTAGAAGCCTGAGATGTTTCAGCTTGCTCATGACTCTCCTGGACTGGTAATCCAAATGTTTCTTCACTGGTACCTTGCCTTTATTTCCTGGCTGTGGACCAAGACGACAAAACACTGAAGTTGTCGGATTTCCAGACTTAACGGTTGATACCTCAACCGGAAAAGCGGAAGAAAGGGCCGGAAAAGCCCATGGTCTGCTAAGGCATGGAGGGCTGCCTGTTGTTGGCGAGGCACTTCATCTTGTCGTTCGGCGAGCGGTTGCTACCTCGGCGGCGGCTAAACTGTCTCGGTGGCGAGGCAGTTTACACACCTCGCTGTGGGGCGGCGGCAAAGCTGTCTCGGTAGCGAGGCAGCTCGGCTGTCGGTGAAGAATGTTGCCGAGGCGAGTCTTGAGCCGATGTTGATGTCGACTTCGACCCATGTTTGACGATTTTGAGCCGACCGGTTAATTTCGACCGCACCTTGCGAATAATGGCACGATACGCAACGCGCACGACGCTTTGGGCATAGTGTTTTGGATCCGCCGAGGGTGGAGCGATCTCGCTTGACGTGGTTCCATTCTTCTCGGCGGCTTAGAGGAGTTACCACCTATCTTCGCCTTCGGGCTCGCTACCGCTGGGACTTCAGATCCGCTTGTATCGGACACCGCCCATGGATTCTAACGCTTTATGTATTGCAACGCAAGGCGTTGTCGGCGCCGTTGGCGGGCTCTCTTTGAGAGTCACACGCCTTCGGCGGACTTTTCCTCATTGGCCGGAGGAGGGAGATCAGATCCGCCTTTGGATGGCGCTGGGGAGTTATTGCCGCCATTGTTGTTGGCGGCGAGGAAGCGTCGGCTTCGGTCGGTGGCGCTTGTGAGTCCTCCTTGCGCGGAGGGCTTCTTCGCCTATGGGGAAAAGGAGTTGGATGAGGCGAGAGATAGGCCTCAAATTTCTCCCGGTCAATTCAGATCGACCTCTTCGATCACCGGATCGAATCCGTGGTCGCTGACTGCGATCTGGATGCAAGACCGGTGGCTCCCATCGTGGTCTCCGGCTTGTTCTCGAAAAGTTGGGATGATTGTCATTGCTTGAATCCGTTACAAACTTAAACACAGCGAAATTGAGAAAAAGATTGCCTTTTATAAGGCTTACAATGAAAATCAAAGAATTACAACTTTAACCCTAAACAAACACGAGGATCTCTATTTTACGGGTCCTCGCCATGCGGGATTCTTTGCCTATGCCGGGATGTATTCCGTGGACCACCGCGATTCCTTTCCCAAGTGTTGATCGAATGAGATGCGGATGCGGATCTAGATCTAAAATCCCTCCTTTTACGTGGGAATTCTTAGATCGATCAGATCTGAGATCTAAACGAATACGGAGATTAATTCGCCAAGGAACTAATCAACGTAGTGAACGAGATCGGCCAAGCGAACTCGTTACTCTTCTTCGGATCAAGGCCAAGCTTGATCCAAAGGATGGTTTGCTGTTGTAGATCTGGATCTGAAAACTTTGGATCTCGAGTCGCAAATCTCCCCCGTGCAAGTCTAGATCTTGATCTCCTCTCCCTTGGAAATTCTCTAACTCTAGGCACACACAAGAGTTCGGCGGCTATCTCCTCTGTTTTTATCTCTGCCGACCTCTGAAAATGAAACCCTAGCCGTCACATTTATAGATGCGGCGGCGGATCTTGACGGCGGGCAAAAGCCCATTCGCTTGGTGTCTCGCCTGTGCCGAGACTCTTCGGGTGTCTCGCCGGGCGAGACACCTCGGTGTCTCGCCGGGCGAGACACCTCGGTGTCTCGCCGGGCGAGACACCTCGGTGTCTCGCCGGGCGAGACACCTCGGTGTCTCGCCGGGCGAGACACCTCGGTGTCTCGCCGGGCGAGACACCTCGGTGTCTCGCCGGGCGAGACACCTCGGTGTCTCGCCGGGCGAGACACCTCGGTGTCTCGCCGGGCGAGACACCTCTGGTGTCGGTTTTGACCGAAGCGTTGCGTGGCTTCTCTCGCTGGTTTTCCGAGCTTAATTTGAGGCTTCAAAGTTGGGTTTATCCTTCACTCGCACTCATGGCGCATCAGTTCACCAAGGTTCGGAATCGGTGGCATTTCGGAAGGCTCTTTTCAAAAATTAAATTTGCCGGACATAAGCGGCCCCTTGACCCCCATGCGCTAACCGCTGGCGGGACCTAAAAATCTGCGTGAAGCGTCTTGAGGAGAGCGCTCATGCCGCTGCTCACTTGTTGTGTCGTCAACGATTTGCCATTACTTCATCGGATGACTTGTCGATTATTCTCGCCATCACGAGCTACGTTCGGGGACTTATAGGCAATTTTCAACGCCATGCCTTTGAAAACACAAAGCATAAAAATTGTCAATTTTAAAATAACATTAAATCTAGATTTTAATTTACAAATTTTAGTATATTTAACAAAGAGGTTTAACTCGGCCCAAATGGACGGATAAATACTAGTGAGAAATGAAAGATTAGAGACAAGTAAAAGGATTTTCGGGTATCTTGAACAAACTAGATAAAGAAATATATTTGTTTGTAAGGAATTTTCTCGAGATGACTAAGTATTATAAGCCTTCTATATGTAAATGTTAGATTAATAGCTATTCGCCAACCATGGATCGATAAGGTACTCACTATTTATAAAGCTACTAGAAGTAGCATTTTCACTATATGATCGTAGCATCGATTATCATATCTATTTACTTCTATAAGTACTTTCATCAACTCTAACTTATCTTGTATTGTAGCTATTATTGGATTTAGAGTCATTCTTAGTACTAGGATACAAGACTTCCCTTTTAAGTCATGTTTCCAAGTTTCACACTTCAATATGGAATAATTTTCAATTTTCAATTTTGAGTGAAATTTTCCTATTTTCTTTAATATTGTTTGTACCTTTATTGTTGCAAATATCTTTGGTATGCTGCGTAGTGAGGTTTGACATTAATTATTGAAAGGAATTGAGGTGCTTCCTTTATTATGTAGTGTTAAAAGAAATGCTTGTGATCCATTATCGCCACATAGTTATTGTGACAGGTTTTAGCTATTTTCAATTCATTTAATCTATAAAAGACCAATATTGTAATATAACTACATTTACAGATTTGATTTTTTTGGGTAAGTTTCAAACAGTTCCTTGATCTTTAATTTCTTAAAGAGTTTGAGTACTTTCAGAGTTGGATGAAAATGTGTGTGCGTGTGTGTTTTTTGTTTCAAATTTATTTGGTTTTAGTGAAGAATTGGGGATTAGGATTGAGAGCAGTGTTACCTTTTGGAGTTATATGGCATTTTGTGTTTAGAGATCGAAAATTGTAATTTGCATAGAGGAACTTTAGTGATAGAATTTGGTAAATTATATATATATTTTTGGAAATTTTTATTCAAACCTTTTGATTAAGGTTAAAAGAGAGGAGTGTCAATGATGATGCTCATTAAGCTAACAAAATGCATTTTTAAAAATTGAATTTGAGTTGATCTATATCTCATATTGTCAAATGATTTTCTTTGACTTAATAGGGTCTGCTCATTAGTTTCGTTTTCTTCAACACTTTTATATATAGTTACACTTATATAATACATTTCTCCTATTCTCTTTTAGGAAACTATTTTTTATACAAATCTGTGCATCGCATCGGTTTGAAACTAGTATTATATTATAATACTATGCCATATTATATAATAATTGATAGAATGTATGAAATATGTAATATAATATTTTAATAATATAATATTTAATTTAATATATTAGAATATAGTATCATTGGTTATAATTTCTGCATAAAATATCATAATATTTTCTTTTATTTAGTATAATATTATTTAAAATACTATATTATAGTTAAATATAATATAATATTATATGATAATTACTATAATATATACAGAATATCTAAAACGTATTATATTATAGTATAATAATATATTTTATTATATCAATGTAATATATGAATATAATATAATATAATCATATGACATGATTTATATTATATTATATATAAGTAAATATAATATACTAACATATATAATAATTTTAATATTATGCTATATTATATTATAATATATATAAGTAAATATAATATACTAACATATATAATAATTTTAATATTATGCTATATTATATTATAATATATTATTATATTAGTTTAATATAATACAATATAATATTAAAATATTAACTACAACTAATATAATATAATATATTATAATATATATTATTACATTATTATATAATATTATAATAATATAATATAACATTATAATAATATATTGTACTATTTTATTATGATATAATATACTATATGATATTGCATAGTAATATATAATAAATATAATAGAATAAATTATACATAAAATTAAATTATAATAATATTTTATTCTCATACATGATAATATAATATAATATGATATATTGAATATATTATTATTTTATGTTTTATATATCATGGTATATATTTATAATATAATTAGCATGTTTTAATTAAGTAATATAAAAATATTTTAAAATTATCCTAATTGCCTTCAAAGTGGAACATAATTGTTCCAATATGGAGGATGGGGTAAATGTTTACTATTGGGGCAAAAATTTATATATGAGTGGGATAATTTTATCCCAAGTGATGAAATTATCCCACTAGTGTTCCAACAAACCAATAACACCAAAATGTATTATCCTTGCTCCATTATCCCAATGAATAACACCATAAAGTAGAATCCCCAAAATTATCCTATTATCCCCTAAATGTCCCAATGAATAACCCCCCTTTGTGCAAATTTAATGTGCATCATAAGGTTAGTAAAGATAAAATTAGTAAATCTTATATTGTTCAATTTAAAATTTTGTGTATGGATTCCATCAAAAAAAATTTTGTGTATGGAATAAAGTTTCAAATTTTAAAAATAATTCTCGGGTCCAAAAAAAACCATTTCAATGAATATTAAAGATAATCAGAATATATTATCTTTGATTGGGGTCCCTCTAGATATCGTTTATGACCCAAATCTCTCACTCTTTCTCTCTCTCTCTCAAATTGCATGGCGACGATCATCAATTAGCATCAATCTCTTCTCAAATCCGCCTCTCAATTCTCTCTCCCCCAAGGTTCGTCCAATCTCAATTCCCCTCTCTCAAATACCAAAAAAAAAAACTAATTTCTTGCCCTAATTGTAGGGCTCAGATTCTCCTTTGGCATTGCTAGATTCAAAGCAGAGGCGTCAGTGCTAAAGTCGGTGGTGTTTTGAGCGAGGATCTTCGCAGCTGAAGACCTGCGTTGTCATCGGCCTCATGATCACTATATCTCACAATCCCGTTGATGATAATGATGTCAAAATCATTGATTCTGATGGAGGAATGCTGACCTAGTAACGTGAGCCCTTTTTTGATACCACTGCTAACGCTCCTGATCCCAAAAGCCTTCTTGATGGTAGTTTCTTTCTCACGGGTGATATGTTATTCGGCTATCTGGTACTATCTCTTAATTTATCAATAATAGTTTTGCGGCCAACTTGTTATTCAATTTTTACAAAAGCTCTGATCTTGGTCACTCCATGTATTATTTTGTCTCCACCCCTATTGCTTTAATTTTTACAAAGCATCCAGACGGGCAAAACATTTTTCATATCACAGTGTAAGCAATTACAAACAAAAGACGTCCAATCCTAGTCCTTGTAGTGTTTTTTTTTATATTTTATAATAAATTGGTCAGGATTAATTGCAGATATACCCCCTGCTTTATATGACTGGCCACTTATTAAGTCTATATTAACACTTAAATCCAATGGCTAATCTCTGCGCTTGCGCATAGACCCCTTAGAACCGTTGTTTCGAACATGATATCCCTACAATTCCATTGTTGCGTATAGACCCCTAGGTTAAATTCTTTTCTCTCTTTTATCTGCACATAAATCTCACCAAGGGTAACATCTACCAAAATTCACTAAAGGTAAAAGAGTAATAATAAAAATAAAGTTTAATCCAGTTGATAATCTGCAACAATAAAATATAGAGATAGTAAGCTTATGGGGGCTAGTGTGCAATTAGCCTTTTATGTTTGTAAGGGGGTTTATCTGCAACATGGTGAACTATTAGAAGAAACCTTTTTTCCCCCGCAACACATTCGCGTCACGTGACACCAACTTGCACTGATATAAATGGGCGATAATTTTATTGGACATCGAGAGATCTAATTGCTAAACATTTATGAAAAATATGTGGTTAATCCTCTGCAGTACATCAATTGTATATGCAATTACCCTTTTTTGTTACCCGTGCAAGCAATGTATTTTTACCTTTTTTTTATTATCTCATAACGTTCAGATATCCTTAGGCTATATATGGGGACCATAAGCACATCTCGGGGCTCTCCTGATTTATGTATGAAATAGGATCGTTGATGAGTGGTCAGGAAATTGGTCAACCTAAAGATTTGAGATCCTCAAATATGTATTCTTTTTAGGTGGCAAGCAACATGGGTTCTAGTGTGTAGGCCTAGTGTCTGATGAACAAGATTTTAGCATAACATATTGTTATTAAGATTTTTGAGCTTTTTTAAATTAATTTTACTTGTAGGTCCACCATTGCTGGCCAACTTTCATATGATTCCACTAGATGATCAAGAAATAATTTTTTGTATGTGTACATAGCATAATGCGCTAGTAGAATTTCCATTAGGGGTGCATTTGGTCTAGATACGGCTCGAATATGATACTTATCATATTCATATCCGCTTACCCATCTTGGATACGGATACGGATACAAATACAGATATACTTCGGTAAGAAAAATTCATATTCATTTTCGCTAAAATTGGATACGACCCTCCAGGCTCTTTCGGTTCGACGCTTTGATCTCGGCCGCAGAGGGTCCCCAGGTATGAGGATCGGACGGGGAAGCAGGAGGGGGTCAGTCTCTCGACCACGGGTTCGTGTCCTGAGTAATCAAAGAAAGTTTATGGCTACGGATATACATACGGATATATAAACGGGTATGCATGCGGATACGAAACGGACATGAGAAAACTAGGTAGTATTGGAAAAAATATATATAGTTCATGTGGTACAAAAGAGTTTAGTAATACGTTCATTATATCTAAAAAGCTAAGATTATATACATCTTGATCATCAAAATTAACCTCAAATCCATAATATAAGGATTAAAACTATTGTAACCGTATGAATAATATGTATTCGGATATTTCGGATACGGATATTTTACTATAAAACGATATCCGTAACCATATCTTATGGGTTATAGATTTGAGTAACCATATCCATATCCTAACGGATACAGTTATAAATGTTTACTGATACAATTTAGCACCCTTAATTTCTATACACAATTAGTTATTTAAAAAAATCTATACGCAATTAGTGCACTAATCCGAGATTTTTTAAAAACCTTTTTGATGCAATATTAACCAAGCAGACAAGAACTAACATGATGCATGCAAATGAGATGCTCTGAATCATAAATATGACAATTGAAATCTCCAAATCTGTCTCTCATTCTCCTATTGAATGGCTTACAGCAACTGCTCATATGCAAGATATTCCAATAAATTTTGCGTCACTCTCTTTTTACCATAGACAACATCCCACGTGCTCCACATGCTATGAGCTAGCGTGAAAGTTTCTCTCACTTCTCGCATATCATCATGAAGAAATAACTATGTTTTCTTTTTCTTCTTCTCATCTTTCTACTCTCCCAATAACAATAAAAGAAGTGGTAGGAGGTATAAAAAAATACAAAAAGATTTTGAGGATTTGGGCTCTTATCAGCAACACCACTTGTAAAGTGTTCACCTCATGCATCTTTATTTCACATCCTTGCATTATTAATCTAATCAAGGGCACAATCCTATGAAAAGATGGAATGCTTTATCAGCAAATTATTTGTTTAGTATTATGCCCATAACAAACAACTAATTGCCAATCACACCATATTCTAGGTAAGGCAACTTTATAAAAAGGATGGCTACCCTTTAAGTACTCTAACTTGCATTATAATTACAAAACTACTCAATTGTTTTGTTAGTTAATTTTAGTGGTTAGAACTATGTAGCTTTAAAGCTTGGTTCCATGAAAAAAATTAGAGCATGAGCTGAAGTTAGAATATGTTGTATACTAGGGTGTGTTTGGCAAATGGAGTAAAAGCGAGCGGGACTAGTCACGGCTCGGTTATCTTAAGCAGTTTTGCTTTGGACCACACCCCCCGGTCCAAAACAAAACCAGTTTAGTGGCACTATTTGAGTTCAAAAAATGGGGCCAAGTCTAGCCTCAAAGTTTGACAAACATGATTCAACAAAAAATTGGGTCAGGTTCAGTCCTGGCCCAATTTTATAGACTTGCCAAACACACCCTAGTACACCATTCACAAAAAGTATAGACCAAGTGGACGTAGATTATACTAAAGAGCCTTATCTTGTGGTCATGCTTTATAACCGACTTCATCATATTTGAATGGGTGTTAATGACCTTTAATTGAAAGCCAATTAGCCCTAGTCTTTGAACATATGCTTATGAAATAACTCAAACTTATGCTTCGCATCACTTTTGGCCTTGTTTAACATACCCATCTCAACGTCAACAATTGTATGTGAACACAATACCAAGCTTCACCTTCAATACTTTTACGTATATAGTATTTTTCTATAAAAATAAATCCTTCTAGCTAGTATATATTTGATTAAAGGGAGAGAATACTAGTAACTTGCTAGGAATCTCAGCCCTTTTATTTCATTCTCTTGTTGCTATCGTGGAATGTCAAACTCACAAGATAAGGTGAAAAGGTGATTGCTAGCTAATTCACTCACTCGATCACTTTCATGCTTGCCATATTTTACCATGATATCCAAATCTAAAGAAGGTTCATTTGTGCCATAAAATAATTTTTAGGTGCACTATAATCCACAATTCTATTTGTGGAAGGTAAGTCGCCTTCCCCTAACTTTGCCATTAAACAATGGTGGGCTATCCTATTCAGGCGTTAGCGTGAGGTTTAGTATCTTTCATCAGCATGGTACGTCTCAAAAATGGGCTTTGTTCAACTTTATAGTATGATGATTTCAAAACAATAATAGATATAGGTTCACCATTGATGTAAGCTTTGATATTAATGGACAGAGTAACTACGATTATTGGTATCCTCTTTCTTTCATATATAAATAGAATTGAAGTCTAATCCAATTTATTCAAATAGATTAATAGAGTAAATATAAATCGGGATGTGTTTGGTTTGATACAGTAGGAATCCTATGTTCCAACCAATATTACAGAATGCGCTAGGCGGACTAGGCGTTCTAGCTGACGCCTAGGCATTTGCCTATTTTTAATTTATTTAATTATAATAATTCACAAAAATATGTATTACCTATTAAGTTCATATCAAATTGTAAAAAAAATATAAATAACAATCTTAGATCCATAATCAACCATGCATAAATACTAAATAACTAAAATAGTAACCAAATACTAATGTTTGGCAACCGGGGTGTTTGTCCCGCTTCTGTTTTGTTTCTGCTTAAAAAAAACGCGTTTGGAAACTGATCCGTTTTTCTCCGTTAAAACACAACCAACCCCAGATTTCAACGCTTTTCTCAAAACAACAAAAAGTTATTTTAAGTATTGGGTTTTCGTTTCCCCCAATATCGCGACCCCTCATCTTCAGAACTCACGACCCCCAAACCCTCTCCAGATCACTGCCACCTCGCGACCACGAACTCGCCGTCGCCATCGCCCCGCGACCACGAACTCGCCGTCGCCATCCCCGTCGCCTTCTCGTCCAAGTTGATCGCCTCCGCAAGCTCCCATAGCCTAGGGTTTTCGTTTCCCCAAATCGAGACCCCCCAACTTCAGAACTTCGAGCAGAGATCTCCGTCGTCGTCACCGTCTCCTCCCGGCAGATCGCCGCCGCCATCTCTACGACGAAGTCGCCGACCGCCGCCGTCCTCGTTGTCTGTCAAATCTCAATCGAAAGGTATATTCTTTTCCTATGCACTGAAATTTAAAGAAAGATTTTAAACAACAATTAATAAGGATTGATTTAAATTCTTGCTTCATTTTCAGTAGATTGTTTTGGATTGTGAACCATAACAAGAACTCAATATGATATAATTTTTATCTCTATTTTTAATATACATGCGTTCAAGTCTTTTATTGAGCGATTTTCATTTTTCACTCTATAACATTGACGTTGCTCTCAAGGTCTTTGGTAAATTGAATCAATATTGCCACCATTGATTTTTCACTCTATAACATAATGAAAAGACTTATGTGTTGAGATCTTTGTGTGTGCTTTATTTGTAGACTTTATATTATAAAAGTTATGAATTTATATGTATAATTATATATGTGCCCCATAGGAAAAAATTATGGAACCTGTATGAACTAATAAATCTTGAAATACATTGATAACAACTAAAATAAGGTCCAAAGGAAGTAAAACTTTAGAAACTATTGACGATTTACGTAAATTGTAAGCTATACATTGTAGGTGATAATAAATGCAAACATAATCAACTTAATATGATATGGACCCCACCAAGGGCATTTTGGTCACATCACGAAGTCCAAAGGATCACGAAATTGGTTAAGGGAATAAGGACCCGAGTCTAAGGCTAAAATACATTGGAAAAGGAGCTTAAAAGTCAAAAATCAACATTTGTGTGCCCAGAACTATGGGGCGCACAAAAGATGAAAATGCTAACGACCCAGCATGGGGGCACAAGCACAGGGGGCACACAAGTGTAGTGGGACGCGCCCAGAACAAAATCCAAGAAGATGGTGAGAAAACAACAATTTGATGAGATAATGACTAACTCTAGAAGCTTACATCATCATACAAGATCAAAAGAAGATAAAAAAAATTAGTAAAAGAGGTGTCGCAACGATTTTGTGCCCCACACTTGTGCGCCTCACCCTTCAAGTACACAAAACAGTGAAGGTTCTTGGAAGTCCACAAATTTTGTCTTATTCCAACGCGCCCCAGACCAAAAGGCTGTCATTCTGACACCGTGCCCCCTAATACTGCCAAAGAAGAAAATATCTGTTGCAAACGCCTACATGTTATCAGTTATGATTCAAATTCATGTTGTTATTCCTATTGCTGACGCACTACTTGAAGGAGAAAAGTGATTATGTTACCTCATAGTACTTCTTTAGTTGTTGCAGAGCCTGTCAGTGCTTCACACCTGTGCTCAAGCGGCTCTGTAGCAATGGATATTTCGTCTGTAGTTAGTGAGGCCCAAGAAGCAGTCAACTTATCTAGCGGATTATTGTCCCATGAAGTGGCTTCTCAAGATATTTCTCAAGTCTCCAAGAGGGAGGGAAACTGGCAAAGTGATCCAGCCAAACCAGAAAAAGAGGTAGTTATTATATTTTATTATCTAGTTTATGCTATGTTCTGTAAAATCTCAAAATATCTGTTCTATTTTCAGGCAATGCCAGTTTTCTCAGGCATGGAATTGCATGATGATATTTTCTCAGAGTCCACTGATATTGCTGGTAAGAAGTGACCAACAAAAAATTAATATTTTGTTGTTTTAGTGGAGAAATAATCATGCGTGTATGTGAAGCGAGATTTACATTGAGCAACTGAAACTGTTGGATTCCAACTTTGTTCTTTTTTCTCTGTGATTAGTCCAAATAGCGGAAGACTGTTATGTTTTTGGTTTGCTTTTCTGTAGATTTTAACATGATTTTGGTGTTACTTTAGCAGTAAAAAAAGTAGGCAAATATTTTTGCTTTTCTGTTCACGACCAAAAAAGCAGGCCAAGTCTGTGTCTTTTATTCTCCCTGATGCTGCTGATACTGCTGCTACTCCTGTTGAACCAGAGTCTGTTTCACAACCAAACGAAGAGGAATCCATGTCTTTATCCTTTTCTCCTCCTGATTCTGATAAGGCTCCACATACACCATCCATAATCTCTTATAATGTGGACTTTCAGTTGGATCAAGGAAGCGCAAATGAGGTAAATTTCTAGTTATGATGTACTGCACTTTGTTTCCTGTAGTGAGCTAGTGATAACCTGTTCTTATTCATGCATTGCATGTTTTAGAAGCTAGCAGACTTCTCAGACCCTGAATCTTTTGAGAGTATTCTCCCCACATCAGATTCAGTATCAGGTTCAAAAGGAGCTTAACAAAAATATTTTTAGTTTTTCATATACATGCTGTATCAGCTTCTTAGATTCATATCGTTCTCTTCTGAAATTGTCAGGAAAGGTTGCGCGTAAACTCCAGCCCAGGCGTGGTGCCAAGACCAAGACCTAGACCGGGAAATCTAATAGCTTTGATAATTCCAATGGTGCTAAGGAGACTAGTTCACATTTGGAGTCTCTTCCTATGAACACTGAAGCATTAGAAGATCATAATCTGTCTGTCCCAACTGAGACTCTCAGACGTTTGACTGATGAACAGGCAGAGCCTGTTGAAATGTCTTCCATTGAAGCTGGATCGCCAGAGTTTGAAACGATTGATACATTGGATGGAAATGTAAGACTCTTTTGATAAAACTATCTCATGTTTCTCCCTTATTTATCCATATTTTCTTTTCTGATCATGGAATATATATGGCTAATCAAGTACAGCCCTGGCATGATGAAGAACAAGCTGAAGCAGAAAATCGGCATGTTGAAACCTTAAACAACTCTCAGATGGATGAAGACCTTAATGATGATGATCATTGGGGTGAAGATAAGCCCAAGCGGAAAAGGCAACCGAAAAGAGTGAAGAAGCAGATGACTGATGCCCAGGAACCATCTAAAAGGCTCAAAAAGACCTTCAAAGAACCTGATTCCACAAAAGCAGAACCACCAAAAAAGAGGTTTCCTCATGGGACTCGACGGAAGAGAAGGCAATGTATGTCTGTACTTCACACTTTCAAATGTTTCAGAACTCAACTACCTCGAAGAAGCTTTTGAAATTTCTTTTTCTTAATGTTTTATAATTTACTGTTAGTGGACAAGGCTTTGCTGGAAACACCTGACTGCGAGATTGACCGTAGGCAGATAGCAATTAAACAGCTGATACTATCAGGAGAGGCTAATGAGAAAATTGCGGTAAGTTGTTTTTTTTGGGTGTGTGGTTAACGTTTTTAAGCTAAGGAAAATTTGGTCATTAACATTTCTACTAGTTCTTGTAGAGTAAAGAAGCCACTGCTTCGGGGAATAATGGAAGGTATGAAGTCTTTCTAGCATGAACTATTGTGGAAATGATAATTGAAGTATGCCACTTTTTGCGTAATAGTTAATGATTGATTCATACTCAGAATAGATTAGCATTTCTTATTATCTTTAACATCACAATGAATGTTTCATAGCAAACCACTATGATATGCAGGATACTTCCACCGCCTACGAATTGGCTCCGTGAAACACTTGGACACTAGATGAGTGACCTCAATGTTGACACTTCCAAATATGTAAAATTATTCACCTAAAAATATGTATAGAATGAAGTATATTATTTCCCCTTTGATAAAGTAAATGAATGCATAAAGTGTTTGACTATGTTAGGTTATTTCTTAAGATGAACAGTAACCAAATATGTTCTACGTGAATTAAATATACATTTATGGTCATGTTCGCGTGTCTGATTTTTGGATTATTGTCAATTTCAAACTTGTGACCAGTCAGTGTAATGAGTAAATAAGAAGGCCTGAAATCTTAGTACTGGTTGCAGTTTATATTTGCCTTTATTGGTATCAGTACTGGGAGTTTTGGCGGTTTCTTCCATATCAAAGTTATTGTAAATGATAAAGTAGTATTTAATCACAAGCTTTCTAACCGTCCACCTAGTCTTCATTTTTCTCCAACACAATATTAATTCATTTTGTTTCTTCCCTTGAATCTACTATTACATTAGTAAGTCAATGTCGACAGTATTTTTACTGATTATGGATGGATCCGTTGGCATGTCTAAACTTTGATACAACACGGCTGATATGTATTGACCGATACTTCAAACTTTGGGAACACATTCATAGATATCAGGTAAATTACAATGGCTATTGTTTTGTAAGAGCTATTCCGGTCCCAAACTCACATTTACTATGCAACCATATGACAATCTGACTAATGAAAAAGAAGCAAAGGAACTCATCTCAACTGAGTTTCCCAGAAGATTGTTCAGATTGTGCTTAGGCTATGTCAGGTTAGGTGGGATTGGATCAGGATGGTTCCATTTATATTGTTTTAGGATGGGCTGTATGGTTTATAGATTAATGAGTTAAGTAATGACATGCTTTGTTTCAATAAACTCCATAACTACAGTCATTACTCCTATATATCCTAAGATCATGCTTTTGTCAACATCTGATGCAATTTATAACTTACTATCATCTCTCCACGAACTCTGTTTTCATTTTTCACTTTGTTTCCTGAGAAAGAGTCGTAGATCATCCATGACTTTTATAGTTAGGTATATAAAGTTTGAACCTGATTTTGTATTGGGTTAGAAACATAGTTCGTGCTGCCCAGCCTCTGATCTGCGCCTTGGTTTGCCTGTGGCTGTATTAGCATTTCTTCATGCCAACTAAAGCTGACTAACATAATTATTTTAAAAAATTTACCGTTATGGAAGGGAATTTTTCCTTGACCCATTATAAATTGGAAAGAATGCTTCTTCATATGTTATCTTGAGAGAATTTCTTTTTCCTTTTTATAAAGTACATACTTGATGCAGGTTTATTCATTAATATATAGTTTCATTACAGCAACATTGGTTCTTTTACAAGTGATACTAGTTATGACCCAGACAATCCTTTCGATGAGGACCTAGACCATAACGCTAACGCTGAGGAAGAACATCTAAATAGACTTAGAAGCACCCCTAAAGTGAACTATCACTCTCATATGACTAAGCTACAACGAGGGAAATGGTCAAAATGAGAAACAGAATTGTTCTACGAGGTAACTTAATGATTTAGTCATTTAATGTTTTTATTTATGTTAGAGGGACTAGATAATTCGAGGTTAATGACCAAATAGTGCTCGAAAGTCATTTTTGCTAGAGATTTCTGACATCTGATTCTATCAAATTTATGTTACAAATTCTCATTCTTTTTATGCTTTTTCGTTACCAACTACCACCAGTGCTAATGTTTGCTCCTAAATTGTTATTCATATTCCAGTTGAATGCTGCCCCAGGCTATTCGTCAGTTTGGAACAGATTTTGGAATGATTGAAAGGCTGTTTCCTAATAGAACACGCCATCAAGTGAAATTAAAATTCAAGAGCGAAGAGCGCAGACACCCTTCAGAACTTCGTGACGCAATGAGTCATCGTTCCCAAGGTTATTTCTTGCTTCCTTTGCTGCTTAAATTTCTAATGACTTTCCCTGACTTTTTGGCTCCTGAAGTTCAAAGTTCAGTACTATGTACTTCTTAGCATTATATTTGAAATAAAACTGATAGTTTACACTTTGGGAGCAGAGTAAGCCAAGGGACAATGAAGTAATGCCACCAGAATAAGTAATATAGAAGTGCAGTTCCCAATTGTTATTGTTATTGTGGGAAAAGTGACTTGATTCCATTGTGGATCAGTCCTCTTTATAATATATATAGATAAATAGTTCAAGATAAATGGTTCAAGATTACAAGTGTACCCGATGTGGGACTAAAAACACTTAATAAAGAAAATAGACACTAAAAGTACTCTCTACTCTAATACCCCCCTCAAGCTGGTGCAAAGATGTCAATCATGCCCAGCTTTTTACAAAGTGCATCCAACAATGACCGTGGTAAGGCTTTTGTAAGTATGTCAGCAATCTGATCAGTAGATCAAACATGTGGAGTAACAATCTTCTTAGATAACACCATATCACGGATAAAATGACACCCATTGACAACCAACTGCAGCTTTTCCTGGTGGTAAAGTAGTAAGTTCCCAAGTTTCATTAGAATGCAAGGCAGCAATTTCTTCATCCATTGCACTTTTTCACCCTGGATCTAAAAGACCTTCACGAAAGGATTTAGGAGTAGACGCAGATGATAATGATGAGGCGAAGGCAGCATAATGTGGTGATAAATGACAGAGGGAAATAAAGTTTTCAATGGAATTTTTCTTGGTACAAGATCGTTTATCTTTTTGAAGGGCAATAGGAAGATCAGAGTCATCAAACTCTTCAGGAACAGGAGCAAGATCTTCAGACAAAGAAGTAGATTGGGTAGTAGGTATAGTGACAGGTTGTGTACTTTTATTTTTACGCCGCTGATAAACTTATAGCGGTTTCATTGCCTGCAGCGGTGGTGATTTTGATCCCGCAGAAATAACCGGTATAGCTAAAGGTGCATCTATAGGAGGAGACTCAGATGTGCAAGATGTAAAATAATGAGCTTGAAAAAATGTAACATCAGCACAAACTAAGTATTTCCTGGTTTTGGGATTCCAACATCGATAGCCTTTCTGAGTTCTTGAGTATCCTAAGAAAACGCATTTTATAGCCCGAGAATCTAATTTATCACGCCCTTTATCAAGAATTTGAACAAAGCGAAGACACCCAAAAACTTTAGGAGGTATGTCAAAATTTTTTATTCTTATCATCGTATAGCATAAATATAGGTGTTTGACTATTTAAAACAGTTGAAGGCACACAGTTAATCAGATAGCAAGCAGTTAACACGGCATCACTCCAGAAATGCTTTGGTATATGCATATGAAGTAATAATGTTCGTGCAATATCAAGAAGATGACGATTCTTACGCTCAGCAACACCATTTTGTTGTGGTGTGTGAGCACAAGATGTCTGATGAATAATACCGTGTAAAGAACAATAATCTTGAAAAGCTTTTTGTATATATTCAAAGAACATTATCGAAAGAAAATTTTTAAAGAACAACCAAACTGTGTCTTAATCTCTTGATGAAAAACTTTAAAAACTGATAGAATCTCAGAACGATCTCTAAGCAAAAATAACCATGTCATACGAGAATAGTCATCAATAAGTGTCACAAAATAAGAAAATCCAGAAAAAGATTTAACACGAGTAGGACCCCAAATATCCGTATGAATAATATCAAAGATTGAATAACATTTGTTATTTTTCCTAGAAATAAAGGTAGTCCTATGATGTTTTCCTAGTTGGCATGAAATACATTCTAATTTAGAGACAGACTTAGTAGAAGGAATAATAGAATGCAATGACCTAATAGATGCATGACCTAAACGATTATGCTACTGAAGAGCAGGAATATCTGAAGCAGCAGCTGTAATGATACCGAAGTGTCCATCAGCACCCTGAAGATAGTACAACCCATCACGTTCATACCCCCCACCAATCATCTTCGTGTGAAGATTTTGAAACACAAGATGAAGGAGAAAACGTAATGGAGCAGTTTAAAGATTTTGTCAAACGGCTAACAAACTAAGATTAAAAGGAACATCTGGAATATAATTGACATTTGACAAAGTAAGCAAAAGAGTAGGTGTAACTATGCTGGTGTCAAGGATAATGCGTGAGCGCCCATCAGCAAATAAAATAAAAGGTGAAGAATGAGTTTGTGAAAACTATAAAAAATTTGTGGGTTTACCCGTAAGATGTGAAGAGACGCCAGAATCAATAATCCACGAAGTAGAATGTGCACTAGCAAGATAAGTAATACCTGAGTGGGCTAAAGTGGCAACTTCTGAAGTAGATGCTGCCTGCACCTTCTGAAGTAAAGAATTATACTCTGACCGACTCATGGAAACATGCTCATTAGCTGAAGATGGATGAGCAATAGAAGATTCCTTCGTAACTGAGGTAGATAAGCCGCCCTCATCACAGATACACGCCTTATGTGGTGATTGTGACCACTCTGGTTTGCCGTGAAGTTCCCAACATGTTTCAACATAGTGATTTGTCCACCTACAGTGAGTATAAAAACGTGAATCATTTCCTCGACCACAACCACGTCCATCACGACCCCCACGATCAGTGTGCCCACCACGTCCTTGGGAAATAAATCCACCACGACCACGAGAAGACTTGGTGGACGAGAAAAGTGCAAAAGTCTCAGCAATCGAGGGCTGTAGTGGGGTCTCCACAGCCTGAGAGAGGCGAGAGAATGCTCCATGAAGAGAGGGTAATCCGCATTCTGATGCTAAGAAGTGTCCTCGCAGTGGTTTCAAAGTCAAATTCAAATCAGATAGTAATTTACAGACAAAGAGATCCTCTCGTTGTTTCTTCAAAGTCTGAATATTTGTAGTCGGATGATACTGGTTAAGGAGATCGTGCATCCCCTTTAGCTGACTATAATACTCCTCCAAACTTTGTCTCCTGGCTGAATACTAAAGAGCTCCTCATATGCATCAAATACTCGTGAAGCATTTTGCTTCATAGAATAAGTGTCCTGGATAGCTTTCCAGATCTCTTTAGCAGTATTTAGAAAAATAAAGTGAGTGGATATGAGTGGCTCCATACTCTCCCATAACCAAGTCATAACAGTCGAGTTGTTGCGTTCCCAGTCTTCCTTAATCTTCTCAACAGATTTTCTCAAAGATCCTTGTCAAGAGGTAGTAGAGGTAGCAACAGAAAGATCAGGTTTAGAGAACATGATCAACTTCAACTTTCCCTTAGAACTCAGATAAACACGAACTGATTTCTCCCATATCAAATAGTTCTTTTCATTGAGTTTAGTTGTGATGATCTGCAAGTGATCACGGTCCTCCTTGGTAGTAGTCATAAGCAGTAGTTGGGGTGAAAGAAAAGGATAGATAATAATAGAGTGTCAAAAGAAACTTTGTTGCATGAAAGAAATTATTTCAACTCACAACAATCATGATGATTGTCGAAGGGGATGAAGAGCAGAGGGTCTCGAAGTGCGTCGTTGATGGGGCAGCGATGATTAGAGTTGAACTATCATCATGATCTGTGCGATGTTGTCGAGATTCATGTTGGAGGCGGTAACTGTAGACGAGGTACTCTTCACGCGAGGAACAGTTCTGGCGGTATTGTTTATTCGATGAACAATGCCGTTGTTACTGTTTATGTGATGAATAGCGATGGTCTTACTGTTCACACTATAAACAGCACCGATGTTACTGTTCACGCGATGAACAGTCTCAGGCGAGAGAGGTTAGGAGTTGATTAGGGTTAAGTTTAGAGAGATGAATGAGGATTATTTGAGGAGAGATGGAAATTAGGATTTGAGGAGGATTAGGAATCCGAGGAAGGGATTAGGGTTCAGGAGGGAATTAGGATTTTCATAATATGCTCTAATATCATGTTATTGTGGGAAAAGTTACTTGATTCCATTGTGGATCAGTCCTCTTTATTATATAGATAGATAAATAGTTCAAGATTACAAGTGTACCCGATGTGGGACTAAAAATACTTAATAAAGAAAATAGACACTAAAAGCACTCTCTACTCTAATAATTATGTTGGAATTATCAGCTTACCCAATTGTTGAACTTGATGTCCTATAAGTGTAAAGAATCCAGGGTTTGAAAATAATTTTGGTGTGTAACATTTTCGTTGCCTTCCATTGATATCTTGATTTAATTAAAGGTTAAGTGTGAATATACCCCCTGTAGTTCTATTTGTGCGGATAAACCCCCTATATTTTCTCAATTATAGATAGACTTCCTTAGTGAACTTTTCCAACTCTTTTACGAGAAAAAAATTGCAATTGGGGGTCTATCCTCACCAATAGAACTACAAGGGGTCTGTCGACCTCAAAATTTTTAACTCATTTAAGAGTCAATAAAAAATTCGCTCAGGGGGTCTATTTGCACAAGTAGAACTACATGGGGTCTGCCCTTCTGTGGGGCGATACTATAGGAGGTCTATCCATTATTAACCTTTTGTTTAAAGTCGAAGTATCTTAAAATTTGTGGCAATTCCAAAATTATACTATATACTAAAGTTAATGGATAAGGAACAATTTTTAGCTACAATAAATCATTTTTATAGTATGATGTTTTCCCTAAATAATCCCAAAAGCCAAGTAGCTCATTTGGTTGGAGCGTTTAGCCTAAAAGTATAGATTATAGGTTCGAAACTTGCCTTTGCCATATTTATTTTTTGAGATCTAAGTTATGGAGGTACGCGCTGTGCAAGCTGCAGCGCACCCCAATAGTTTAGCATATAGTTAAAGAAGGGATTTAAATAAAGGGCGTTTTGCATGTAAACCCACCTGTAAACCAATTTATTTTTAAGCCCACCAACCGGCAAAACGACTATTTCCCCCTCTTTAGGACCAAATACTCTGAGATTGAATAAAAATAATATAATAATAATATGAGGTATAATAAAATGGTTTCTTTGCCTTTAGATCAAAAGTTCTACACAAAGTTTTACATTCATTATTTTTAAATTCACCTTTTTTCTTGTAAACCCAAAGTCTAACCCCTATTAATTTTTAGATCCGCCTAGGTTCAAAATTTAAAATACTTCACACGACGCTTTACTCCATTAATTAAAACCTATCTACTTCCAAAAAGGTTTTTTTTCTATAAACCCAAAGTTTTACCCTCATTTGTTTTTGACCCAATCACTTCCAAAATCACCGCAAATTATCTATAAATTTAGTGTATATTTTGAACCCAATCACTTTAAATTTTTATTTTGGACCCAATCACTTCCAAAAAGATTTTTTTGCCTATAAGTCACCCCTAGACCAAAATACACGGCAAATTATTTGTAAATCTAGTTTATATTCTAGCGGCTTATTATGTATTGTAAGTTGCGATATTTTGTTATAACTTGCAAACAATGTGGTTAGGTATATAATGCACTTTTAAACTAAATATTTAAACCATTCTTTTTTCTTTTTTCTTTCTTCACATGAATGTCGGGTCATCACAACTTGTAGATGGTTTTTTGTCGGTAAATCTAAAGTTTTACCCCCATCTATTTTTAACTTACATACTTCCAAAAGGGTTTTTTTTGCTGATAAACCCAAAGTTTTACCTCTGTTTATTTTTAAAACCCAACACTTCCAAAAGTCACTCTTACTCCTAAACTACTACTCCAAATTAATTTCAAACTCACTTTGTATTTCAACACTTTGGTATAAGGTGTAAGTTACTATATTATATCAGTAACTTTTTATATTTTTCTAAGTTATGTATGCGGTGTATGTTTTAACCAAATGCTTAAGCCATTTTTGGCTTCTTTCTCACTTTAATGTCGTGGCATCATAGATGAGTTCTTAATATATACATCTAAAGTTTTATTCCTATTTAATTTTATAATCATCTACCTCCAACATTGGTTTTTTGTCCATAAACCCAAACTTTTGCAATCATTTACTTTTAAACTCATCCACTTAGACACAAAATATTCAACCAAATTATTTTTAACTCACTTTGTATTTCAACTGCTTGATACGGTGTCAATTGCTATATTTTGTTATTACTTGCTATAATTTTTTAAGCGATTAAATATACAGTGTATTTTTAAACCAAATGCTTAAATAAAGTTTTTGGTTGTTTTCACACAAATGTTGCAACATCGGTCGGGTGAATTTTGTTTGGTGTAAAAATCTCCTCTCGGATCTGTATTGTTCGAGCTGTTTGTTTACAAATCAAGAATCGCTTTTTACAACAAAAGCGAAGGGAAGACCCTTCTTGTTTAACGTGGGTTTGTCGGTAGCGGTAGGATGCCTCCCTCGATGCTCGAGCCGAGTTTGCTTCCCTTGGACGATCCGATCGATTAAGGTCGCTTCCAAGACGTAGAAGCTCGACGCGGATTGAGTTCGGTTCTATCCGAGCTTGCTTGGATAGGGCTACGATGCAAGAGTTTGCAAAGAGCTCGAGAGCCTCCAAATCTGAGGGTTCAGATGGAGTCTACTTCAACAATCCAAGCCTTCTCTCTTCAGCCAGCCTCTTTTCAGCCTTCAACCCCTCCCCCAGCCTTCAGCCTCTTTTCTTGTTACCAAGGAGGCTTATAAATAGCTGGGATGGGATAGCCACCCCTGACTTGTGGGATGTGACCACCGATAGGTAAGGGGCACCATGTCCTCCTCTAGGCGTGGAGTATGACCACTGATGAGGTAATGAGAGCCATGCCTTATCATAACCCAGGATGTGCAAAGTGGGCGGCAGCGAGCCTTCGAATGCTCTCGAGAGCTTGGCGAAGCTTGCCGGCGAGCGAGATCAACCTGGCGGCCTCTTTGCGGGCGGCTTGATTCAGAAAGGGTCAATGGCGGGCCCTTACGCGCGCGTTTGATTCGCAGCCAACGAAGCATGCATGCGTGGTCGAATCAACTTGTTCAGCGAAGTTCATCCAATGGGCGAAGCTTTGCCGCAGCGTGGCCACCCCTTTGACTTGTGGGATGTGACCACTAATGGGTGAGGAGCACCATGCCCTCTAGGCTGCGGGATGTGATCGCTATAGGAGTAATGAGAGCCATGTCTCATCATTACCAGACGGAAAGTGGGTGGGCCCACTTCCCAAGCCGCCATTGCACCGCTCACAGCGAGCCAGCGAAGCGAGAGTTGTTCTAAATGCTCGACGAGCTTGCCGACGGGCGGGCTAACTAGCGGGCCCCTCAGCGTATGAGGAGGTGTTCGTCAGGGTGTGAGCCTTTGCGCGGCCAGTGCTGCGCGGTTGACCGGTGAGCGATGTTGGACTCAGAAGCTCAGCATGTGGGACGACCTCGCGGCGGGCTCAAACAAAAGCGGCAGCTGCCTTGCAGGCAGCTCAACGAGAGCAACGGCCTGCATGCGCAGCTCGTTAGACAAAGCGCCCTTGAGCTCGCGCGAGCTTTGCCCAATAAGCCGTGGTTATGCTTGTGGGCGAAGTTCATCCCCTCGTCGGGGTTGTCGATTTTTCCGAGGTATAATAAAATGGTTTCTTTGCCTTTAGATCAAAAGTTCTACACAAAGTTTTACATTCATTATTTTTAAATTCACCTTTTTCTTGTAAACCCAAAGTCTAACCCTATTAATTTTAGATCCGCCTAGGTTCAAAATTTAAAATACTTCACACGACGCTTTACTCCATTAATTAAAACCTATCTACTTCCAAAAGGTTTTTTCTATAAACCCAAAGTTTTACCCTCATTTGTTTTTGACCCAATCACTTCCAAAATCACCGCAAATTATCTATAAATTTAGTGTATATTTTGAACCCAATCACTTTAAATTTTTATTTTGGACCCAATCACTTCCAAAAAGATTTTTTTGCCTATAAGTCACCCCTAGACCAAAATACACGGCAAATTATTTGTAAATCTAGTTTATATTCTAGCGGCTTATTATGTATTGTAAGTTGCGATATTTTGTTATAACTTGCAAACAATGTGGTTAGGTATATAATGCACTTTTAAACTAAATATTTAAACCATTCTTTTTTTCTTTTTTTCTTTCTTCACATGAATGTCGGTCATCACAACTTGTAGATGGTTTTTGTCTAAATCTAAAGTTTTACCCCATCTATTTTAACTTACATACTTCCAAAAGGTTTTTTCTATAAACCCAAAGTTTTACCTCTGTTTATTTTAAAACCCAACACTTCCAAAAGTCACTCTTACTCCTAAACTACTACTCCAAATTAATTTCAAACTCACTTTGTATTTCAACACTTTGGTATAAGGTGTAAGTTACTATATTATATCAGTAACTTTTATATTTTTCTAAGTTATGTATGCGGTGTATGTTTTAACCAAATGCTTAAGCCATTTTTGGCTTCTTTCTCACTTTAATGTCGTGGCATCATAGATGAGTTCTTAATATATACATCTAAAGTTTTATTCCTATTTAATTTTATAATCATCTACCTCCAACATTGGTTTTTGTCCATAAACCCAAACTTTTGCAATCATTTACTTTTAAACTCATCCACTTAGACACAAAATATTCAACCAAATTATTTTTAACTCACTTTGTATTTCAACCGCTTGATACGGTGTCAATTGCTATATTTTGTTATTACTTGCTATAATTTTTTAAGCGATTAAATATACAGTGTATTTTAAACCAAATGCTTAAGCCATTTTTGGCTTCTTTCTCACTTTAATGTCGTGGCATCATAGATGAGTTCTTAATATATACATCTAAAGTTTTATTCCTATTTAATTTTATAATCATCTACCTCCAACATTGGTTTTTGTCCATAAACCCAAACTTTTGCAATCATTTACTTTTAAACTCATCCACTTAGACACAAAATATTCAACCAAATTATTTTTAACTCACTTTGTATTTCAACCGCTTGATACGGTGTCAATTGCTATATTTTGTTATTACTTGCTATAATTTTTTAAGCGATTAAATATACAGTGTATTTTAAACCAAATGCTTAAGCCATTTTTGGCTTCTTTCTCACTTTAATGTCGTGGCATCATAGATGAGTTCTTAATATATACATCTAAAGTTTTATTCCTATTTAATTTTATAATCATCTACCTCCAACATTGGTTTTTTGTCCATAAACCCAAACTTTTGCAATCATTTACTTTTAAACTCATCCACTTAGACACAAAATATTCAACCAAATTATTTTTAACTCACTTTGTATTTCAACTGCTTGATACGGTGTCAATTGCTATATTTTGTTATTACTTGCTATAATTTTTTTTAAGCGATTAAATATACAGTGTATTTTTAAACCAAATGCTTAAATAAAGTTTTTGGTTGTTTTCACACAAATGTTGCAACATCGGGCGGGTGAATTTTTCTCGTATACTCGAAAGGTTAAAATAACTTGCATGTGATACTCCCAGAATAACTTGTGTGTGATAAGTGCCAAAAATCTAGTAAGGTTGAAAGGATAGAAATGGGGGAAAATGAGAAGGATGGACCTAATTGAATAGAATAGGTGGGGACCACATAATTTTGGTGCCTAAAATCGGAAGGAAGAAATATGCACATTCTTCAAATGGTAACGGAAAAGTAGGTTATGCTAGCATAACTATAAGTAGTTCCTCAGGCAATCGGTTTCCATGTTCAACCAAACAAAAATCTAGTTTTGTTGAAGATGTATATAGTTGCTTGTTAGAATTAAAGGGGCTTTAAGATTAGAAGGTCCTGGATTACTGACTTTCTGATTGGTTTGTCTAGGATACTAGTCCCGTTGAGTCTTTACTTTGGGGATACATGACAAGCCCCTAACAGAAGGCGTTCAAAGATATATTAAAGGTCCTAAAAGAATGGCTTTGGTTAACTCCCAGAGGCTTGGTATTCTACTAGCCGATGTTTGTTGGGTCTTGTCTTCATTGGTTATAGGTCTAGTTCTATTCTTTTTTTAAGTTTCGCAAGAATTGCCTTCTTGTTTGATCCTTTATATTCCTATCATTCCACATTTACGAAGTTATAACCATTTCTTTTTATGTCTCGTATTATATATCTCAGTCTATGTTGCATAAGTACTTCTATCTGGAGCCGTACCCGTGTCGTACGCGTTCCCAACACTGAAACTTCAACGGACACTCCTTGGATATATGCATACACTTAGTCAAATGTGTCATCAATTATATAATACATATTTTAATTTATACATTTGTCATATAGTTCTTGGATGTATGTCCTACACTTCACACATTTTTTGAAACTCATTGGACATTTGTCAGGTTTGTTTCAGCCTGTACCTAGTTCAAACTATAAATATAAAGGGTAGATATCAGGTTAAACACGAGTAATTTTCTAATATATAGATCAATATAATAAGAAATATAAATTGTTTCATAACATTAATGAGAATATGATATTGATCTCGTGTTAATTATTGTTATATATATGTATGTATATGTGTAGTCATGTCTCTGTACTCTTTTACAAATTAGTCGTGTCCCGTAACCATAACTGCACCTGTATTCATCTAACTTAGATCTCAATTGTCTTTAACTATGGTACTTATGCACATCTCTGAGGATTGAATTGTATTTGGAGGTGTATGAGTTGAACAAAGTGATGGAGAATTGTATTTGTTGGTGTATGAGTTGAACAAAGTGATGGAGAATTGACAGATGCTGGTAAATACGTTGAAGGAAAGAGCAGAAAAATCTTCATCAAGGAAATGAAATGCCTAAATTAAGTACTGTGTACGATTTGTTAAAAAAAGGATCTGAGAAATCCATGTGCAACATTGAATAGCTTATAGAAATGATTTGTGAAGATTAACATATTGGGAGAATATTGGTGGCCAATGGCCATGGCTGTCTTTTCATCTCTGTCCTTCATTAATCATGTCATTGATTATTCTAAATTTATGTACATGTGGTGAAAGTAAACTGTTTTATGTTTACTGAATTGAGTCATATGATCAAACATGGATATGACTATCATCATTGTTCCAGCCTTTTTCCATTGAAATGGACCAGAAAGAATGACCTTTTTTATGTCAGATAAGTTTTGGCTGATGGAAGTTTTTGTGAAAGCATCTTTACATGAGAATTTATCTTCTTTTTTTGCTTTGTTCCCCCTGGATTTTTCTGCTAACTTTGGTAGTAGAAGTTCCAATGTGACTGGCACCTGAAAACATTGACGTGTCTTTGTTATGTTTCCGCAGACCTTTCGCATTTCGAAACGGTCATCCAGCAGCTGAAAGCTCAGGCAGAGAAGGAATCCAGACAGGATGATGCAAATGACGAACCTACAAGTATATCACAGGAGACTGCTAGTGCAAATAAGGTCCCTCATCGTACTCTTTTAATCAAACTCGAACTCTTATCTTTTCATCAAGGAATGTTCCATAAGCTTGAAATAAGACGAGGGTAATTTATCAACCCCAACACCCAAAACCCCAAAAAAAAAATTTGTTTCACTAAAGTATCACAACCGATGACATTTAGGTTAAGTTGTCACATGCTTAGTACATGACGTGTAGGATAATTTTACACATGCAGTTTCTATTTTTACCAGAGCTTATCGGTTTGAGTTAGCTATTAATCAGGGTAGTTTAGACCTTTTACCCTTTACCTTCACATCGTTTATGACAATTCCAATAGTACATGGAGTTTTGTATAATTTTGAAAATTAAAAGATTTTTCTCTAATTTATTTAGTTGGGAAATTTACCTGAAAAATAATGCAAAAAGGTATAATAATGTGAAAATCTATAATTTTTTTATTTTGCCTTTGTTGCTATCTATTATAACACCCAGGAAGCAAGAGATCAACTTGAGAAAGACGAGCAGGAAGCTAACGAATTTGAGGAAGTGCCCGGTGCAGAGAAAATTGATGACTGGAATGGAGATGAGTGGAAGGGAGATGACACTACCGATTTAAATGAATATGAAGATATTGAGTGGAATACCGGTGCTTCTCAAAATGGGGAAAAGTATTCCGAGTAGCAATATAGAGGGAAAATCTTAATGTGCAATACCAAAGTAAACATTAATTATTGAAGCATGTAATGCCGATAAAACTCATTTAAATATCACAGGAATGTGGTTTGAAGATTTTCAATTCAAGTATAAATGTATAATGTATAAGAAATCTCTATGTTATTCAATCTATTCTTTTTATATGATAAGATAAGATAAGAAAGTAAAAGGACTATATTTTTTTTTTCCTAATGACTGTCTTTAACTCATTGCAGCTAAGTACTCTCACGGGTGATATGTTATTGGGCTATCTGGTACTGAGGTCATAATATGTGTATATGCTGAGGCATCAACTCGGGAACCAGCTGACTCTCTCGCACTATCAATAGAGCAACAATGTTAAACACCTTCTTGTTGAAAAATAGATATAAGAAGATTTCTCTCAAATCAGCAACTATTTTGCTATCTTCGATATACAATTTTTGCAACTAACATGACTAACGCTTAATTACAACCCCAAACATGTTCCGGTGGCTACATTAGAATGATCATCATTGTTTTCCTTTGTTAAGTTAGTTCTAAGTTAGTTGTGTGTTTGCTCTAGAAAGATTGTCATTATGTGCAATCTCTAATTTTTCTTCCAAAATTATATCATAGAAAGTTTTAAAAATAATGACTTATAATGTTGCTAATGTTTTTCCTTTTTTCTTTTTGTTCTATTTTTCTCTTTCCGAACCGAGCTTCTAGTTTTCTTTTTGAACTACAAGCTCATTTCTTTTTGTGTATGATTGTTTATCGTTATATATATATATATATATATATATATATATATATATATATATATATATATATATATATATATTAGCGCCCTATGAACTTAAGTTCATAATGAATAATGATGCACCAACTTTTCTAACCACTCATCTTGTCTTGAGATTTGTGATGCACAAATCTCAAAGTGGGCTTTATATCTTTCACTGATCCCAAAGCAAGATGAGTGGATAAAAAGTTGGTGCACCACTATTCATTATGAACTTAAGCTCATATATATATATATATATATATATATATATATATATATATATATATATATATATATATATATATATATATATATATATATGAGTAGGCAAAAAAAAAAGACCTTGGCGGGTTCAGCAATGAGTCGGACTTTTTCGGTTCAGTTTGCTTTTTGTTCCCAAGTCTAAGCTTAGACATAGCCATAGCCCGCTCTAAACCAGTTCGGGTCAGGCTCATCCCACTTTGAGCATGGTTGGGTCAAAGCAGGCTAAGTCGGTTAGGCATGTGGTTTCGAATCGGCTAACCTCCACCCATAGTCAAGGAATGGTGTGTGCCCAAGAAAAGCAAGGATGGAAATGCATATCCTATAATTTCTGGGTATGTCTTGGAAAAGCTTTATTGTTATTTGTTTGGTTCAAAATAAAAAGTAAGCAAGTTAATGTAACCGATATTTTATAGGATTTTATCATTCATCTCAAAAATGTCAAGAGAAAGTGTGCGTTTTTATTTTCTTTTTATTGTATTTCCAAAGGTCGGAAACGGGTTACCCATTTTATGATATAGCAATATTTATGGGCCACTTTCTTGGAATTCATCTAGCAAAAATAGATGAGCCTAGAAACGATTATGCTTAAAAAAGAGGCGGCAGAATATCAATTTCAATTCTTTTTCTTTTTGTTCTATTTTTCTTCCGAACCGAGCTTCTAGTTTTCTTTTTGAACTACAAGCTCATTTCTTTTTGTGTATGATTGTTTATCGTTATATATATATATATTATATATATATATATATATATATATATATATATATATATATATATATAAGCTCTATGAACTTAAGTTCATAATGAATAATAGCACTAACTTTTCTAACCACTCATCTTGCTTTGGGATCCGTGAAAGATATAATGCCACTTTGAGATTTGTGCATCACAAATCTCAAGGCAAGATGAGTGGATAAAAAGTTGGTGCACCACTATTCATTATGAACTTAAGTTCATAGGAGACTTGTTCTATCTATATATATATATATATATATATATATATATATATATATATATATATATATATATATATATGAGTAGGGCAAAAAAAAAAGACCTTGGCGGGTTCAGCAATGAGTCGGACTTTTTCGGGTTCAGGTTTGCTTCTTTGTTCCCAAGTCTAAGCTTAGACATAGCCATAGCCCGGCTCTAAACCAGTTCGGGTCAGGCTCATCCCACTTTGAGCATGGTTGGGTCAAAGCAGGCTAAGTCGGTTAGGCATGTGGTTTCGAATCGGCTAACCTCCACCCATAGTCAAGGAATGGTGTGTGCCCAAGAAAAGCAAGGATGGAAATGCATCTCCTATCATTTCTGGGTGTGTCTTGGAAAAGCTTTATTGTTATTTGTTTGGTTCAAAATAAAAAAGTAAGCAAGTTAATGTAACCGATATTTTAAAGGATTTTATCATTCATCTCAAAAAATGTCAAGAGAAAGTGTGCGTTTTTTATTTTCTTTTTTATTGTATTTCCAAAGGTCGGAAACGGGGTTACCCATTTTTATGATATAGCAATATTTATGGGCCACTTTCTTGGAATTCATCTAGCAAAAATAGATGAGCCTAGAAACGATTATGCTTAAAAAAGAGGCGGCAGAATATCAATTTCAATTCTTTTTCTTTTTGAATTTTTTGCTTTATTATACTAAACTTAGTTGCCTTGTTAATGGTTATAAAGAACTTATATCTGGTCTAGCATTATCAAATCCTAATCCCTCTTAAGCTATATGCAAACTAATGAATGAAAGTTCTAAAAATTTCCACTTCTTTAATAGATTCCATCCTCCTTTTCATGGCTTTCATCCCGATTTACACTCTTATCGATCTTTTTGAGATAAGGTTTAACAATTCCCAACGATCTCGATGTGAATGAAGAACACTATCTCTAAGGTTTTGACAACAAGAACAAGAAGCTCACGAAAGAGAATTTATTAGCCAACTAAGAATCATAAAGCTCAAGAGATCTAGGAAGCATTTTCAATGAAGAGGGTGTTTTAAAATCTTAAATATTTTGTCCAATTAAGTTTTTATGAATACATAATATATTTATTATAGAATACTTAAACAGATAAATCATATGAATTATTACCCCAATATTCTTACAATATTTATTTAAAAATATTATTTTATTTCAAGATAGCATTACTTTAATGAAAATGGTATAATTTCACTGGCAAGTAAGTAAGGTTATCTAATTAATAATTAATTTATTTATCAAAAAATATTATAATTACATTGATTTTGCAAAGTAACCATTTACCTGAAAATTATAATATTTTGTTAATAAAAAAAAAACATGCAGCCACAATACGAATGTGGGAATGAGAAGGATGTCAGCCTCTCTGAATCTCTTATCCGGGTTCTCGGATCACGGAACTTTGTGGTGTTAGACCCAAACTCCGCTATTAAACCCTCGAAGAGCTTAAACCTCAAAATTCGTCGTCGTCCCTCACTCTCAAGCTCTGGGAATTAAAGAAACCCTAATAATGGCCGATTCCAAGCCGCCGCCAAAGCGCCGCCGGCAACTCCCCGAGGTCCCCACCTTCTCCTCCTTCGCTCGCTGCATCTCCAATTCTAGGGTTTCATCTTCTCACAGTTCCCCTATCGGATCCCGATCCAAATACCCCGAGCCCGAACCTAAACCAAAACCTAAACGGATCGAGTCTCCTTCTTCTGATGACGATGATGACGCGGATGAGGATGACGAGGAGGAGGGATCTATGGAGATGGTTCAAGCGGATTTCGGGTTCTTCGACCCGAAACCAATGACTTTGGGGGAGTGAAGCTCTTGTTGCAGAATTATTTGGATGATAAAATTTGGGATCTCAGTGGGTTTGTGGATTTGATACTGGAGCAGACTACGGTGGGGAGTGTTGTCAAATTGGACGGCTACGATGAAGGCGATGATGATGATGATGGTGATGATGATGAGGGCGATAAGAAGGACGATGATGATGATGAGGGTGTTTATGCTGTTGTTAGCGCTCTTAATTTGGGGCGATATGCTGTAAGAAATATCTTTTCTTTTTACCTTCCCTTTTGCTAACTATTTTCTGTGAATTATGCTTCAAAAATTTCATATTGCAGTGGGCCAATGGCACATTTCATGTTTTTTTTGCTCTCTCTGTAATTTTACTACTACGACTAGGTTCGATTAGACCACATTTTAGGCTAAATCTTGTAAAAAAAAACATTTAAGCAAGATGTAGTCCAATCTCTAATCACCCCTAGCTGAGTGGTCTTTTCGAAATTCGTCTCTAACCGTATCTCTTAAAAGCTTGGTCTTACTGTCTAATTCTAGCGATACTCCTCCATTGATGCTTCAAAATGATTGATTGAAAGGTATTGCAAACATAAAGCACTCATCAAGGTAGGACGCTCTCGTTATTGTTTGGCCTAGATCAAAGGTCCTCATTCAGAGAAATATGACCTCTTTTATTGTGGCAGCAAGATTCGTAGAGGTTTTCAGTGTTAGTACTTGCTCAAGATTATTTTTCATGCACTAGTTCCAAGTTCTAGTAACTTTGAGTGAAATAAAGATCTATATGATGATGAAAATGCGACCATGACATGCTCTGAGAGAATGGGGTGTTGTATTTTCCTTTTAGGGTCATCGGTGCATTGGAGAGCTGAAGAAGTTCTTGCTTGGGTCATGCAATGATGAGAGCACTAAGAAGAAGTTGAAATTACTGCTGGAAGAGCAAGCAAGTGAGGTAGGTCTCTTGGTTTCTCAACGGTTTGTGAACTGCCCTTACCAGTTAGTGCCGCCTTTGTATGAAGGTCTATTCAACGAGGTTTCTTGGGCAACAGAAGATGAGGTTGGATGAGAATTCAGTAACTTCTAAACTTTGATGGGTTTGTGATTTTTCTTCTTCTTCTTTTTGGTCACTTCAATGATATACGTGCACACTTTGGCAGCCCACACAAGAACTACAGGACTCCTTCCGCTTCAAATTCTATTTATTGTTCACCAGAATATATGAGGTATATGTTTTTTATTCTTTAAATGTCAGTTTTTATACTATTTTAGTGCCTCTTAGTGGTTTGGCTTCTTTGATCCGAGGAGTTAATCTCAGTGTGACATCTGCAGGGGAACCAGTTTTTTTGTTAGATACATTCGGTACTCCTGACTACTGGTTGATCATTTGAATTTTTCTGTAGAATCTGTTTTAATTGTAGGAAAATCTATAGAAAAGTATTTTTTTTTAAAAGTATTCTATTGAAAGAAAAGATTAGTTTTCTAATTCCACTTTTGTTACATAATCAATTTTTCAGGAAGCTAAAGAAAGAATGTAATAATGCAGTGAGAGAAAAATTTAAATTTAAAATTTTCTTGATTTCCACTTAGTTGATTCAAAAACCAGAAACTTCCAAACTTGTCTCATGTATCTAAAATCATTGTTATGGAGTATGAGTCAGACAATATTATATATAGATCTTTGGAAAATCTAATTTCTAAGTTCTATATCAAACTGAACTTGCCTAGAGTGAATGTTCCTCAGCTAAGTTGGAGATGATAAGTCATGAAAAGTGTACCTATAAAACTAAACTAGTCAAGCATTTTCCCGTAACATAGTTCATAATTATGTTTTAACTTGTTTTATGTATAATTATAGAACAAAAGTATTGCAAAGAAAAAGGCTGGAGGAAAGCAGGATTGTGATGAACCTATTATTTATGTGAAGGCCGAAGATGAAATATTCCGTGAGGTATTGTTTTTATTTTATAGTAGTTATCTTACTTTCTTATCTCTTTAGTAGCTGACATAGTTTATTCTCTCATTTCAGCTCAGTTCATGGTCATTTACGTTTCCTTTGCATGCCGAGCAGTTAGCTCCCCGTGAGGTATGATAGTATGTCCTTTCATGGCATTGTTAATACCCCAATAATTTTATTAATATATATTGCGCATTTTGTTTACATAATAAGTGCTTTCCATCCAAGAACAATTCAAGCGACTCTTATTTGCAACAAAGAATAGAAACATGCAACAAAATCTGCAGTTGAACCTTATGAGCTCAGATAATTCTTTTACCATCCTAAATTTTAACCTCCTATTGTGCGTTGATTTGAGGGGAAAATATAGAAAATACATAACTTTTGCTTCCATGGTACTTGTGCAGTAAGTTGTATACCACAGCCTCCTGATTATGCTGCAAAGATTCAACAACACCCCTATCCCCTCCATCCCTTTCTCATGTCAGCTATAGCATGGACTCATGGTCCTTATCTGTTGGCATGGTTTAAGTCCTCTTGAATGAAGTTATTTATCACCATAACCACAGTCATAGATGAAGATAACTTATTTAGAGTGGAACCCCTAAAGTTTTGCCCGTTATGAGAAAAGTTTTGCCTGTTTTGAGATAACCCCTAAACCTAAAACTTATTGTTTAAATTATAAATTTAAAGTTAAAACTAATTTAATGATATCCGCTAATCTATAAGAATATCATGCATCATGTGCAATGTACATATGGTATACTAGTTACTATAAATGAGCATAAAGATGTCCATTTAATTGATAGATTATTTCCAATCTGATGCAAGTCATGGACTATCCATCAAGAGATTTTAAAATCTATTAGAATAATTTTTATTTTAGTAATATTTGAATAGATTCCATGTAATCTTTTATTTTAGTTAGATTTCTTTAGTATTTGATTTTGAAATCTCTTTCTATTTTAGCTAGATTTTATTTGATTGCATCTTTTAGTTTTGTTAGGTTTCATTTGATTAGGATTTTATTTATTTCCTTAAGTGTTTAGTTGCTTTCTTTTGCTATAAATAAGAGATGTAATCATCCATGAGTAATAGACATTGAATGAATAAAAAAATTGAGTTTTCTCTCTTGAGCATGTGAGGTGTTTTTGGCATGTGATTTGCCTTTATTTAGGGTGTGAAGCCCTTGGGTGCGAAGCCCCTAGGTGTGAAGCCTAGTACCTATCCAAATCCTCTTCCAACTATCCTTCTTGATCTTCTACAACTCATCTCCATTCAAACAAAACCCTAACCCAATTTAGACCTAACTTCGCCGGCACTGTTCACGTGAACAGTACCCGACACTGTCAAAACACCTCCACGTTCTACTGTTCATCCGTGAACAGTATCCGAGTGCTGTTCGTCTTGGTGGCCTTCTTCATGGAATTTATTCCCATTCTGCCACGTCGTCGACAATTTCTAACCTCCAGATCGAAGCCCCCGCCCTGCTCCGCATTACAATCCTTGCCCAACCAAGGCAAATTGAATCTAAATTACAATCTACAGTTCCAACTGTTCATCATCACACAGTTAACTCCGGTTGAGTTATGTTAAATGTATGAAGCAAACAACTAATGATATTGTTTTGTCTCAGTTAATCACTTACACCCTAGCTTTTTATGATCATGTGAACTTTAACTATTACCAGTTAAGTTTAACAGAATTTGATTTATCCCTATTTTTCTCTAATAAAATCCTAATGCAACAAAACTCATCATTAATCTCTTTCAAAAGATCATAACTTGTTGAATGCTTATTTGCTGTTTTTCTAAGTAACATTTATAGTTTACACAATAGAACAAAACAGCCTCCTCAATTTTTATTTTTATTTTTTAAGAAGAAGAACCTAAATGCTGCAAGAAATTTGATCTATTTCGGCTAAGGGATTTTTCCCTTACTTTTGGATAGGGGTGCTCTGAATGGTCATGTTGTTTTTTGTCTACAGTGGCAAATTGAACCTATAGGTATAGGTGTAATGCGTATCAGAAAATTCAGATTTATGATCGAGTATTTCATGCAACTTGTGGGAAGATAATTTTGAACTTTGGGTTAATTCTTACTTTTATTAGAGGTTCAGAAAGATGAATGCATGTGCAAAAGAAATCTGATTAAGTGAACTATCACTAGGGAATACCTAGCAATACATGGAAGAGTGAGAGTTATGAGCTCCCAACAGGTGGGAAAGTTTGTCATGCTGCACTTGGTTACTTTTGTATGATATACAATACCTGGCAAACAGACCCCGAAACATTTAATCAGAAAGAAAACTGAAGTTTGGTATTCTGAGTTGATGCAAAAATACAGATATGTAAGTGATTAGAATCTGATTAACATCAAGCACGAGTTCATCCTTTTGAAGAAAGTCATAGCTTAAAACGAACTAGGTATCAGAAGCACATTTGAACTGATGGATATTCTTGGAAGCAAGTAAAGCTGAAACGTTTATCAGAAATTATTACCAGCTACCTTGTCTTTGTTTTATTATTCATTTTTTTCTTAGGTGAGGAAAATCATCATCATTGTCACCATCATTCACCTTTTATTGTTAATTTGTTATTAGGGTTTTGTGTGTATGTACCCCTTAAATCATGCATTTTTGCAAAGCTGTTCCCCCAAATCATCAATTTTGGAAGAAACAAAACAAACCAACAAATTATCAACTTTGATAGGCTAATCTGCCACTTAAATGTAAAAATATCAACAAAACAGTCAATTTTTTACTCACCATAGCCAACAAAGTTGATAATTTGTTGGATTGGAGGGTATTTCCCCAAAATTGATGATTGAGAGGTAGTTTTGCAAATATTGACATTTGGGGGATAGTTTTGCAAATTCACATGCGTTTTTACCCCTTATTATTATTGGTTCCACCAGTGCTTTTTCGTAGCTGCATTTACCTAATCATGTGTGGGGTTTTTTTTTCATGCTTTCTTATTTTTGCAAAACGGGGAAAAAACATGATTAAGATATCAGTGTTTTGTCTTTAAATTTTAATGAGTAAGCTTTTCGGTATTTGCAGCTGAAAAATTACAGGACAATGGGGCTAGTGATGGTCGTAAAAGCTAATGAAATCCCCAAGTTCCAGACAAAGTTGAAATCCTTACTGGCTGAATCCTAGTGCTGTGACATGATGCATGCTCAATCTTTTCCTGTTCTTTTCATTGTTTGCGATAAGTTTTGATCTTTGCTATAGCATCCCATTCAAGAATTTGACTTCAGAATCCAGCCTAGGCGGCTGACTTGGACCAAGAGGTTGATGTTTACATCCTTTATGTGTTCATTGTGTTGGAAGATCCGAGTTTTACTAAAGGACCAATGATTCTTTTCCTTATGTTCTTTTTTTTTTTTTTTTTGGTTGCCCCCTTAAATGAAATCTCTGTTCTTCTTGATTTTGTGAGTTGCAAGGAGATGTATTGTTTGGGGTTTTTGGGCCGACAATGAGCTTGTACTATCAATCGTGAAGCACGACTGTAGTAGTAAGATGAGAGGAAACATTAACTAAGCTATTTATTCTGGTAGTAATGCTTTTGTTATGACTATATTCCTGCAATGAAGAGAGGCCAGCACAATTGTCTCTGATTTCTTTTTCCCAGATTCATTTGTTTTCACATCTGAGATTAGGTTCTTTTTCGTGTTATAACCTGGTCGTTCAAACTTCAAATAATCAATACGCGGAAAGTTTTTCCCCCAATTTAATTTCGCCCCTATCTTTCTGGCCTTCTATATTATCTCGAGTCTCGCCTTATATCTTTAAGCTGGTTTATATCAGAATGTGGTCAGTTTACTGAAACAGAGAAAACGCCGGATTGAAAGTTACTGGAGAAAGTACTTTAGTCGTCCTTTGTAAGATGTATAAAACTTTTACTCATGCTTAGAGCAGAAATTTTTGAGAGAGGGGAAAAAGGTAAAAAAGCATGTAACAATTCGAAAAGGGAAACAAAAAATAAAACGAGTAACGTCGCCTGAGAGATTCGAACTCTCGCGGGGAAACCCCATGTACTTAGCAGGCACACGCCTTAACCACTCGGCCAAAGCGACGCTGTTGTGTCCTTCTTGAAATTGTTAATGTAGTAGTATTTACTAACCATTAAATCTTCTGCTTCCCCCTCTCTATGCAACCAAAGCTCATACATTTTGAATAATTTTGAGACATATTGGTCCCAACTAAATTGTTTGATCACCCCTGTTTTAAATTTATTCAAATTAGATTAGTTTTAATTTTATTGTTTGGACTAGTTCTGATCCTGTTTTAAATTAAATCGTTTTTGTTTTGGGCCAAGGGCAAGGCGGTTCAAAACAAAACCATTTTAAGGGCCAAGTTTGACCTAGAAAAACTGAGCTAATATTGGTCTATCCGAACAAATTTTTCTCAAAATAGGACCATGTTTGAACGATGCCACATTTTAAGAAGTTGCCAAACACACCCTCAAATTTATCACTTATCAACTACTTGAAGTATCTTATTCCTATATCAACAAATATCCACCAAACTACTTGAAATATCTTATTCCTATATCAACAAATATCCTCGTCTTTTCACTTATCAGACGTTATTTGCCGTCACGGCCATCTCAATGAGTCAATGACAGTGCTATTATGTGCTCCCCTTATCTTATCTTGAGATAGGTAAGTCATTGCCTCCAGAAGAAAAACTAGTCAATTTTAACGACAGGAACAGGGCGAAGGCCCTGACCTTTTAGACCCCACTCCCAAAATCCTTTCAGAATCCAACAAGTTCATCTTATCTTGAATAAACTATATATGAGTCGTATGTTATAATATAATATGTAATATTTTAAATGTTATGTTTGAACTTCTAGAGCCCACTCCCAAACAATTGTCTAAGTTGATAGCAGTTTTGGATATGAGCAAACTCTACAAGTTGCAATTCTCAGTGATAAAGCTAGCTTATTGGTGATATTATGAGGGAACGATGCTTAAATTATTTTTCTTAGAGTACATTTTTAATAGGAATTTCTTTACTAGGACGCCAATAGCCGCAAAGTGATCTGTGATCACCTTTTGCAATTGTCATTGTCTATTGCATCAAGAATAGCTTTATTACATTTTCCCCCCCTCAAAAAAGGTATTTAATTATTTATGTATTAAAACAGCTCGAAAAATTCTGTAACTTTCACATACAATAAAATGATCCATCTTGTGGCCGATCATTTCAACTCAAACGTTATATATCATTGTGTGGACTTAGTAGGAAAGAGATCCTCTTATGATTGAACTACCTCAGGAGCTAAATGCGTACATACAACTATTTTTCAGCTAATTTAAAAAGAACTGATTATTAATGCTAGATGTTGGCGTAACTACCATTCAACATTTATCCATAACTAACCCGACCAAGAACAGCCAAAATTTTCCCAATTTTGCACATATACTCTCAACTATATGATATCTGTACATTAATTTAGAGTCCCAACCATATTTTAATAAGGACCACTCTAGGTGCCCTACAAGAAAAATCGTGACCCACATATATGAATACAAATCATATCAGAATGCCCTGCATAGTGCGGAGCGTTTTGAACCGTATGATGAGTTGAGAGGAGAACAGTTTGGTAATTCATTACCACCCTATTTGGCACATCAGAACCCTGCATCGTGCAGGGTTCTTATAGAAAGCGTACTCCACATATATCTCTTATGAATGACTTCTAGCCATATATGTACACATATAAGCACACGCGCAAAGATAAACTTTCAATATATAATACAACATATAATTGGTTTGCAGCATATTTCTCCAATGTATACCATGGGTATTAGTAGTCTAATGCTCTTTTAATTATTTATCAACTTTTATTTATTTCATGCAAACACATTCCCGGTGTACAAAACAATAGGAAGCAAGTTTGAGACTTCACAACCAACATTATATATCGTTGATCCATATAACCACATAGATATGTAAATCAAGAAAGAAAAATTACAGATTGATAGACGATATCAGACTTAAAATTAAGAAAAGAATACAATAAGATTTTGTAATTAAAAATTTTTCGATGTCAAGTGGAGAAAATTTGAAAGTTTTAACATATTTGAAATTTTATGTCAAAGGTCCATCTCCTTGCACCAAAGTTCCAAGTTGCGGTAAGAGTTAAGGGTCATTTTATACTCTAGCATGTTACCGAAAGTTGAGCACTCTTTTATGGCCCGAAACATAAACTCTCAAAGCAATTTTTTTTAAAAATCCTCTCTGTCCTTCCACTACTATTCCAAAACTATGCAGTTGGGCGAGGTTTGAGCGTTAAATTAATTTTATACTCGCAATTAACCTATGACCGTATCTCTTAATTATTCGGACTAGAATGTAAAAGTATATTTGATGTTTACAAGGAAATAAGGGGAAAGAATATTTGATTTCACAATGGATTCAGTTTTCTCCACCACAAAAAAGTAGTGGAGAGACCACTACTTTATCAGAATCATTGATTTATTAATCGATAGTTGTATTTGTTTTTTAGTGCAAATTAGATATGAGTGCAATACATAAGGAGAGTACGATAAGGAGAGTACAATGAGTGCTAAATTGAGGACGTAAAAAATGCAACAAACTTCAACAATATGTTATCAGCGGTTGGTTCGAGTTCAACGCCATATGAATGAAAAATGCTTTAGCCCATTTATTCTCCTCACCTTAAGCAAGTCTTCTTCTAGAATAAGAAATAGCCAAATTTCAGCAACATGACATTATCATGACCATGATTTTCAACAACTGATGTTTGAGTTTTCCAAATTCTAACCATTTGGGATAATAGAGAACAAATTGAGAAGCCACTCTCATCTATGATATATTAATCTTATCTTATAAGAAATGAACATCAAATACACAAAATGATGTCTTCTTCCCGTATCTAACACGATAACTGGTTAATGATGTCAGATTAGAATAAAATGCATATCAGATTCAATATATATATCTCACCAAGTACCGATATTGATAAATCAAATAGGAACTCTAAACTTCTTTTGTATCTAAATTGCAAGGAATAATATTGATACTTATAACCCTTCGTGTAGATTATTCTAGTTCAAGGAATTACATAACTATCTACTTGAAATTATTATAGTTCAATTTTCTTAAATTTTTGGGTTATTTAAATATTAGTCCCTCAAATCTTCAATGGTTCCATACTAGTCCTTTAAATCTATGAAATTGCTTATGTTCCTCAAATCCCAATGAGTCTTTGCAATTTGGTTCCCTAATGTTCAAAATAGCCCTCGACTAATGTTTTCTAAACATTGAGGGGTTTTCGGTGGAGCATAAACTGAGGAGTGTTTTGATCACCTATGACCAGTTTGGATCTAAAGGACCAATGTGAATTAAAGATTTGAGGGACCATTAATATCTAAGTAGTCCTTTATTTTTTAAGAACAGATGTTGTATATAATACATATATTATATGGAAAAAAAGAATATGAGGCCATACCATTTAAGAAATGAGCTACTCACTAATGGGTATAGTCTTTAGGCCCACCTAGTTATCACATCCATTGAGTGTGGGGTATTATGTAAGTGAGTGGTAGCTCATTTTACTAAATGAGGTGCTAGCTCATATTTCTTAATCCCATATTATATTAGGTACCTATGATGTGTAAATCAAACTTTTTCGGACTAACTACTACAGAGCAAATATATAGATTCTACAAAACAAACCATACTCCTAATTAATGCGTGTGACCTAACTTAATTTGAATTATCTGTCTGCAACAAAACACTTTCACATACTTCGCACGTCACTCCTCCACAAGCCACAATCAACCTCCAAACAAAAATGTCCATTTCCTTCCAACTTTGTACACACACGCCCACAGCTAACTCGCTTTCACCAAATTATCTACCAGCCAATTGCAAATCCAACCCTGGGGCCACTCTGAAGTAAACTACAGCACGCATTAGACTCATGGCTCGATCCTGTCCCTCTCTCAAGTACAACTCCATCAAAAATTTCGACGTTCATAAGTTAACATTTAGGGAGATTGATAAGTTCGTAACATATAAAACATACATGAAGATTATATATGATACTTGTGTAGCAAGATGATCAATGATATTTGAGAGAATATGCAAATGACCGCCAATTCATGCTAAAACCATAACCAGACTTCAAATCCTGATCAATGCACCAAGCCAAAGCGATACTATACGAACATAAGATTCATACTCGAAGCTATTACATAGCAAGCCTCACTGCATACCACGCCCAAATACGTACATACCAAAGTTCGCATACACGTACACAAGGCACACATAATACCCCTTTATTTAAACAACAAACTATCTTTATTTATTACCACAGTAGTCCTCCCAGTGGTCGACCCCTGTAGAAGGCCGGTCCACCGACGGCCGGCGGCGTTCAGGCGGAAGGAGGCGGCTTCTGCACGTCCTCGAGCGGGCGGAACCACGCAGTCTGGTCCAGCACCGAGGACGACGGAGAAGGACCATCCGCCGCCGCAGCGCCGCCGTGGGTCCCGCCGACACCGGAGCTGGAGCCAGAAGGGCCGAAGACGCCGGTCTTAGGATGCGGGCCCCAGTACTTGTCGGACTCCGACGAGATCACATGGTCCGGGACCACCGCCGGTCGCACGTGCTCGTCGACGTTCTTGTCGTACGACGACGAGAAGGAAGCCACGCTCCTGTAAACACAATTAGGTAAATTTCTAAGGGGTTGTCCGCAAATTTGCCAAGAATATAGGAACAGATAAAGGCTTGGGCATCGTTGTACGGCACTTACGCTCAGCTATTTTGAAAAGACTAAACCGCCCCTATGGGTGCTAATTAATTGCGGAGATTTTCCGCCATCGATTTCAGAATCGACGGCACAGTTCACGCGTCGCGTCGATTGGACACTAGTGGCAGACACTTGTCTCTCTTGATAATAATAGAGGAGATTCTTTTTCTCTTTTTAACTTTCTGTTTTGATTTTTTTCTTTCTTTTAAGAGAGTGACATTATCTTTTTACTTTTTATTTTTTGACGAACTTTGCTTAAAATAGAGGGAAAAGATATTTTAATCTTAGTTCTATTTTGAGAATAAATAGCTGAAATAAAAATTTCCGTACAAATCAAAGGAAAATCTAAGTTTGATTTTTTTTTTTTTTGGTAGCAATTTTTTTCTCAGATAGAGGAAAAACGTAAAAACTGTTAGTTGAACGTCCCTCTTTCGGATAAATGATAAATCTCAGAAATAGAAGAAAAGACGGTAAAATATCAGGAAAACTTAGATCAAGCGAAAGTAATTGCAAAAATAAAGTAAAAACAAAAAGAAATTATAAACCCCAGACGCGCTCAAGCTGCTGTTCTTTGTGCCTAGAAATTAATCATAGATCTTTCTATTTTAGTAATTTTAACTTAGTTTTCATTAATAACTTTTTTTTAAAATAAAAGGAAATAAATCTCGGCATTTAGAAAGAGGAAATTGAAGAAAAGACAGTAAAATCTCAGTGAGACGTAGATAAACCAGAAGGAATTATAAAAATAGAGAAATTTTGAAGAAAATATAAACCCTAAGCTTGATCCTAGATCTTCGCAGAGATAACTAGATTTGCTTTTACCAAACAGCCTTTCTATTTTTAGTAATTTTCAGCTTAGTTTTCATCAATAAACAGCTCATAAACCTCAAATAACATCACTCTAGAGATCTAACAGCTTATGTTCAGCTTAGTTCTCTTCTTCAACTCCAAAAACAAAAAAAATCACAAGAAAATATCTCAGGATCTAGTTTACCTCAAAGATGATGGTTGGATCGAAGAAGGATCCTTAGGCTTCACCGCCGAGATCTGGTTCACGAATCGCTTGCCAAAGCTTCCAGCGATCACTCGCCCCTTTGAGATGGCGGCCATACAATAAAGAAAATTTTTGCTTAAAATGGAAGGGAAAAAATTTAGATATCGGACCACAAAAAGCGAGAAGATGAAGTTCTCCTCCTTGTTACCGTCGCCCAATTCCCTCATTTATAGTTGGAGGGTCCTACTCACGTACCCGCTCTCCTACGCGCTACCCTGGGTTCCGTATGCCGTGAACAAACGGCAAGCGTTTTCCGTTAAGGGAACTTAGTTTAGATATCATGGTGTTTTTTTTGTTGTGTTTTTGTGAAAAAAAAAACCATGATGTTATGTTTTTCCCTTAAAGTATTTTCAAAACACCATGTTAAGGGGCTGTTTGGATGCATGTTTTTGGGGAGGTAAAGCTGAAAAGTGCTAAAATTATGGGGCCCCCTGTCAGTTTTCACCAATTTACATAGTTTGGTTGCAATCCTTTAAAACAGTAAAGTTGCTTATGTGTCATTCAAGTTGCTTAGGTGTCATTGTAAATTCAATTCCAACCAAAATAGTTGGATTTGGCTTGAAAGCTGACATCTTGTCAGTAAAAATATATAAACAATTAAACATCCCCACTTACCTGTTAGCATTACCCCTTCCGCTTCTTTCTTCTTCCTCCTGTGTCTTCTCCGACCTTTACTGCAATTTCCTTTTCCCTATTTGTTTCTTCATGATTGGTTTTAGTTTTCCCCATTCAATTCGTTTAAAGTTAGGTCTCAAGTGCTCATGGTTATGAAATTGCCCTAGAGGGGGGTGAATAGGGCAATATGCTAATCTAATCCGAATTAATGCCAATTAAAACTAATTAATAAATTATATCCTAGCAAGAATGATATTCAATAAGATTATATGCAAGGATATGTAAGCAATACTAAACAAAATAGTGGATGAAATGATCAATAAAAATTGGCGAAATAGGCAATAAGCACAAATAGAAATGAACGCCAAGCAAACACAAACAAACGATATGATCACTGAAGTTCGGTCCACGATTTTGACTGCTCTCGCTCCTCGCCGAGGAGATCTCCACTATCACAACCGTGTTTTCTACGCCACCAATAACGCTTACAACATCTACACATTCGATTTTCTAGCTCACCGAAAATTTTACAATCTCTCACACTGCAATCACACAACCTCACCCTCTAAGTGTCGGTCTCAAGCCCGTGTTTCCCTCAAGTGTTCTGATTTACTACCTCTCCCTAGGCTTTACTACCAACGCCACTCCTCTTGGGACAACCCCGCCTCTCACCGCACACTTCTCTGTCCTTGTGTATTACAATGTGAGTCCTCACAATAAGCTCAAGAATACAAATTTTGTTCTCTACAATGGATGAGAACTCAATGTAGCTCACTCTCTGTCACACTACCCACAACTCAAATTATACAATGTATGCAAATACTATAAGCTCAATGGTTGTGTGTGTAGACAAAGAGAAATAATCAAAACTAAACTCAAATAAATTCTAGCTTATGGAAATGAAATTCAAACATATAAATCGCTAGATATGAGTTTAGAAAAACTTCTCTAGATGACAAGAGAGAAGGAGAAGAGTTGAATGCTCAAACACCAAAGGATGATCTCCTCAAGCTCTTGTGAAAGTTTATTCACAAACTAAACTTCCAAACAAACTAAACAAACACTTAAACTCTTCTAAAACGTGTTTAAAACCTTCTTGATTATTACTGAAATAAATGAGGGCATGGGGTATATATAGGATGAAGAGACAAAGCCTAAAACCCAAGAAAATCCCAGCAAAAATGCTCAAAAATAAAACTAGCCGTTACTAGCCATTATAGGCTGAAAAGACCAAAATACCCCAAAATTCAGCATTCTGGAAATTTATATATCTGGTTTTGTAAAATCAATTAAAAATAGTAAATCAACTCCAAAAATCATGAAATTTTGAGAGAAGTTTCTAAACATATATATGAACATGTTAGAGAAAGAATTTCTAAAATATCACTTCCCATTTATGATAAATAATTGTTTCAGAACAGATATTTCAGATTCTGAAAAACTGTTAAAATGCTTGACATTGTAAAATCAATTTGACATAGTAAATCAACTCCAAATATTATGAAATATTTAGGAAGGTTATAAAGATATAGATAAACATGTTACAAAAAGAATTTCTGAAATATCACTTACCATTTGTGAGAAATAATTATTTGAACACAGATAAATAGTTTCTAAAAACTGCTGAAAACTTCTTTTGTAAACTCAATTGAAAATAACAAAACAACTCCAAAATTAGTAAAATTGAGAAAATGTTTGTATATATAAAGATAAACATGTAAACAAAGAAATTTTAAATTGCATTTTCCAATTGTTAAAACTCATCTGTTTTGCAAAATCATGAAAATAATGATATGTAAAAAGCATGATTTTGAACATGAACAAGTATTGAGATCTTGTGATTTGGTTTATGGACTTTATATAAGATATAAATTAATGTGATAAAGTCAATGAACCATGAATACAATAAATTCTTAATTTTAACTTGTTTTGCAATAGAAACCAAAAGTGTGAATGCGTGCATGTTCGTGCATGTTTGAAAAGATATAAACTTGAGATATTTTTCAAACACGTTTTGAAATACTTTCCAGTGGATTTATAAACTTGAAAAAAAATATAAAATTATGTCGTTAAGTCTATAATCCAAAACGGTGATAAATCAAAATAAATGTGTGTGTGTATGAATCTTGAGCTCTAAGTATAAACACACAAGTATAAACCTAAACTAATGTACCCAAGCTTGAGATCTACAATAAGCTTGTCTTGGTTGCGGATGAAGCTTGATCTTAAATCTTGACTTGAATTGCATTGCTTCACTCCACTATTCCTCCCATCCTCCAATGGATATGATCGTGTAGGCGCAAGTCCATCTAACCTCCAACACATTGTTTGCCTAGAATAAACATGAAAACACAAACACTAGACAAACAAGATTAGTTATAAATTTTTTGTTAGAACATCATCAAAACCAAGGAACTAACAGGTTATGCATTATTTTTCTTCATACTTACTTAGAAACTTGTGCTTTTTGTCCATCATAATTTTGTTGCTAATCCTACTTCTTTAGATAATGCGCATCCAATTGATTATGGTAAAATAGCAATGTTCAATGTTTGGAGTTTTTCTTCTTTTTTTTTTTTTTGGGCTTATTTTCACTTTGGTACCCCAAAGTTTAAATATATTTTCAATTTAATATCCAAGGTAATGGTTTTAACACTTTGATATCTCAAACTTTCAATCCCATTTCATTTAATATCATGAGTATTTCTTTAGCACTTTGATACCCCAAAGTTTCAATCGCATTGCACTTTGACTCCCCCTTCCTAATCCAGTTTGATTTCTTTTAAATTTATATCACATATTTAGAATGTACTATGTCTATACAAATTTAACAGAAAATCTAATGCTATCTAGTCATGGGTATCAAAGTATAAGGAGAATTAAACTTTGGGTATCAAAGTGTTAAGAGACTACTTTAGGGTATCAAAGTGATATGATGTTGAAATTTGAGGTATTAAGTGTTAAAAAACTTTATGCTATCAAAGTGGAAAAAATTAGGTAAAGCTTGGTGTACCAAAGTGAATAAGTCTTTTTTATCTTATGGAGGTAATTTTTCCCATGGTAAATGAACATTTTGAATAGGGTCTACATAACCCACTTTCCAAAATTATATCTTACTATCCAAACAAGCAATCACTATTATTTTAGGAATCACAAAGAATCCAATCCAAACAATGTAAAAACTCAAGTGGAAAGCGATGAAGTGGATAACCACTTTCCACTATGTGTCATAAATACCCAAGTTCACAATGAACAACCAAACGCCCCTAAGTGTTTTGGTCAACACTAGTTTTACCCGTAATAACATTAGTATTAAACATATTATTAATATATTATATATTAATTATAATAAAATATATTATAAATAAAATGTTATACTATTTAGTTTACATTATTATAGTATTATAAATATTAAATATAATACAATATAATATTGTATAATATATTATAATATTATATTGTACTTTAATGTGTTATATCATATTATAATTATTACATATTATTTTCAAATAATAATATATTTAATTATTTTGGTATATCAATTTGTTATTGTTATATATTATATAATATTTTTAAAATAATATTATTTTATTATTAATATAATATTATACTATTATTAATATAATATAATATTATTAATAATGTTAATATTATGTTATTACTAGTATATTATTAATAATTAATATATTATAAATACTTTAATATTGTATAATATATTATAGTTTCTAATATGTTAGAGTTTATTAATAATACTTTAATAATATATTAATAATTTATGATATAAATAAATATTATTATATTATGAATATATTATTTTTACGTTTAGATTTGTCAGCAATAAGTTATTTTAGTATTAAAATTATTTTACTTTATAATAAATTATATTATTTATTATATAATATATTAATATTTATATATTATATTACATTTACTATACAATATATTATTATAATATTATTTTTTTTATTGTTTTATTAGTTACTATTATGTAATATTTTATAATTATTAATTTATTACAATTTATTCATTAAAAGTTAATAATATTATAGTGATTATAATATTGTATAGTATATTATTATATCATTATATTATTATTATTTATTATCAATAATATTTTTATTATTTTGTATTAGTTTATTTATATTTTATTATTATTTATTATTATATAATAACATTATCGACATATTAAATACTAGTATTGAATATGTTATAGTATTTAATATGTTATTATATTATTATATAAGATATTTTAATTATTATATTTTTATATTATTTAATAATATTTTTAATATATTAGATTAACTCTAATATAGTATAGTATAATGTAATATAATATAATAAGCATGTCGATAATAACTATATATTAATTACATTTAATATATTATGTTAGATATTATATTAACACCTCATCGGACTCAAAACCAAAACACTAAACTTAAAACACCTAAAAGGTGTTTTGAAATAAGTGTTGTGTTTTTGGTTTGATGATGATTTAACTCAAAAAACACCATGGTTTCCAAACGCATGGTATTTTGTTTTTGTCAAAAACACCATAGAAATAAGTAAAACGCCATGGTATCCAAACGGAGCCTTAGTAAGCCGTGACGTTTGTTTGAACGGTGGAGAAATATTCTGTAGTAGATTCTAGATACTGTCTTCTGTTAGTTAACGCCGTTCAAGGTTTTATGTTTAAGTGCTTGTAGTTTACACATTTATTTCTTTGTATCTAGTATTTTGCGTTTATAACCTTCTCATTGCATTCACGCCTTTGCAAAACTGGGTTCCTTTAATTCACAACGCTATCATGGTGTAAGAAATAAATGCATCAACACAATAAGCTTATTGTTATCATTTTTATCAATCTATAATTTTAATAATGTCTAATTGCTCTTTTATGCTGGTACTTTGCAGCTTAAAATCAAAAATTATGCTATTGCATACTAAATTTTATTATTATCTTTGCTTTGACTTTACTTTTTAGCTAAATAAGTCATTATCTTTTAGTTATAGTCTAAATTGATGTTAATATTAACTGTTGGACCTGAAAAAGGATCAAATATTTTAGCAGATTTTTATTCATCTAGCTATTGCAATTGTAAGCATTCGATCCTTCTCTATTTCATCTAGAGAAATACTGTGAGATTTTTCTAGGAAGATTTTTTTAATTGAGATTTTTGTTGTGGACCAAAGGTATATAAGTAATATTTCAGTGTTCTCAAAGCAAAATATTAATCCTTAAGGACTATTGCGCATAAGTTAATCCAAAGTGACCAGGAATAGGGTGCACTAACTCTGTTAAAGATCCCGTTAATATTTCCAATGATTAAATTACCCTCATCAAAGGCAATAATGACTCGTGCTACTCTGGCTGGCCCAGATTGTGACGTGGTAGCAGATTTTCATCTCGATATGGCTCCGGGTTTTCGACAATCGAGATTGACAGACACTTTTTTTTAAGCAGGAACTTTAATCCTAGGCCAAACTTAGGAATCATTAAAAAAAAAAAAAAAAAAACTCTAAATGGCACTTAAACAGTTTATTGTTTCCCTATCTTTGAATATCTTAAATTATAAAAAACAACACATAAATATCCTAAGTTGTCTATCGTTAGAATCTTATAAACTCAGTTAAAAAAACTTCTTATGATAAAAATACCCCTCCACTCAAATTCACCCCTCGCCCTTCGGTAAAGTAGTAATTAAAACAACAAATGGGGTCAATAGAACAATAAAGATGACATATTACACATGCTAAGCACATGAAAATATTCTTGGAACATTCTAATGTCCAACTAACAGAAGATAGCAACGTGCTACATTTAGACAATTTAGGGTAATTATATGCTACTTTTACAATTTAAGATATGTAAATGTACACTTAGTAATACAATAGGATATTTAAGTGTCATTTAGCCTAAAACCCACAAGTTTACCCCCATTTTTATTTATTAAAAACACCTAGTTCTATATGTTTCAAAAACTCAACATACAAAGTTCGATTACATTTAAACCAATATATAGAATACAAAGCGTGCAGTTAGTGTCAGAAAGTTTTTCCTAGAGAGCGGATCACAACTATCTGTTTATATATATATATATATATATATATATATATATATATATATATATATATATATATATATATATATATATATATATATATATATATATATATATATATATATATATATACAAGTGTAAGCCGTTCAAGACGTGGTGGAAATTTTTGACTAAAGTTAAGTTAAGTAAGGGATAAATTTGAGGAATTAAAATAATTTGGAGGAAAATTTACAATTATCATGACTTGCGTGTAAATTTAAAAATGCACACAATTTGGGGTTATGTATAGAAAAAATTCAAAATAAAATATTAGAAAATTTTAGTAAATCCCAAATCAGTTTTGGTATTTGGAACTAAATCTGCAATATATTTAAAACTCTGAATAAGCCTTAATATCTTTTGACAAAACCCTCAAAATTAACATCATTAATTTATGCACGTTAAATGACCAAAATACACCCCACTACATTTTGGAGGAAATTCCAATATGTTTTATGCTTTGTCACTTAATCCCCAATAACTTCTCATTTAAAACTCCTAATAATGAATTTTTATAATTTTTAAAAATTTTGAGAGTTTTGTTTGTAATATTTAGATTTTAAGTGGTTGTTTATAATTTTTAAAATTTTAAAGGGGTGTGTTTGTAAATTTAGATTTTAGGGGTTGCTTGTAACTTTTAAAATTTTAGGTTTTTTGGGTTCTTTGTATTTTTTAAATTTAAATGGTCTATTTGTAAATTATTTATTTTTAGGTGGCTATTTATAATTTTAGATTTTCATTATGTTATTTGTCATTTGTTATTTTTATGGGTTTTTGTAATTCTCAAAATTTTCAGGTGTTTGTTTCAAATTTTCGATTTTTCGAGCAAATGTTTGTAATTTTAGAGTTTTTCAGTGGGTGTTTGTAGTTTTTCATTTTTTCTAGGAGTTCTTTGTAATTTATAAATTTTGGGGCCATGTATAATTTTATAATTTTACAATCTTTTGCAATATTTACATATTTAGGGTTTTGTTTTTAATTTCAGATTTTCTAGGGCTATATATAATTTTTAAATTTGCAAGGGTTTGTTTGTAATATCCTAATTTGTTTGGGAGTTTTCTATAATTTTAGTAATTCAAAGAAAATTGTTTGTATCCTTCAAAAAGTTTCTACATATTGTTTGTGATTTTAGATTTTTAGGAAGCTATTTGTAATTTTTATATTTTTAATAATTATTTATTATTTTATGGGTTAACTTACAAATACAAATGATTTGAGGGGTATATAATGGTCTTGAGGGTTAATTTCATCAATAACAAAATATAAGATAACCCCATTTATGGAGGTTAAGTGAAAAAAATAAACATTTTGGGGTTTTTGTGAGTTTCATATTTTTGGGGATTAGTGCTAAATCCACTAAAGATACGAAATGTTTATTAAATTCACTCTTTAAAAAATTAAGAAGGGTTCTATGACAATTTTTTGAATTTTTAATTATAAATTGTTATGACTTGATTAGAATTAACAAAGATTTGATTATTAGAGTTTTCTAATTTTATGGGTAAAATGTTCTAATTATGAACATGAATGGTTTTAATTTGATAAGAATTCTTGAAAGATGGAATTAGTTGTACACATGTCATTGTCTAATAGGATAGAGGGATATATAATATTTTTTATTAGGATTTAACACTTGGCACGTTTTTGTACACATGACATTTTATGGTGCATCTAGGAAAGTTTACCAATTTCTCTTTACTATATATATATATATATATATATATATATATATATATATATATATATATATATATATATATATATATATATATATATATATATATATATATATATATATATATATATATATATATATATATATATATATATATATATATATATATATATATATATATATATATATATATATATATATTCATTCCTAGAGAGCTGGTCACAACTATCTGTTTACACACACACACACACACACACACATATATATATATATATATATAATACTATAAAACTATAGTATAGGATGGGAATATACTTATTATGCTTTTATTGTTGAAAATTTAAATAGACTTTTATTTTCCAATGGGCTATTTCAAATTATTATTAATTTATTTAGTATTTTTAGATAGCTTGAGCCTTAAGCAATATTTAAAATTTTATGGGCAACGGATAGAAATTTTACATGACTTTATATGTTTATTTGTAAGAGTTTAGAGTCGCAACTTCACCCTTGCTAGATACTAGATCCGCAGCTGTGTACAACTACATAAAATAGGATATATAGCTATACATCATATAGTATGTACTTATATCTAATTATATACCCTATAATATGTAGCTATACAACCAATTGTATGCAACTATATACTCTATATTCTTTAGGTTTTTTCATGGAAACCACCTTATAAGTTCAAAACTTTTATAAAAAATCACCTTTAAAGTTTTTTGATAGAAACCACCTTATAAGTCCAAAGATTTATTTTCATGGATTTATCCATCTTTGCCTGATCTCTCCGATTTCGATTTTTGATTCTTTTCCTCCTCCGATTTGCCGATTTTGATTTCTCCCTCTCCCTTTTTTCATTTATGGATAAGGGGTATTTTGAGTGAGATCTAGATTTTTTAAAGCAAGTAAATTATTCAAAAGTGTGACTTTGAGGCATTTGGACTTATAAGGTGGTTTCTATCAAAAAAACTTTAAAGGTGGTTTTATAAAAGTTTTGAACTTATAAGGTGGTTTCTATGAAAAACCCTATTCTTTATTAAGTAAATGTGAGTAAAAATTTGGATTTATAAGTAATAATTTTAAAAAACCAAAAGAGGTTTGGCATATTAGTCCCTTAAATCATGTGTATTTTGATAGTAGTCCTTCTAACTTTCACATTTTGATATTAGTCCCAAGAACTTGCATTAGTGTGTTGATATTAGTTCATATAGTTAGTTAGGGTTATAAATGTAATGAAATATTCTATTTTCTTTAATCATTATCATTAATGGACAATCATGCCTCTCACTTTAACAAAATCCAAACCCACAACTATCTAAAATCCAAAGGTAAAATGTCAGCGGACCTATAATTTTGAAGAAGTGAGCAGGAACTAGAAGTTGGATGAATGCTACTTTGGGAATTAAACGTGCGAGGATATTAATTAGCCATACATGATTAGGCTAAATCTAACGATGCCTGGGTGTTTTGAACGGAAAAATTAACAGAAGACTAATATCAGCACACCAATTCAACTCTAGTGATTAATATTAAGATATGAAGATTTAAGAGATGGATATCAAAATGGCTATGATTTAAGAGACTAATATTTAAAACCCGAAAAAATTGAACTTGAAGATTATGAAAAGGACCCGTTACTATAAATAGTTGAAACGCAGTCATCTGATGTCGATTTCACGATGAGTTATCGAATAATTTGACTTTTTAAATGGAGAATAATTTGACATTAAGAGTGGTATAATGCATTATTTTCGGTTTATCCCTAAAATAAGCAATACCTTTACGTCTCGTACTCTTCAGTACGTGATGGAGCGTCA